>OU015743.1:104151677-104174065 GCA_907169655.1 Acomys percivali | reverse complement strand
TGTGTGTGTGTGTGTGTGTGTGTGTGTGTGTGTGTGTGTGTGTGTGTATTCTTTTGTATTTTTATTGTGCTTGCTTGTGTTTTATTCATATTCTCTGAACATGCTGTTTAAGCTCAGAAAGAAGATAGCTCCCTAGGGACTTTGCTTTGGTTATGTTGTTAAGAATGTTGCTGCTGGCTCACCTACATGTCTGCATGGAGCACAGCAGAGACACGTGAGCACTGAGAGCCAGCGCTGTAGACTGCTGCTTCCTAGAGCTGCTTCGCTCCCTCAGACACACGTGAGGGAGCTGACATCCGTGATCACTTTGACTGCTAGTTTAGTAATCTTTCTGTCTTTGTCTTCATGACACTTCTTATTGTCTATATCTAATGTTGGTCTGCTATGAGATCAATAGCTGTTAGAAATTATTGCATTATAGTGTCCTGGCTTGAGTTTTGTGGAAGAATGCATTGCTTACATATTCACATGTTTTTTGGCTTTTTGACATGCACTGTTTCCCTTATACATGTTTATTTCCATTGCTTTTTTTTGAGAAGGAAATTTCTTTCCTAGGCTGTATGCTGAAAAATGTTTATTGTTCCTCTTGATGCCGTTATAAGTTGGCCTGTAGGCTGTTCAAGTGCTGACCACTTTTCTCCCAAGTTTTTTTTTTCCACAAAAATCCTTATCTAGGTGCATTTCTCTTCTACCATAGCCATAATTTGCCTGGATTTCTATCCACTATTAGTTCTTTATTCTGTTACATGTTTTGCTATGTTTTGGATAGAGGATAAAGATAGCTTTCCCCCTGTTCACTGAATGAAAGTATCATTTTGTTCTTCTATTTAGAATTCTTCTGTGCGTATTATGACTATGACAAAATTTGAATGTAAAAAGCGTAGGTCTCCAGCAGTTTCTTTTTCTTTACTGTTTAATAATTTCATTTGAGCCTGGCATGGTGGCTCATATCTTTAATCAGCACTCAAGAGGCAGAGTCAGGCGAATCTCTATATTTGAGGCCAGCCTGGTCTACAAAGTGAGTCCAAGACAGCTAAGGCTACACAGAGAATCCCTATCTCAAAAAAAAAAAACAAAAACAAAAACAAAAAAGGGGGGTTTATCTGTGCACTTAATGTGTATTAAGCAAATCTATTCCCCATTCCCTCGCCTCTAATTCTTGCCCTATTTTTCCAACCATCACTACTTTTCATTTTCAACCTATGTGCTCTGTTTATAAACTCAGAGAGTCTAATTAGTACAGCCTATAAGTGCATGATCGAACCATCTACTGACTCTTACTCCTCCAAGAGCCTTAACATTGCTTATAATTCCTCAGCTAATGATGGCCCTGATAAGTCCTCTCCATTTGTTCTGGATTTTTGGCTGACTTGATTTTTGAGCCATTTCTAATCTTCATTCCTTATTTTCCATAAGCTTTGCTTTATATAACGTTATTATTTCTTTCCTTTTATTAAAAAGTGTATTGATTCATTGAGCTATCTGTGCTGTCTCTGTACTGCCCCACCATTTCTTTATATTTGAAGTTTTGAAGTATTTGTCTTATGTATTTTCTCTTTAGTTAATGATTTCTCTGTAGACTGGTGTTTCTAATAGCTATATTGTAATTTCTTAGTACAGAAATAAGCAGGTACCATGAGGTACCATAAGGTGCTTATATTAAATCTCCTGTTGAACAATATTTATGTATTAAAAACTAGCATTTGGATGGTTATAGACGTTTAATCATAATTTCCAAAAATGAAAAACTACTAGTATATCCTTTAATAGGAAAGTGGATAAACCTCCACAAAATGGATATGCAACAGAAAAAAAACTATGAGGTACTGAGTCATAAAAAGATATGAAAGAGCTAAAATATAAGTAGTAAAGCAAGTGAGTCCAGTTGTAGAAAGCTATGTACTTCATGATTCAAGCTTTATGACATCCTGGCAAATACAGAATTATAGAGTAAAAAATCAGTTATTGCTAGAGGTAATGGAAGAGAGGAGGGGTAGATAGGCTCGAGACTAATGTTTATAGTAAACTAGTCTATTTGATGCTGTAGTGGTTAGCTTATCCATAGAACTGTATGGCACTAATAAAAACCATGGCTATACCATGGCCTATAGTACCTCTCTGTCATATGTGGTAAATATTGCATATGAATGAAAGGTGTGCATGTGAAGAACTGAGAAAGATGGTTAGGGACTGTCAGAGATAGTATGTAAGGACTATACTTTGTTGCTGATAGTCATAATTATTCTAAAATGTATGAATATTAATTTCAAAAGATATCAATTGCTTAAGTATTGTATAAAGTAACCAAATAACTGTGTCACCCTTGTGAGTGTACTTGGAACTCACGTTGCTAGTTTTTGGCACCTGCAGTCAATCTTGATAATGCCTTGCTGTTTTTCATTCTGTTATGCTTTTCTATTAGGAGTATTGGCCCTGTCTTGGTACCCACCTGATTTAAGTGATGAGAATGGAGAAGCTACTGATCACTTGGTACCAACTATTTTGGATAAAGCTCACAAATATAATCTGAAGGTATTTAATTTGTTTTCAAATTATATGTATCATTATTATCCTTCTTATCCTCTTACAGTAATATTTTATTACACATTTTAATTGAAATTTGGAATATGTAGAAATGTTTTTAAATATTACTGCTTCTTAAAGATTTGTTCTAATAATTTAAATTTTAGAACCTATCCAATTATAAGATACTCCTTGCATATTTTATATTCATTTATTATATTTTTGGGGGATTTGTTTTTTGTTTTTTGTTTTTGTGTTTTTGTAAACAAGGACTGACTAAGTAAAGCTGACTGGCTTGAAACTAGTTATGTAGACCAGGTTGATCAGGAACTTAGTATAGTCCTGCTTCTGCCTCTCAAGTGCTGTGATAAAATACATGTACTACTTTGTCTGGCCTGTATTGTGCGTTTTAATAGTAATAAAAGGGTTGACAGGTTCCTTTGTGAACAGAATATAGAAATTACTGAAGTTAATATATGAGTATCCCCTAAAAATAAAAAAGCTAATATCTTTATAAAGTAATTAGAAAATAAATTTCTTTCTAAATATTTTTTGAAGTTTTATATTAACTATTTGAGAATTTTGTACAGTGCATTTTGGTAATATTCAGCCTATCTCCTGTCTTGTCTGCCATCTTTTCCCTACCTTCTTAACTTTGTGTACCCCCACAACGTCTCTTTCTCTCTTTTTAAAATCATCCTATCAAGTCCAGTTCTTGATATTCTTGGATATTTGGTCATCTTCATCTGGAGTTTGATTGACGGACTCTGGCCCTAATCTTACTGAAAACTGTCTCTGCCTCTCCCAGAAGCTATCGGTTGCCAATAGCTCTTCAGTTAGGGGTAGGACTTGATGTCCAGCTGCCATCTTCCACTCTGGGATTTCACTCAACTTGACCTTTTACAGATCTCACAAGTGCTGTGATAACCACAGTGACTTCATATATGCAGCTACACTTTTGTACCCAGAGAATGCTGTTGTCTTGTAGTCATCCTGTGACTCTGATTCATAGAATCTTTCTGCCTCCTCGTCTGCATTGATCCTTATCCTAGTGAAGAGATGTGTGATAGAGACATCCCATGTAGGACTCAGCATTTTGCAGAGTTATTCTCTGGATCTTGACTAGTTAACCATATACTGCACAAACAAACATCTCTGGGGGTTAGAGATGAACTAATCTACAGGCATAACAATAAGTCATTAGGAGTTTGAATTAATACTGTTAGCTTTTCTGCTCTGATGGGAAGCTGTCCTGGTGTTCTGGGATTTGGGAGCTCAGGAACCACACAGCTCTGAGATGGGACGGTATCCCAATGGAAAGGTATCCTGAGACATGGGAGCCCAGGAACCACAGAGCTCTGAAAGGAGGCCTCCTCAGCAGAAGCTTTGGGGCTCTGAGGGAAGGAATCCCCAGCTGAGCAGCGGAGCTCAGGAGCCTCAGCTCAGCTCCACTTCTTCTCACTGCTTCTTGGCTTCCTTTGATGAGTCACACCAGACAGCAAATTTCATAAAAGATATTTATTGGGAGAATCCAGGGTGTAGAGGGATGAATCCAGGAGTGCCTACCTCTGTTCCCAGGAGAGGCAGCAGGAAACTGAGCAGACATGGGCTTTATATATGATTTCTTGGGGGTGGAACTTGCCAGGGTGAGGATTGGTGGGGTTTCAAGGCCCAAGCTTGTGGGAGTTCAGGGGTTGATGGGTTTTCCTGCTGAGGGATTGATGGCTAAAAGGATTCTGCTATTTAGTTCGTCTTAAAGAGTGGTCCTTAAATAAGAAGGTGGTTGGTTGATTCTTACATGGCATTTATGCTATTGTTGTGCCAGTAGTTATGTCTTTTCAGGTTGGTTATTATTATAGCTCACAGAGTTCGTTATCTGGGTAAAATTTGTTTTCTGTTCCTAACCAGTACTGTGTATAGAAACTACCAGCATTATTAAAGCTATATAGAAAGGACAAAACTTCCAGATCATACCAGGTTGACTTTTTTCATATTCTACAATTCAAGTTTGTGTTGTCTTCAGTAGCAGAGTATTATAGTCAAAGAAGAGCATTGCCAGTAGCTCAACAGTTTTTGAAAAGTGTTTCTTAGTTGTGACTCTCTCTGTGTCTCTGTCTTTGTCTCTGTCTCTCTCATTGGTTTTTCAAGACAGAGTTTCTTTGTGTATCGTTCTAGAATTTTGTGTGGCTGTTCTAGAACCCACTCTGTAGAACAGACTGGCCTCTCAAGTTCTGGAATTAAAAGGCTGCACCACCCCCACTTAGCCCTGGGTTCTCTTCAGATAAATCTTTTACCTTTATGTCTCTTATATTTCTCTTTTGTCTTATTGCTATAGTTAAGATTTTAAATTCTGAATTGATTTCAGCATGGGAAAAATAGTGGTGGTATGGGAGTGGACCCTACCATCTTAATCATGCTTGTCATTGGGATACCTTCAATTTTTTCCATTTAGTGTAAAGTTGAATATAAGTTTGCCAATCTGTGATGAAGCAGGTACCTTCTATTTTTACGGCTTAGGGATTTGTTTTTGTTATCTGTTTCTTTGTTTCTATTATGAAAGATCATGTGGGCTTTTGTTGTATCTATTTATATGTTCATGTGCTTTCTATTCTGAACCTAGTTGTGTGATTTCTTACATTTGTTGATTTGCATCTCTGAACCATCCTCACATCCTTGAAATGAAGTCAACTTGATCATCAGTGATCTTTTGGATATGTTGTGGAATTAGGTCTGTCATTATTTTATTGATAATATTTGCAAATATATTCATGAGGAAAATTGCCTTATGAATTTATTTTCTATCATGTCTTTGCTTGGATTGGTTATCAATGTAGTATGAATCTATAAAAATAGGTCTGGTACCCTTTTCTCCTTATGTTATAGAATACTTTGAGGAACTGCTTTGGGTGTAGCAGAATATTGATAGATATCATTTTTATTATTATGTTCCTATAGCAGAACAACAGTGCTTAGCTTTCCTCTAGGTCCATGGCCTTTCCAGTCTCAGGGTCTGACCATACAAGCAATGTCAGGTGTGGGTTCCAACTCATGGAGTTGGCCTGAAATAGAATCAGAGTATTTGGTTACTTCCACAAATGTCTGTGTCACTACTGTACTAGTGTACCTTGCAGATGGTCACTATTGTAGATTGCAAAGCTTGTCTGTATCCAGAATTCTGTCTTGCTTTCAAAATCAGAGTTCAACCTTCCTCAGATGTTTTCCAACCTTTGACATGGGATGTTGGTGCCCAGCCCAATTCCCCTTTTCTAAGTGTAATGGGTGGTCTCACTAACCCTGCATGGATTTCAGTGTTTGCTATACCATGTCATTACTATTTATCTTTGAAGCTAGCAGTGTTAATCCTACTGAGGCTCAGCCTGCCTGTGACAGTAGTCTTAATCTGATGTTGCTTATTTCACAAAGTTTTAATTCAGATGAACTCTCATGAGGGGTTCTAGGATTCTCTGGGTCTCCTCTATTGGGGTTAGAGTTTGGAGACATGGGTATGTACTATTTTCTATACTTCCCAACAAAATATTTTATTGCAGTTTTCCCCTTGTACATGCTTCCTTCTTGACTCAACATAATCTGTGATATTTTAGATTAGAGGCAGTGGGTAATTTCTCAGCATCTGCTTCATACCGTTTTTTTTTTTTTTTTTTTTTTTTTTTTTTTGGTCTGTCCTTTAATATTTTTTTCCTGTGTTTGCTTCTTGAAATTTATATTTTCATTCTTATGGAGTCATAGTAGTGGAGGAGGGATTTTCTTTTCTCTTTGTAGTGTATATTATAGTCCGGCATATATACATATATGGTATGTGAGGATTTCACAGCACAGTTTGGGGGAGCTGGCTCCCCATTTCCATCATGTAGATCTCAGGAATTGAATTCAGGTGTTCAAATTTGGCAGCAAGCAAATTTATCACACACACACACGCACACACACACACACACACACACCCCCCACACACACAGTATATATGTATGTATACATATATATGTACAGATATATGTATATGTGTATATGTGTACATACATATATATACAGATATATGTATATGTGTGTATGTGTATGTGTAGTATAACTTGTATATTTCTGTAGCCCTAAAGAAAGTCTTAAGTTAATGTCTCTCAAATGAACTGACAGGAGCTTCCATGTAACATGCTCCAAAGTGCCATTCAGCAAATTCTATTGGCAGTTGGAGTCTGCAGAAGTCAAGTCTTCATGTTCTGGAACCACAGGAGGTTGAATAAGTCAGTGATTTATTTTGTGAAAAGTAAATCCAAGGCCTCTGATCTGTCCAGTCTATGCCCCAATTCTGTGGTGAGAGGTAATGAAATTAGACATTTTAGCTTGAGTGAAGTTATAAAAGGTAGTTAAAACCTCTTGATACTTGAAGATAGACTGTTTTAATTCTACTGAGAGTCCTTACGTAGAAGAGGAAAGTAAAGAAGGCCTCATTACCTGTCTCTGTAAACATTACCAACATACCTGATCTCTCTGTACATCAGAGTTGATATTTAATAATCAGGAAGAGATGGATGTTGATAAAATACAGTTCTTCAATTTTTTTCTTGCCCATGTTCAGAATTTTCCAGTGTAATACTGATTACTTACTCTCAGTAGCTCTTCAACATACCAAATTTACCTTAAAAATAGTTTAATTATTATACTATGTTAATTTGACATTAACTTTTACAAATATGTTTCTGATTTTGTTTGGGTTGATTTTTACAGTTCCCTTTCTATTTGGAAGGTTTAAAAAAATGCTTTTCTTCACTTTTGTTATTACTTATTTAGAAATGGAGTTTCTCGGGCATGGCTTCGCCTTACATTTAAGCTTTTGCTATAGCCTATTAATTTTGATTACATAATGTGCTAATAGCATTAGTTATTAAATGCTTTGTAACTTCAATTTTGATTAATTTAAACTAAACATTGTTTTAGGCAAGTGTTTTTAATTATTAGCAAGAAGCATAGTTAATTAAAAAGAATTAGTGGCTTTTCTTGCATTACTGCTTGCAAATTATGACAGTTTAGACAAGTATAAATCAGTACAATCTAAATCTTAAGTGGTGACTTATTTTTCCAGTGTGTGTGTGTGTGTGTGTGTGTGTGTGTGTGTGTGTGTGTGTGTGTATGTAAGCATATATATGTTTGTATTCTCTGAAACATACACTTGGAGCACTGTTAACTGTCATTTCATAGGATAGTTATGCCTCAGTTATAGAAGTAAAAGCTGGATCCTTTCTGCTCACTGTGTCTTTTTTGCATAACATCATAAGAAAGAAGCCGTGAGAGCGTTTTATAGGAGGCATGATAGAGCTGATTGGTAGGTTCTGGCACTTTTGAGCAAATTCCTGTTCTCCTGTCCCTTCTTAGGAAATGTGAATATATTTCCTGTCCACTTTATGTTAGGCTTTCTGCCTGGCTTGCTTTGCTTAATGAATCATGAGAAAATAGAATGTCTGCCATATGCTCTTATGCTTTTGCTTCTGTTTGCTTGCTTGTTTGTTGTTTTAATGTGAGAAGACACTACACCCTTGTCTAGGGCCCTACAGACAAAACTCTGGAACTTGTGTGAACTTGGTTGACAGGCTAGAGCAAAGCCATCGCACCAATATATGAACTGATTTGCATCAGACAAATAAAACTTAAAGTTAAAACTTGTGGGAGTGTTTGTTATACAGCATCATCACATCGTATCCCACAGAATCCAAAAAACTAACAACACAATCAATTGGAATGATCACTTCTTTCCCCCAGATTATAGGGAAAATAAATACCTCAGTTTTTAGTAATATTCTATTTCAATAAATGTAACATTTTATTTTAAATATTTTTAACCTTTGAATAAATTACTTTTCTTATGCTAATGGTTTATATGCAGTCATGTTTCCTATGTGAGTAGTATAAATTCACAGTGAAAACTTGGCAAGTCTTACCTAAAAGGGGTCTAAGGAACTGAGAGTCTAATTTGAGTATATTGTCCATATACCCATTCAGTGCTTGCTATGCACCAGATTATGTTCTACACATGAACAATATTAAGAAAGAGAGCCGGGCATGTCCATTCACACCTGTAATCTTAGTTGGAAGGTAGTGGCGAAAGGAGAGGGCTTTAAGCCATACCTAACCACATCTTCAATCATATCTAACTAAATTAGAAGAGAAGGAAGCAGATTTTGTTTCTCATGTTAAGTGAATTTACAGTCTACTAAAGGCTAAAACCAAGTAAGTTGTAGAAAGAGAAAATTGCAAAGTATTTGACACCACCACCACCAGTTGTAGGAGGACTTACATCACTCATAAGTGAAATAAAAGGTGGTAACACATGGAGGAATTAAGGAATAAGAAACATTCAGTTGGATACTCACATGGGAATGTGCTTTGGCAACAGGGTTCAGATGAGTTTTGGTAATGACAAAATCACTAGTATAAAATGGAGTTCTTACATGATTCATAGCCTCTAAAAGTAATACGAACATTTAACTTTTATGTATCAGACTCTGTCATTTTAAATATTATTTTAATGTTAGTCTTATAGATTTTTCTGAAAAGATAGAAATAATGATCAAATCGTTAAATTAATTAAAAATAACATATGATTTAATTGAGAAGTTATAAATTTATGGCTTTGAATTTATTTCAGGTATGTTGATTTGTACTTAATGGAGGAAGCTGATCCTTAATGGTGTGCAGTTTTGTACGCAAATTAAAAGGATGACTTGTCCTAAATTTTTTACTTACAGAGCCTTATATCATTGTGCTCTCATAAGTAGAGAATGATTGACTTACTAGTAGCCTGACTTTAAAATTAATTCTATGAAAATTAATTAATGAAAAATACATTTGCTATAATTAGAGACTTAAAAAAAACAATATTTTCAGTACCATAGAAATATTTTGTCAATGTCACACTTAAAATAAAAAATTAAACATAATTTTATTAGATTAGAAAGAAAATGTGCTCGCTATCAATAACTCCATGAATTTGAGAAAAATTTTTGTGATTATTATTTATTCTCTACACCATGCGTTTTACTAGTTAGAGATAGAATACCAACCAAAGCTGTTTACTAGACATAATTAATTAAAGTTAATTATGTAAAACTCATAATTTTAGGTAGAAATTTTGAATCTGTGATATTTGAAAAACAGTTTTAATTTCTGCTTTCAGTTACAATAGTGACATATGGGCCTTAACAGTATAATATGAAAATTACTATCCTCTGTGAAGCTGTTATTATCTTCTAAGTACTTTTATAAGTTATTTCAACAATAAAAGAACAAGTACAAATTCATAAAATATCCTTTAGTGATATTAAACTATGATTTATTGAATATGCTGTTGTTCCACTTCAAGTTTAAATATAATGGTCACATACCTCAGAAAGAATCCATATTATTTTGAAACCTGGACATTTTCATCTTTTTCTTTTAAATAAAACTATATTCTGAATTCAGAATATATTCTATGTCTTATAAAGAGTATAGTCTCTTGCAATCTATTTCATGAAAAAATACCCATCTAGAAAAGCTTTCAGTCAGATACCGCACATTGTATCAAACAAACAAACTGGAGGCTGTTGGCAACTTACTATGGCAGCTAACTTTTTTGTTTAGAAAAGGAGTCAGTGCCTACCCACTACAGTAATGGAAGCTGAGTAAATTCATGCATATGAAATGCCTCATGTTTATTTAGTAGTGGAAACTCTCAGTAAGTGGTCTCCACTAAGATATATTTGCTAACCACTGGGTACAATTAAATATTCACTTTAATGTTGTGGAATTGGCAACTTATTAACTATGCAAAATATACTGTTATAGATAATGCTTTCTTTAATTGAATTTTTTTTCTTTTTAGGTCACTTTTCACATAGAGCCATATAGCAATCGAGATGATCAAAACATGTATAAAAATGTCAAATATATTATAGACAAGTAAGTTTTTCCAATGTTCATAATTGCACTGTATGGTCCTATACTTACTGTTATGAGTACATTTAAATGATACCTTGAAGTTGGTTTATAACCTGTCATTTCTGATAATTTTAGCACAATGAAACTGAAGAACATTCTCAGGTTTCTTATAGTTCAATTTTTGGGTGAATAAAGGTTGCTATTTTCACTACTTTTATATGCTTTTAAAGTTATTTTTTATTTCCATTTATACTCATTTTATTTTTCTGTTTTTAAAATCTTATGAATATACATTTTGTCTTTTTAAAGAATATTTAGATAAAATGAGAACTGAGTTCACAGCAATGTTTGTATATCTGTCTTCATTTGTGTATAGAATGATTAAAGAATTGTGTAATTAGTTTTATTCTGGCAAGTATTTTACTGAGGATTCTCTGAGGTATGTCATCTTCTTACAGAGGATCATTTCAGCAACAAGTGGACACCTGCCACTGATAAAATTAAACCAGTTTCTCTCTATGCAGATCATTATAGACATTTTATGGCTTTAGTCACCACTTGTTAGGTTTGGCATGAGATAATTAACCTTCTGTTGGTAGTATACTCAGTGTCTCATAATGTATGAAATTAAAAATATGCTTACATTATTATACTTGCATAACTGACTCACTGAAGAGTGGGAACAATACGCTCAAGCTTCACAGATCGTTTTCAATGCATAGTTTTATTGTGATATATTTTATGAGTTTCATCTTACTTTCCAATGTGTCTCTATTATAGGTATGGAAGCCATCCAGCCTTTTACAGGTACAAGACAAGGACCGGGCATTCCCTGCCCATGTTTTATGTTTATGATTCCTATATCACAAAGGCTAAAACGTGGGCTAATCTGTTAACACCGTCAGGACCTCAGAGTATTCGCAGTTCTCCTTATGATGGATTGTTTATTGCACTTCTAGTAGAAGAGAAGCATAAATATGATATTCTTCAGAGTGGTTTTGATGGAATTTATACATACTTTGCCACAAATGGCTTTACATATGGCTCATCTCATCAGAATTGGGCTAACCTGAAATCATTCTGTGACCAGAACAACTTGATGTTTATCCCAAGTGTAGGCCCTGGGTACATAGATACGAGCATCCGTCCGTGGAACACTCAGAATACTCGGAACCGCATCAATGGGAAATACTATGAAGTTGGTCTCAGTGCTGCACTCCAGACCCACCCCAGTTTAATTTCCATCACCTCTTTCAATGAGTGGCATGAAGGAACTCAGATTGAAAAGGCTGTCCCCAAAAGAACTGCTAACACAGTGTACCTGGATTACCGGCCGCATAAGCCAAGTCTTTATCTAGAACTAACTAGAAAGTGGTCTGAAAAATACAGTAAAGAAAGAATGACTTATGTATTGGATCAACAGCTGCCTGCTTCATAATGTATCAGTTATGGTTTGTTTATCAAATCACCTAGCTTCAGTAAACGCCCTGTATTTTGAGTTATGGAAAGAAAACTGTCAGAATCAATATGTACTTGCTACTGTAACCTTTATGAATTATTTCATTTTTACTTTTTACAAGATGGTATTATTTTTCCCACAGTGGACACTACCATACAGAGAAAACATCTGAAAAGAAAGATTGTGTAACATTCCTAATGTTCCTAACATAGTGTTCTGAATTTCTGTCTGCAGTTGAATTTTAATGGGATGGCCTTTTAGTTTTCAGTCTTATCGTAAAGAAAATGCTTGCATTACATAAAGCAGCTAACATACAGGTAAGATATTCTTGGATTATAGGTCCAAAGGCATAGGAGTGGGTACGTGTTAGGTACATCTGGCAATGAAAGTACAGTAGGGGATGTGCTTTATTTCTGAACTCTTTGGTGACTCTGAAGTTTGTTAGTATTCAGATTTTTGCTGGCTTGCCCTAGTGATCAAACTCACTTTGCAAGTTTCTTGTGAGCAAAACCTTGCTTAAGTGACAGGTTATTTTATTATTTTTCTGTTTCTGTTAGCCATGTTCTATTGAAGACTGGCTTTGTGTAGAACGTCCATCAGTGTCATCATTTGAAGACTCAGGTGCCTGTGGCGCTGAGGGCTTTTGCTTGCTTAATGCCCCTGGTTTGATCTGCTGAAATAAAGACTAGAAACAAGAGGAGGTTGTTTAATAAATGATAACGACTGCTTCTCACTTTAATGTAGTAGAGCAAACAGTTGTTTCATAGTGGTCAAAAGGTTTATAGTGTTCAGATACTTTGTCTTTGGGGAAACTTGTCAATCTTTCTAGGGCTTATTTTTTATTCATATCTTAAAATTAAATCTTCACCAGAAACTACTGAGCTGTCTAAGAAAGGATAGCATTAATACTCAAATTGTTTTCTTTTTACTATTTTTAATTTTACTATAAGTAATACAAAAAATTTACTTATCACTTGAAAACTAGAGATAGATGAACAAATATTTTTAAATAATATTTAAACTGTGTTTTTGAGTTATGTCCTCATTTGAAAGTCTTACACTTTTAGAATAGCTAGTAGGTTTACAATGTTAGTGATCCATAGATGTCATGTGCTTACAAAGTGACAACTTATATTTTAAAAATAAATAGTAAAACCAACAGAATTCAGTATTTATAATTATAATAGAAAAATAGCTAGTCTGTATAATTTTACACAAATGTTATTTCTTGGTTCTGCTGAGAGAATCGGTTGAGTAATACTAATACATAATGCATGCTAATCTCCAGAGCATAAAGACATTCTGAAACAAATTAGTTCTGGGAGTTTTCTTATAATACACAGCAGAAAGGAGACAGTTCTATGGTAAGGGTGGCTGATCAGTGAGTAGAGTGCCTGCTGTGCACGCATGAGGACCCGAATCTAAACATCCAGAAGTCACATAAACATGAGCTCGGTAGCATACATTTTCTTTTCCACTAGTCCTGTAGGAAGCTACAAGTATAGACAAAGTCCAGACATTTGCAAGGTAGTTAGTCTGCTGTAAATATCAACAAATGAGAGATCCTGTCTCAAAAATGACAAGAGGCAAGAATCAACAGACAAGCTTGTTCTCTTCCTTGGATACCCACCCATGTCATATCTATTCTCCCTCTAACTCCCACCCATGTCATATCTATTCTCCCTCTAACTCGGGGATGTTTGCAGAGATTTTTTTAAATAATACTCTTGGAATAAAACCTTTTTGAAGTTTTATACTAAACTTATATAACTAAATTTTTCTATTTCTCAGAATTATTAGGCTATAGAAAATTATGAGAATAATAATCTGATTTTTCCAGAATAAATTGTAAGGATACATTATTATAGTAATATTTAAATATTACCAAACATTTCTATTGGAAAAAGCAGAAATATAGCCTATAGATTTGTTCTTTGCTCTACATTAAAGATAAATTATCAATATTTACTATTTTTTAGCGTATGTTCCTTTCTTCATTCCTTACATTTTTATTTGAATCTATCATGACCAAAAGTGAATATTATCAAACAATTCTGAGATGAGGGAAAAGTCTACAGAACTAAGGCCACGCAACTGTCGGTAGAGTTCAACTCTAACTGCAGACAGCTCACTCCAGTTCCTGCTGTTACTAGTCATCCCCTACCCATCATCAGCCATCAGTCAGAATTTAATATTACATAGGCTCTGTCCTTATTATTAAAGAATTACTGTCCAGCCAGTGACTGAAACCTCTTTTCATAAAACTAAGAAGTTGATAATTTTATAAATAACCACATTTTCTCCTCTAGTTTCTACAACCAAATATTCAACCAACCAAGGATCAGAATACTCAGTGAGAAAAAAAAAAATCCATTTGTATATAAAAAACATGTTCAGGATGTTTCCATCCCCAAAGCCATACACTATAAACAGCATTTACATTTTTCTAGGTATTATAAATATGCTGACAAAATTTAAAGTGTACCTGAGAATCATTCTAGGGTTCTACTTCTTTTAAAGGACCTGTATAGTAGAGTGTGTTTTTCCTTCCAGCCTCAAGCTCCCTCCAAAAATGAGTCTCAAAATATATGTCCAAATACCTGGGCCATATAGCTAGGCTCATGCCCTGACTAGCTGATAATTTACAGGAGTGCATTTATACCAATCTAAGTCGGCCATGTGGCTGCTGACCTCTGCTCAGGTTCCCTGCATCTGTCTTACTCCACCTTTCCAGGCGAATCTCCTGAGCATGGCTCTATCTCAGCATCCTTTTTGCCTGCCGGATGTCCACCTTCTAATCTACCCTTTCTTATAGGCCATGAGTTTGTGTTTTGTTTTTGTTCTTTTAATTGACAGTCAATGCATCCATACAATGCATAAACTATTCTCTCTACAGGCCTGAGCATTTTAACCACTTTTATCTCAGCTTCCTGGAGTCAGTTTTACACAGGTACCAAGGGATGGCTGTATTTCCCAATTATTGCTAATGACTGTTAACTGAAGGCCTTCATAGCCCCCCCCCACCTCAGGTGTTCTTTATGGCTACTTCTGCTGTCTGACTGAAAACATCTGGAACTGCAGTGATCACAAGTAAATTTTATTAAATGATCCAGGTCTTATTTCTAAAAATCTGAATGTTTGAACTCAGTAAAGTTAAAAAAGTATAATATATGCAATGTATGAATTATAATCAGTTATTTTATAAATTTGTTTTCTTTGAAGATTAACCTAATTATTTAGATTGTAGAGAAGAACCAGATCCTTATTTCTCCTTTGAGGAAATAATTGTGAAAGACTGCTCTTTTCAGTGTATATTAACCTGCTTATTTTATTTATCTGTATAATTTGAAATATTATTTTGTTATGTGATGTTAATTTTGTCTAATAAAATCATAAATGAAAATAATGTTCACAACTGGAAATATATTCCTTATTACTTTGATCAGTTTAATTTAATTTCTTATTAATATAGGAAGGTAGTATTTAGTCAGCATGAGACGGAGCACTGCAATTTATGCATCTTTAACTTTCTTTCCTTCATATTCATATAAACAAATGCCCATTTTTATTTAACTCTGGAGATTGTTTTCTCTTATTACTTTTGCTTCAGTATGATTATATATTACGTTGATAAAAATCTAAAGTAGTGAAGTAACAAGCTTTAAGATAATCACCACACACATAGCTATGGGCTTTGTAAACTGGCTACAGTTACTCAGTTTAATAATCATGATTTACAAACCTCTATAATAGCTGTAGAACCAATCTTTTAAAGTTTTCAAAATATCATAGCTGTAAGTAAACCAAATTTCTTTCTTAATTTCTTTCTCAGATAATTTATTACTGCCATATAGAAATGGTGCCACGTCAAAATTCTGTACCCTGGAATTTTCCTGAATTTATGCATTCTAGCCATTCTGATTAGAACTAGGGGGAAGGAGTTGTCTCTGTATATAAGGCCATTTCATGTACCCACTGTTGCAGTTTGACTTCCCATTGTTATGTTTGTTTCTCCTGCTTCATGGCGCTACATAGGACTAACTTACTATGTTTAACAAATGTAGAGATGTTGGGGTATTTTAATTAACAGTCAAGCATTTGAGTATCAGTTATAGAAAATCAATATTTTGCTTAGATTCAGCAAATATATATATATATATATACACACACACACACATATATATACATACACACACACACACACACACACACACACATACACACACACATACATACCATTTCAGGGTAAATAAAGATTTAGGTATAGGCAAAAGGTTTTTATGTTTTGGATCATTAATCTGAAAGAAAAATGTACTCCAAATTAAATTTAAAATCACTTTGTTATATAGCGACTTAAAGGCTAAATATTATTTTTTGGCTTAATATATTCTCTTTTTATCCTTAAGGATACAAGCACTGCTTTGACCTACTACTTTGTAGAGACTGAGCTTCAATGAGCTGAGCACTATTGCTGTTCTAGTCTAACAATGAAGAGAGGCAATCTTCAGTACAACTGAGAAGTCTGTTGTTTAGTTACTATTCAACTTGTGATATATAAATAATCAAAATCATGAGTCTAAAATTTACTGAAATCAAAATATACTTGCATTTTCCAAGTGGATGTCCTAGATTTTTAAATATATAATAAACTTCAAATTGCACAGATTACATAAACTTAGCTATAACTTCAACTATAAAGTTAAATGGCCTTTAGAAAATCTTTTGAAACAAATGCTTCATGATTCAAAGCAAGGATTACAACAAGAAGGTAATAGCACATACAGTTCAAAAATTTGTTACATATTCTATAACACATATCTGTGTATCTGTTGCTTTTGAAGTGAACTGCGAAAATTCTAAGCAAAGATCATAAATTAGTAGTTGTACATTCTTCAGTATGCATCAGAATGTCATCATGAGTTATTTCTGTGTTCCTTAACTAGAACAATAGTACTTACCTTCCCCCTTAAGACCCTGACCAACCAGTCTCAGGTTCTTGGCCACTGCAGCAAGGTCAGGCAAGGGTTTTATCCCTGTGTTGAGCCTTAAATCCAATCAGAAAGTGGATTGTTATGCCCATAAGGCTGTTCCAGCATATCTTGCAGACACACACATTACTCAAGGAAGAAAGTGGCAAGAAAAAAATATGGTGAAAGGGATGAATGAGAAAGAAGAGTCTATCAATGATGAGAGAAAAAAAGATTAGGAGGAAAATAAACAGAATTTCTTTTAAAAAATTAAAACCTGTAATAAAATCAAGAATATTTATCACACATAGAGTAACTTACCAAAGTACCATGGCTCAAACTATATTCTTCCACAACTGGATTATAGAAACTTGTTTTTCTTTTCTTTCTTTTTTTTTTTTCTTTCTTTCTTTTTTTTTCCTAGACTAAACTTGGCAGCCTATATTAAACTTGGGTTTATTTATTTATTTATTTATTTTTGCTGTTGTTGGCTGAGGGGAGGGAAGAGTGGAGGAAACTCACTTCTTAAGGTGATTGTCCTTGACATTAGTGGGAAACCAAACCCCTATAAAATAATATACATATATTAAAAAATCATGCTGGGGAGAAAAGTTCTGAGACAGAGGTTCACAAAGACCCTGCATTAATGACAAAGAGCAGGGATCATTTCTATAGTTGTTCATTACTAGAGGCCTGTTTTTCTACAGCCACCATCTTCCATCTTCCTCACATGCAATCTGATTAAACACTGTTCTAAATCTCAGTACTTTGCAGTGAAATAAGGGTTCTATATGGCCATAGCGATATCAACTGTAAACCCTCTAATGGAAGATCATTAGTTTTGGTCCATAAAACATGACTACAACTAGTGAATATGCCCTCCACATGTGAGGCAGAACAGGTTATAGGCAAATGTATGTTGAATTGAAGAATGTGTCATAAGATATTGTAAATATACGAAAATGAATAATATAGAAAATTCTTTATGGGTATTTTATTGTTATCTACTATATATTTTTTTAGCTAATCATAAGTATATTCTGTATGTGTTCCATGATTTAATGTTTCTAGCACACTACTACACTGTATAGACATTTTCTTTTTGTGTCTGTTGACTAAAATATTAAAAATTACAATGTCAAGAAAGAAAAGTTCTGTAAATGAAATAAGAGGACAAATAAAAAATGCAAATGTCATTGCATACATAACAATAAGCAATTGTATTAATTTAGATTAACATTGGTATAAATTCTAGAACTGGCCCATCAGTTATATATTCTGAGTTACTTACATAGTTTCTATGCCATCTCTACTCATAGTTTTGGTAACTTTAGCAAAGTTATAAAATAACACGTACCAGAGACCTTTATTTATTTTATTTACCTGTTTTTCCTGAATGTATGTCTGTGTGCCACATGGGCTTGGGGAGTCCAGAAAAGGGGGTCGGATCCTCGGGAACTGAAGTTATTTGTAGTTGTTAGCTTCCGTGTAGGTGCTGGGAATGGGGCCTGGACTCTTTGGAAGAGTTGTCAGTGCTCTTAAATGTTGAGCCATCTCTTCATCCAACCAGAAACTTTTGAAAGTCAATAGACCACATTTCAGGCAACCTTGTGTGGAATATTAGCTTCACTTCTCCATTAATCATAATCTTTTAGAAATCAATATTTTAATAGTAGAGAAAACCATTTCTTGTTGTTGATGACAGGTTCCTTAAATACTTCGCAGAATACCACACCAATTTTAAGAGCTCGTTTAATGCCAAAATGTATATTCTTAAATATCTTGACTCTTTCCCATTTGCTGAACCTGAACTACCTTGTCCTTCATTCTCTCATTCTACTGGCAGTCTTGCAGCCAACTTCACTGAGAAAGGCAGAGAAACTGGAGAGGGCAGACTCTAAACTAGGACTTCCTACAGTCCTACCACATGCTGGGCCAGATACATAATTAAAAAAAAAAAAAAAGAAAAGAAAAGAAAGTAAAGTTGAAGACTTTTTTTTAGAATGTCTTTAAAATTTTAAACAAAAGATAAATAATCCTGGGAGGTGAGCAATCTAAAGCACCATAGAGGTTATAGACAGAAAATAAGTCATCGTCTCCCTCATTCTCCCCCCCCCCTGCACCACTGGCTTTAAAGAAGAGATGCTATAATACTACTGCAGCTTTAGGGGAAAAGGTACTATCAGTACTAGTGTAAGCTTGGAAGAGGACTCCATCAGTCACTATGTGCTGAAAAATGCCTGAAAAAAAAAAAAAACTAAGAAGTGCAAAGTATTCATTCGGTTTATTATTTTGGAGTCATGGGATCCACTGCTTATAAGAGAGCACATCAAAACTGAATGATGTGGTGTCGTAGGGCTGATCATTTATAGCCAGGAAGCAGAAAGGGGCTAGGAGCAAAATAGACCTTTCCAGCACATTTCCTCAATGACCTACTCCTTTCATGCAGGCTTCACCTACTAGTATCTACCACGTTTCAACGATGTCATTAAGTTATAAATCCAATTACGGATTAATTTGGTGATATCAGACCCTTTCACAATGATCCAATTCCTTCCCAAATAACATTGCTGCACTGGGAATTAATGCCCTCAACATACCACTTTAGGGGGAGAATTCATATGGAAGCCATGCACTTCTCAGAAGTCTTTCTTGGCATGTAAGATCCTCAACAGAAGCTTTGGTTAAGCCGTACCTAAATACGTGGAAACCCTAAAAAGATGAAGACACATTGCTTAAAGCTGCTTAAGCTCCAGTAATCTGTCACTCGTACATAGCTACAGACAAACAAAAGCACTCCAAAGCATCCCCTGTGCTTTCTTCCATGTTCTGGATTCTTGTGCTTTGCCAGCCTTCTTTCTCTGTGAATCAACAGTATATTTTCATCCAGAAGCAAGATCTCCCCTTGGGTTCTAAATCCTATTTCTTCTTGTCTGCTCAAAAGCATTTTTTTCCTCTCTCACTCCACCATTAATTTCTCTAGTGACTGGTTCTTATAAGCAAACAAGATGTGTTTTCTCCCAACTTTAGACAGCCTAGCCAATTTTTAAAAAGAGTTCCTGCTGTAATATTCCTTCCCCAAACACAAATAAAACAATATCAAATGAAAACTTCAGTCTGGTTACACTAAAAATAAAACAAAATTCAAATTGATAAATGTTCCAGAAGCTATCTAATAAGAATGCACAAAAATGTCCAGATCACATGAGAAAGAGGGATTGAGAAATGGTCAGATACTAGCTTTAAGCCGTAATTAGTCTCCTGACCTGGGGAATTGGGTAATCAATGTAATATGATTCCTCACTATTGATTACAAACAATGAAAGACAATAAAGGAAACATTCTTGTATCTGAATAAAATATTAATGATTAACATTGGCTTACTAATCTTAATTTATCATGGTAAATTTTCACTTTATTCAAGTTTTTTCTCAATTTCCTATGGCTTTTTTTTTTTTTTTTTTTTTTTTGCCACTGGATTTACCTTCCTTAAGATATCTATTGCTGTCATAAAACATCATTGACCAAGAATACATGAGGAGGAAAGAGCATATTTTAATTTATTAAAGATTCCCATCATATAAGGAAGTCAAGACATAAATCTGGAGGCCAGGAGGAAAGGAGTCCTGCTTACTGGTTTGCTCCCCATGGCTTGATAAACATGTTTTCTCATGCTATCCAGTACTACCTTCTGAAGGATACCACCGTTTCTAATGGGCTGGGCCCATCTGCATCAATCATTAGTCAAGAACATGGCCTGAAGGCTTGCCTGCTAGACATTCTAGTGGGAGTAT
Source organism: Acomys percivali (assembly GCA_907169655.1). Lineage (NCBI taxonomy): Eukaryota > Metazoa > Chordata > Mammalia > Rodentia > Muridae > Acomys > Acomys percivali. The sequence goes on along the minus strand of OU015743.1, from coordinate 104,153,399 downwards.
TTTCTCAATTGTTCTCTATTCTCAAATATCTGTAGCTTGAGCCAGGTTGAAATGAACCTAACAATACAATAGTAAACATCACATCCCTACTCTGATTTACCCAATAGACAGTACATTCTCCACAGTTATGTGGAAAGCAGGGACTGACTTTGACATGAACTCTGGCGCTCCATATTTGACCACCTCTCCTTGGTTGGGAGGCCAGGTGGCACTTAAAGAAAGAATAAGCAGGCTACCAAGATGAGACTTGATACCCTATGAACATATAGTGAGGGAGGAGGTCCCCCTTAGTCATAGACCTAGGGGAGGGGAATAGGGTGAAAGCAGGAGGGAGGGAGGAATGGGAGGATACAAGTGATGGGATAACAATTGAGTTGTAATCTGAATAAATTAATAAAAATTTAAAAAAGAACAAGTGATGCCTTGTCAACATGACACAAAAGCACATCACTATTATAATATTTTTTCCTCAGTTGTCCTTAATATGACATGTTTGTATTTATTTGGCCATATAAAACATCCTAGCTTTTATAAGTTGTACAGATTTTTTAAAATTCAAATACATTCCAAGTGTTTTTAAAATATTCAAAATCTCTTTAAAAGTTGAAAGCCCCACTTAAATATCTGAAGTCTCTAAAGAAAACAAATTCTCTCTAAAATTGTGAAATTCATCTAAAATTTCAAAATCATTTTTAATGTTTAAAGTCCCTCAACTGTGGGCTCCTGTAAAATCAAAATAAATTAATTAAACACTTATTCCAAGAGGTCATAACTAGGGCACAGTCACAATCAAACCAAGGAAACAAACAAATCCAGCAGTGTACATAATCAATCCAGTGTGCAGTGTCTGGGATTCACTCATGAAAGGGCTTGGGCAGCTCATTTCTCTGACTCTGTCATTCACAGCATGCGTAGTTTATTCCATAAGCTCAGGTCAGCTCATCTCCAGAGAAACTTCTGTACTTAATGGTCATCCTAAGTTACTGGAATCTCCAAAATGCTGAGATTTCTACCGCTGCTGGGAGGCAGCTTCACCAATGGGCTCTCCTAGGCTTTCTACAGGGACTCCAATCCTGCCACATGGTTCCTGTCCTCAATTTCTTTCCATTACCCCTTCAATGTGAGCGTTTTATTGCAACAGAGGCTTTTCTTCACCAATGGACTCTCCTGATCTCATGTTGCCAATCCCCATGATTCATTCATACCTTCAAATCAAGTACCATTCTGGGGCCATGTTAGACTTCCAGCCTTAGCCACCTCTGGAAAAAAGCTGTGTGCTGATCTCAAAAAAACTCTTGCCAGAAAAAAAAATGCCTCAACAATGCCTCTTCTAACTTACCACTGGCTATTCATCTCCAGCTGCCCAGAAACACAGATTATTCACAATATTAAATGGTCCCAATAGGATCTTTACAGAACAAAACTTGCTCCTGAAACATCACAATCCAAGTCTCCATCTCGAAACATCACAATCCAAGTCTCCATCTCTGATGTATCAATATTGCCTTCTAAGTTCCTACAATAACTCATTAAGCTCTGAACATTCAACTTGTTTCCAGACAATAGTTTCAAACTCCTTCCATAACCCTCCCCAAAATGACACGGTGCCTTTACTTTCATTTAAGAAATAAAATAAATGCAATGGGTTTTACATATAAATTACAATATTTCATTGGAAGGTATCTATTTGTTCTGTTTCCCAAATGTCCCCCCACCCCTCCC
>OU015743.1:104078739-104147067 GCA_907169655.1 Acomys percivali | reverse complement strand
GAAGAAGAAGAAATAGACAGATAGAGACAGCAAGAGAGGAGAAAGGAACAAGAGAGGGAAGAAAGAGAGAGCATGAGGGTGGGAGGGGTAGGGAGAAGAACAATAGAGAGAAAGAGATGAGGTTGGTTTGACCTTTTATATCCTGGGTAGCTGGCCTTCCTAGTGACAGCCAAGTAATGATGTCATAGGTTGCTAGGTAGATGAGGAGCAGTATGCTAACCCTGTCTTATTGATTTCAGTCCTAATTTTGGTTGTTTCTTACTGTCTTCTACTCTTGGGTGTGGTGTTCTGTTGCAGTTCTGGGCAAAGGACTGGATAATTTGATCTGGAGAGTCAGAGAAAAAAAGAGAAGGTCTGAAAATGGCCTACCTAGTTTTCAATGACATATATTTCTTCAATGTTATAGATATTCTTTAACTTTCACTGCAATAATTAAAGAATAAGCCATTAATTTCATTCAAATATCTGATTTGTCGCAAGTGATAGGTTGCTCCATCATCTCTTTATCATTAGTGAAATCCCCCAATTTTTCTTTAATTAAGGCATCTTTCATTAACTGGCAGCTGTTCCTTGTGTTCAGTATTCTGACATCATACATTATTAATATAGAACAGAGATCATTGATCATCTTTAATGAAGCCCTGCAACGTTTTATACTTTTTACAAACTTTTTCTTGTTTAACTACAAATCTAATCATATATGAGCTGAAATATTTATTCTCTATTTTACCTCAATTTCTAAGAATTCTAGAGTAATATGTTTATATTTACCATTTGGAATAACCTTGTACCTTGATAGATACACACACACACACACACACACACATACACACACACACACATACACACATACACACATGCAATTTGGAGATGCTATTGAACAAAAGGGAATTGTTTCAGCGCAGGCAAACAGCAGAGCTTGAGAGCTTCATCCACATGATTCTGGTGTTAGAGTCAACATTAGAAGAAAGTGGTTATGGAATCTCTCTCTGTTGCTAAGGAAAGCCAATGAGGCCAGGCATATATCAGGAGTGCCCCTGCATAGATGCCTAGAGAGAACATTGGGAGACGCTGTAAAGATGAAGCAAAGATTGCCTTGGAGATACCAATATGTTGAGATGATAGGGCCTTGGGATACCTGCCAAGGAATGCTTGTAAGAGGGAGTGGAACCAGCTCAAGAGAAAGAAGTATGTGGCTGTCAACACAGATGAAAGGAGCTGCAGATCTCAAGAACATTTTGACATCAGACATGGGGATGCTGAGCTTAGGGTTTGCCCAGCTGATTTTCAGTCTTGTCTTGGACCAGTATTTCATCACTATGCTCTTTTAGAATTGTAATCCTGTGCCATTATAGGTTGGAAGTATGTGATCTGCTTTTTTATTTTGATTTTATAGGGGGTTACAGTTAAAAGTTTTCATGGATCTCAGAAGAAACTTTGAAATTTACATTTTTAAACAAGTTTGAGACTACTACAGACTACAAGGACTTCTGAAGTTGGACGAAATGCAGTTTGCTCTAATATATAGCTATAGAGGGGGCAGAGTGGGAGTAAAATGTGGTAGTTTGAATAAAAAATGGCCCATAGGCTCACTGGCACTATCGTGAGACATGGCCTTGTTGGAATAGGTGTGATATTGTTGGATGAAGTCTATCACTGGAGCTTTAATGTCTCAACTACTCAAGCCAGGCCAGAGTCTCACAGCCTCTTCCTATTTAGAACTCTCAGCTACCTCTTCATCACCATGTCCCAATTCCCAATTGGACACCTCTATACTTCTCACTGTGACAATAGTGGATTAAACCTCCGAAATGTAAGCCAGTCCAAATTAAATATTTTTCTATATAAGAGTTGTTGTGGTAATGTTGTCTCTTCATAGCAATAGAAACCTTAACTAGGACACCATCTCATAAATATTTGCCTCGTTCAAAGGATTAAATCAGTGTACTTTCAGTTACTCATAACAAAATCTTTAGACTCCATCATGATTTCCCATACCACATCCACCCATTTGTTCAACAGCTTATAGTTCCACATTCAAATTTTGTTCAAAATGTGAAACTTTCTTATTATATTATTTGGACTTATTTTAAATGTAGCCAGCCTCTCTTGCTGCTTATTCAGCTCCTCAGCTGGATTCTGCTTTTGACACTTAAAACATACCCAACTTTTAGTAGCTAGGTTATCTTTTTTTCTAAAATGTATAAGTAACAGCATGGTATTTAAGTTTTTAAAGACATACAACGACTTACTTCAACACTATGAATAGTATATTTAAAACAAGTATGGTAGCCTACAGGACTAGCCAGTGTTTTTGTTTCATTTTGTTTTGTTTTGTTTTTTGTTTTTCCTTGTTTTGTTTGTTTGTGTTTTGGTTTGGTTTGGTTTAGGTTTTCAAGACAGTGTAGCCTTAGCTGTACTGGACTCGCTTTGTAGACCAGGCTGGCTTTGAACTCACAGAGATCTACCTGCCTCCTGAGTGCTGGAAATGAAGGCCTGTGCCACTACACTCAGTCTTAGCCAGTGTTTTTATCCTGACCAATCCACCCAGCTTCATATATACCTTCTTGCTCTTTCTATTCAATGTAGAGATGTTCCTCAGAACGGTCTTTTCTTCGTTCTTGTGTCTTCTCCTACTTAGAATGCTTTTCTCTGTATTACTGCTTGCTGTTACATTTAAATGGATGCCAAAAGTCCCCCTCTCAGAGTAATGGTTCTTGTCCATTGTATTTTCTTATATCACCTCATTCTTCTTCAAATTTTCTAAAAGACAGTATTATGGGGTTAAGATGTTAGCATCTGTCATCTGTCTTGGAGTCCTAGTTTAATATTCAGTTAGGTACATCGTTTCCTCAATGTTCACTGTAAGGCAGACAAGTCCTCGGTGGGAATAGGTAAAGCCTGAGCAGAGAGACACGCAATATGAATGTCAGCAAAAACAAAACAAAAAACATGTTTTTCTTAAAATGTAAAAATGTAAAACAAAAAGAAAAAAAAGAAGAAAAAAAAAGAAAAGAAAATTTTGCTGTAATGCACTAAATCCAACATTCAAGTATAACAATTTAGGGATTACTGACGTTTGAATAATTGCATAAGTAAGAGCCTGGCGTTTTTCTCCTCTAAGAGAAAGCGGGTGGGGGGGGGGACTTGCTGAGTCTGGTGTCACAGGCCTGTAATCCTAAATAGACATGAAGTTGAGGCAGAAAAATCGTGAATTTAAGACTTGCCTTGGCTGCCAAGTGAGTTCAAGGCCATTTCAGACAACAGAGCCCTGCCTTGAAATTAAACAAATTTAAAAGAGCTGGGCACTATAGTGCACCCATCTATCACCCATAAGACTTCCAGCACTTTCTATAGCCCTAGCATTTTATAAAATTTAAAAATAGAAAGTCAAAGCTTTTTTTTATATTCTGCTTATTTCTAAATGTCATGATTCGCTTAAAATAATATAACATATTTCTCTGGGATGTAGCACAGCAGTATATGCCTTAGGGCGTGGATATCACTTTCTGTCTTTGTCTCTGTCTCTACCTATCTCTCTGTCTCCTCTCTCTCTTGCTCTCTCTCTCTCTCTCTGTATCTTTGTATCCACATCTCAAATCATCAATTGACTCTTTTGTACTCCAGAACTTTCAATAAGAAAAATAAATAGTTAGAAAAGTTTGTAAAATTTATCACCTAGTCAGTAATCCTTTGGTTAGCCTTAATCTTTACCATATAGTAAAATACATTGAAAAGATTTTTTTCTGAGCAGTTTTAACAGCAATTGGAATTTTGCTAGCTAGCAATGCCACCTACTTCCTTCCACCTCATCCATCATTATTTGGAGATTATCACAAGTATTTCTTTTTTTTTTCTTCCAATTTCTTTTTAGCATTTAACATGCTACAAAAGGATCCTGTGCATTTATGTTGAGTATTTAACCTACTACTCAAATATCGGCACTTCACACATAAGGGTAAATATAGCCAGTGCTTCATTTAATCCTAGGACTGTTGTCATGCAGTCAAAATAATGAGTCTATTCAAGTCTGTCACAATCATAGTTCATAACACAAACATAAACCTGTGCTGCTTGTAAATGGTGTTCTTGAATTACTTCTAAAAAATGAAAGTTACTAACTCTTTAAAAGTGATTTCCCAATACACTTGAACATCTAACATAATCAAGCAGGAATGTTATCTCTAAAATATATGAAAATCCACAGAAGCTTGCAAAGAAACTGTGAACTTTCAGTAGCCCACTCTGCCTTCCTCTGAGCGTGTTGTCTAGTGTCTTCTTCCTTGTCTTCCTTTAGAAAGTGCACTTCTGTGCTTCCTGCATCCCAGGTTAAAATCTGGCACTAAGAATTGTTCTTATAACTGCTAGTGGTTTCCATGGAAACACCCCCATGGATCCTCAAATGCCAGCTTTCTCAAACTAGTACTTGCAATTTATGAAGGATCCTTCACTGATCTGTGATCGTCATCTCAACCACTGCAAAGTAGAAAATGGTAGAGCAAGAAGAAGCATCATAATGGCTAACTGTTTGGTTAAATCACATTCTCCCTTTAAAACTATAAAATAAGAGGCCTGTTGATTAAAGCATATTCATTACCCTCCTGCAAATGACTAAGAGTTCAGTGTAAGAGAGACTTACAAAGAATGCAAACCAATTTCCTTTCTACAAATATTCTGTAGGTTATTTTAATAAGTCTGCTTCTTCTGCTGCTAGCTTCCCCTGCCCTAGCCAGGAAGCAATATTATAAGAAATTGATAAGGCCTTAGGTGAAGACAGAGAAATTGCATTATATAAATAAATATAAACACTGGACACCAGACATTTGGCTGCACATTCCTTGACCAGGACTGGGCCTCCTGTTGGAGGCAGGATGGAAAGTAATAAGCTGGACCTGGGTCTCGATCTCACGACCCTAGGAGGTTTAAGCTCAAGCATAGGCCTGTTGTAAAAAGCCTTAAAGAGAGCCTGTCATCCTGTGTGTCTGTGCCTCTTTTCATGAGCTCAGCTACAAGCTTCCTTCTTGTATCCCAGAGCACGAGATGAGACTATCCTCACCATTGTGGCTGTAGTATGGCTACTGCTGATTTTACACTTTTAACATTCATGCTTCCCCTCAACAAAGAGTTGTTGAATGATGAGGAATATATAAAGTGTCCCTGAATACAGATGTGGATTTTCTCTTAGAAGCCAGCCTAGTCTTTCTGGGATATTCTTGCTACAAGGTTGTTTAAAGTTTTTGAACAGGAGCTGGGGAGGTGGCTCAGCTCTGAGGAGTATTGGTTACTTTTCTAGAGACCTCAGTTTACTCCCAGCACTCACGTGTCATCTCGTAACCACCTGTAACTCTAGCTGTAGGATTCTATTCCCTCTTCTCACCTCCATTGGTGCACAGACATAAATGAAGACAAAAAGCGCCCCCCACACACACACAAAGCAAGAAAAGGAGAAAATATTTAGAAAGTAAATTATACTTGTATTAGTCACCAAACAAGAAAATTTCAAAGATTTCAGTATCTTTGAGCCACTGTACTTAAAATTTTGCTCATAAAATTGAGCACCAAAAACGAGGCTACGGAATAGAATAAATGAAAGCAGAAGAGTCTTTCAAGTTAAAGGTGACTGAAAAGTCTTATGTTAGGCTCTCACTGCACCTCCCTTATGTCTGAAATTTACTACTTCCATTACATCACTCAATTGATTTTTCCATATTAAACACATGAAATAGACTCTAAAACTCAAGATAATATAGAACAATTTTCTCTGGGAGCCATTAATTGCTGGAAACGGAGCCCAGTTTATTTATTATTTACTGGAATGGTGGATATAGCCTCCTTCTGTTGCTGTGTTCTTTCTGTCCCTGTCCCTCTTCCCACCCCTCCATCTCTTCCCTCACGTTGTTAATGGTAACATTGTCAGTATGTGTGTGTCTCTCTCTGTGTGTGTGTGTGTGTGTGTGCATGTGCGTGTGCATACATGTGTTGCAGATATGACCAGAGTCCATTAAATTATCTCTATTATCTTCCACCTTATTCTCTCTTGATACGGTCTCTCACTGAACCTGAAGCTAGGTCAGCAGCAAGCACCAGTTATCTTTCTGTCTCTAAACGTTCATGCGTCCCTTCAACAAAGAGTTGGTGCAAGACCAGAAATAAATGTATGATTTATGTCTATTTTTTTAAATAGGTGCTATAGATTTGAAGTGAAGTCTCAGGTTTCCATAGCAGGCATTCACTTGTTGAGATAGCCCTCTTTTGTTTTTTGTTTTAATTACACACACACACACACACACACACACACACACACACACACACACACACTTAAATCCAATCAGATAGACATGTACAGGCTTCAATGAATTAAATAATTCTATACATGTGTTATATTGTTATATTCAACTTCTACTAATGCTTCTTGTAAATTCTTTCTAAATTTCCTATGTATACTTATATTAGTATTATAAATCTTATCAGTTGTAAGTGTTATTAATTTGGCTTCACCACTGGAAAATGATTTAGTTCTTTATCTTCATTTTTTGTCCCATTCATGCATGCTACCCATTGACTAAAATTTTGACTCAGCATAGAGGTCTTGATGGAAACCTTTTCTCATAGGTTCTGGAACTTCACAGTCCTGCATTTTGATGGTAGTCATTCCCTCTGTATTGAATCAAACTCTCTGTAATCCATTCTTAAAGATAATTGTCAAATAATTGTTTATTTTCTCCAGTTCATTAACCTTACATATTTTGAAAATATTTTCTCTCACCCTAGAAATTTCATTATTAAATATTGAGACTTCCAGGATATAAAATTTTTATGTCTCTTCTGGTTATTTCTTTGCTCTTTTGTTCTATAAGTTAATGTAAGTTTTAAAATGTACCTAGTCATGCTTCCATTTAAATTTTAACTTGATCTGCATACCTTTTAATTTTTTAGGAACCTCTTTGTCTCTGAACCCTTGCTTTATGGCATCCTAGTGATGTTTAACAACTTTTGAGTGATTTCTTTTCTTCCTGACAAAATTAATTCTAGCCATTTTGAAGGAATTTTCTCATCTAAAATCAATTTTCTCTAAGCTCCTCCTTACTGTGTCATTAGCATTCTGTTTTTTGTTTGTTTGTTTGTTTGTGTTTTTATTTAAATACACATTTCAGGTATCAGGGCATCTTAGAAAGAACAGACAATCCCTTAGTGCCAAGTGACGGAGTTTGTGGAGTCATCAATCATAGTGAGTGCCTTTATCGACTTTTCATCTTTAGTGAATCCTCACATTTAACTTGTCTTGTTTCACCCTATGGTAGACATCCACAGTTTTATTTAGTCTGGGAACTTAGATGCTTACTCATTATCTAGCTGGAGGTATGATTTTCACCCATCTGCAGGAGTAAGACAGGTATATGTGCAGGTATCTATCTACCTCTGATGCAGAGAACCTTTCAGTGATATTGTGCAGTTTGGTGGTGATACACATGTCCAAGCATATCCGTTATCAAAGCATCTTACAGGGCCTATTATATAAATATTGTTTCTCTACTTTACCTGTTGTTGACTTAGAGTTTTCTTTTCTTGAGTGCACCAAATTACGAATCTTTGTTTTTCTGCTTCCAAATTTTATTTTATCTGTTTCTTTCAGCCTGCTGCCTTATAGCATCTTTTTAAATCATTTAATGAGCTTTTAGATGATTTCAGAGCAATGTATCATTTGGTTTATTATTCTTGATCTTGTTCATGGCTATATACAAATCTAGCAACTTATAACTTGTAAATGCTACATAACAAAGGCTGATAAAGGTTCAGATAGCCTTTTTTATAGATGAAAACTCTAATCCTAGATATATAATTAGTTACTTGAGAGTGCTAATATGAATGTGTTTGAGATTTAGATAATAGCTTTTCAAATTTCAATTCCCATAATATATGAAGTTTAATACAATACAATATTCTAGAACTTATTCAACAAAACTTTCAAGTTTTGAATTGAATAAAAAACAAAAACTAAAGAGGCTAGACCAATCATAATGAGAATGCCACTTAGGAATTAGGTTTCTTAGCAACATATTTAAATAAACATGAACTGTTTTAACATTTCCATCAACTGTAGAAAGGAATAAAATAAAAGATTAAAAAGTATAAGGGCCTAATAAGATAGCTCAGTTGTTAAGTGCATTGGTTGTTCTTGCAGAAGATCTGTGGTTCAATTCTGAGCACACATAATTGGCTCAAAACTGTCTATACCTCCAATCCAATGGACCTGATGCCCTCTTGTGGCCACAGTGGACACTGAATGCACAAACACTTGGCACAACATACATAGAAAATAAAAATACATAAACCTTAAAAAAATAAACTGTGTAAATGTACTACAGTTTCTTTATCCATTCTTTGACTGAGAGACATTTAAGTTCTCTCCAGGTTCTGGCTATTATGAGTAAGGCTGCTACGAACATGGTTTAGCATATGTCTTTGTTGTGTGGTGGAACATCTCCTGAGTATATTCCGAAGAGTGGAATAGCTGGGTCTGGAGGAATCCCTATTTCCAGTTTTCTGAGAAAGCGCCAGATGATTTCCAAAATGGTTGTACAAGTTTACACTCCCACCAGCAATGAAGGAGTGTTTCCCTTTCTCCACATCCTCGCCAGCATGAGCTATCACTTGAGTTTTTCATCTTAGCCATTCCGATGGAAGTAAGATGGAATCTCAGAGTCATTTTGATTTGCATTTCTCTAATGATTAAGGAAGTTGAGCATTTCTTTAAGTGTTTCTCTGCCATTTGATGTTCCTCTGTTGAGAATTCTCTGTTTAACTCTGAGCCCCATTTCTTAATTGAGTTATTTGGTTTGGTGGAGTTTAATTTCTTGAGCTCTCAGCTATTAAAAACAAGGGAATCCTGAAATTTGTGGATAAATGGATGGAACTAGAAATGACCATATTGAGTGAGTTAACCCAGACCCAGAAAGATTCACATGGTACTCACTTATAATTGGACACTAGCCCGAAAGGGATGTTCCATAAAAGTTTTCACTTACCAGGAGATCGGGATAGATGTGGGAACTTCCTATTGGGACTCTAGGTGAGGGAAATATGGGAGAATGGGGAAATAGAAGGATCCAGAGGGTCCTAGAAACCCACAAGGAGAACATCATGATGGGCAGATCTGGACCCAGGAGGGTCTGTTCTACCTACTGCACCAACTAATGACAATACATACAGCAAACATTGAACCTCTATTCTGATCTAGCCAATGGACAGGACATTCTCCACAGTTGAGTGGAAAGTGGGCACTGACTCTGAAATGAACTCTGGTGCCCCGTATTTGACCACTTCCTCTTGATGGGAAGGCCTAATGGCACTCAGAGAATGGATAAGCAGGCTACCAGGATGAGAATTGATAGGCTATGACCATGTCTTAAGGGAGGAGATCGCCTCCTGTCACAGACCTAGGGGAGCAGAATAGGGTGAAGGAGGGAGGGAGGATAAAAGGGAGGATACAAGTGAGGGGACAACCATTGAGATTTAACCTACATAAATTAATAAAAAATAAACTGTGGCAAGATATGGTTTCCAATTTAATGTAAATAATTTATTGGTTTACTGAACTTAGTCTTTGTGCAAAGATCTTGTGAGTCTTCTTTCTACTATGAGAAGACTAAATTAGTGAAAGTATATACAGATTACACAAAACACAAAATGGTAGATATGATTTAACATGTCAGGTTGTGGCATAGACAAACTTGCTTTTGATGTAGGTGACCTAAACTACTTGTAGTAAAGTTAGAGTAACTACTAATGGACAAGGTTGGAAACTGTAGACCTGGAATAAACTTCTGGATGATGCTATTGAATAAAAACAAACAAAATTATAAAACTCTGTAAACCTCTTAAATTATGTTCATGTTTAGACAAAGCACACGTATGTGTGCAAGAAGCTAATGTATCTTTCCATACAGAAATTTGAATAGTGAGGTAGCTTAATGTGCTTCGGGGAATATTTTTTTGTCATGCTGTAAAACCTAGGGAATAGTATTTTTATAATGAAGTGCCACCTTTAATTATAGCAAAGACAGTAAGAGAATAACAACATGTAAAACATATGAAAATATACTATTATTATGTAAAAATCAAGATTAGCACTGAGATTCAGTGCTAAAATTCCTCATGGTTATGGAAAACAAATTAAGAAAATATAATTATGTTAATGTAGCTGCAATGTGCCCCAAGATGATTATCCACTGTGCCATAGATATTGAATAAATAGATGTTAATTAAAATTTGCTTTGGTGAAAAGGATTCTAACATGCTAATATAGATATGTGTAAATCTTTACCATTAAGTTTAACTCCAATTCTAAGACATGTAAATTATGAGCTCAGTGTTGCTAAAGAAAATAAATCACCTTCAATTTTGTTTTGTTTTGGTTTTTGTTTGTTTGTTTTTGCTTTTGTTTTTCAAGAGCGGGTTTCACTGTGTAGCCTTGGCTGTTCTGGACTTGCTTTGTAGACCAGGCCGGCCTCAACCTCACAACAATCTGCCTGCCTCTGCCTTCAGAGTGCTGAGATTAAAGGCATGTGCCACCATGCCCAGCTCCAATTTTGTTAAATTCTTAAATAGGAACATACCTTTTAATTACATTGTCTTTCTGGTTAGCAACACTAAATGACAATTTGAGAGCCTTCCCACCTGTTTATTAGAATGCTGATTAGACATCTTTAGCAAACCTATTAGATGCTCTCTTAGGGCCCCTGCAGCATACTCTTGAACTAGCACCCACTAAAAAGAAAATCAAGAAACAGATAGCTATGATCTTTAAAGAGAGAACAGAATTGAGACAGCTCTATTTTTTAAAAAACTAGTTTTAAAAGTTATCATGCAAAGCAATGTGCTTCCTTGTTTTGTTTTTTTTTTCAGACAGGATTCATTATTTCTTGTCCTTGTCAACCCCTGTGTCCCTTCCAACTCTGGATGATCCTCTTCTTTAACCAATAGGTATCTTTCTGCTTTCATGCACCTCACTACCTTCTTTTCTTTCTACAGATTTTAACCACTCTTCTCCACATATAGCACCTGGTCAAGTTCTATGATCCACAGCATACACAATAATGCATGATACATGGTAAAGTAAATCTAGGATATACATGAGAGGAAACATTTGTGTTTGTCTTTCTGAGTCACTTATTTTACTTAAGACAGTGATTTCCAGATGATATATTTTCCTGTAAATATCATAACTACATGTTTTGGGGTCCTGAATAAAATTCTATTGTGCATACATACCACATTTTCTATATTCATTTGTTGATGGGCATCTAGGTTTGTTCCATGTCTTAGCTGTTGTGAATAGTACAGCAATAAACATGGAAATGCTATTATTTCTGTGATAGAATATAGATTCTTTTGGATAGATGCCAAAGGGGTATATCTGGGTCATAAGATAATTCTATTTTTAGTTCATTGTTGAGCTTGCATAGTAGTGAGTATATTAGTTTACATTCCCTCCAGTTGTGTGTAAAATCTTCCTGTTCCCCACATCTTAGGCCCTGTTTCCTGTCATCTGTTGTTGTTGTTGCTGGTGGTGGTGATTAAGGGGACTTCTAAATAGCTTTAATTTATATTTTTCTGATAATTAGGGTTTTGAACACTTTTCAGTCATTGACTAATTATGTTTCTTCATTAAAGAACTATTTGAATTTTTACTCCATTTGCTAATGACAAATTTGTGCAGCTTGGAATTTATTTTTTGTAGTTATTTTGTATTCCAGATATTGAACAATCAACTAAACCATAGTTGACAAACAGAGTTTTCTAATTTTTATGTGATCACTTTACTCTGGTGATGATTTCTTTTGCTTTTCAAAAGCTTTTTAATTTCATAAACTGTTAGGACTCTATTATTCTATTTTGGTGGTTACAGGAACACTTTTTCAGAAAGTTCTTGTTTATGCTTATATATTGAAGTATTTCCACTCTGTTCTTTTCTAGAAACTTCAACATTTCAGATAGTTTATTGAAATCTTGGATGTGTTTAGAGCAAAGTGAGTGATACGGATTTCATTTCATTCATCTACATGTGGAAATATACAATTTTTTCTAGCAGTTTTTTTAAAAAGGTAGTGTTTATATTGACATTTGCCAAAAAGTAGATTGCTTTATAAGGGCAGGTTTATTTCTGCATCCCCTGTCCTATTCCATCTACTAAACTGTCTATGTTTCTGTCTCTAATATGACAAGTTTGTCAATAGGGTAGCATAATTTGAATCATTATTACTGTTATTATTACTATTATTATTATTATTGCTGCTGCTACTACTGCTAGTAGTAATTATTATTAGTATTACTATTTATTGCTAGTAGTAGTAGTAGTAGTTGTTTGGCTTGTTAGGGTTGTTTGTGTTTCCATATGAATTTTAAGATTCATTTTTCTTAATTCTTTGATAATAACATTAGGATTTTAATGGAAATGTAGTTCAATATCCTGAGTGCTTTCTGTAGTTTCATAGCCAGTTCAAAATATAAATTCTGCCAGTACATGAGAGTGGGTGGTCCTTTAATCTTTCATTTTTATTTCTTTGGCATCTTAAATGCTATGATTTAGAGATGATTCTCTTTTAGTTTAGTTGATTCAAAAATATTTAGATTGCTGCCAATATGAATGGTAGCATCTTTCCTTTCGTGGTTTTATTTTTAGGAAGTTCATTATAGGCATATAGAAAAAGCACTGACTTTTGTATGTTGGTTTTGTGTCCTTCTATTTCTAAGAAAGGTGTATTATTAGATCTGTCAGGTTCCTGTTAAGATTAAGACAGCACAATCTGCAAATGTGGATAACTTTTAACCTCTCTTTTACCTGTTTGTATCCTTTTTGTTTCTTACTCTTTTCTTATCTCTCTAAATGAAATTTCAAGAACTGCATTGAATAAGAGTGGAAAGACTAGCCATACTTGTTTCATTTCTATTTAAGAGGAAATGCTCCCAAATTTTTTACATTTACTAAAATATTCATTACAGCTTTGCCATTTTAACCTTTAATATGTTACAATATCTTCCTTGTATGTGCAGTTTCTCAAGATTTTATAATGAAGAAATGTTGGATTTTTGTTGTTGGTGGTGGAGCGTTTTTTTTTTTTCCAAAAGTGTTTTCTGTATCTAATGGAAGGTCATATGATTTCTATCCCTGAGTGTATTTATATGTTGTTTTCTTACTTCCTTTTTTCTTGTTTTGATAAAATCCCCCAGTAAAAGCAAGTCAAGCAGAAAAAGGTGTTCAAGGTGTAGTCAATCATTAGCAGAGAGTCAAGCAGTAGGAGCTTAAAGAGGTCACACAGGCAAAGTTGACTGCTTAGCTCTGCCAAAACAGGGTAAGCAAGTCCTTCATAGTTTCTGCTCCACAAATATGTCTGGCAGATATCCTGGGCCCAAAGGCTGAAGATGATGCTGCAGTGTTATAGAAAAAATTTGCAGACCATGTAGGCCACCATCTCTCTGTAATTTCTATATTTTGGAAGTTTCTTGCCTGCATTTCCTACATACTAAATTAATATTATTTCCTTCTCAAGTCTCTTATGCTATTGAAGACTAATTACATATCAGAACAAAACCAGAGCAATGGTCACTGTCTGCTGATCAACTCTCTGTTGTCCATTTTTACAGTTCATGGTCCCTAACAAAGAAATAGTCCTGTACATAGTAAAGATGTATCTTCCCATGTCAACTAAATCTGCCATAGACATGTTAGAGTCAAACTCCTTGATGTTTCAGACTCTGTCAAATTGATAATTAGCACTATCAGTCATTGTTGTGTTACTTTTATTGATTTGTTTTTATTGAAGCAAGTTGACTGTGGTATATAATCTTAATATGTTTTTAAAATTAGGTGTGCAACATTTTTCTTTCCTTTGTCTCTGTCTCTGTCTCTGTCTCTCTCTCTTCCTTTCTGTTTTTTTGGGCATTTGGGATATATATTGAGTCTCTGTTCATTATGGAAATTGGTCCTTGTTCTGTCCTTAGCTTTGATCTCATGGTAATTGTTGGGTTCACAGAATGAGTTTCATTGTATTTCTTTTTTTTGTTTTGTTTTGTTTTGTTTTTCGAGACAGGGTTTCTCTGTGTAGCCTTGGCTGTCCTGGACTCACTTTGTAGACCAGGCTGGCCTTGAACTCACATCGATCCACCTGCCTCTGCCTCCCGAGTGCTGGGATTAAAGGCGTGCGCCACCACCGCCCGGCTTCATTGTATTTCTTGACTTTGCATTTTGTGGACAGGTTTGGTATGCATTCATGTTAGCTATTCATTTAAAGTTAAAAGAATTCACCAATCGATCTTTGGTGCCCTAGCTTTTCTTTGTGGTGATATTTTTAATTACTGCTTCAATCTTTGTTTGTTACAGGTCTTTTAAACTGTTCATATAATCATGATTTAATTTGGCAAGTACTATGTGTTTGAGGATTTTATTGGTTTCTTCTAGGTTTTACAGTTTGGGGGAATGTAAGTCCTCAGTATATTCCCTAATGATTGTTTGGATTTCATTGTTTTTGTTGTAAATTTCTCTTTTTAACTCAAGATTTATTAATTGGATCTATTTTGGAGGGAAGTTTGGCTATGAGTTTTTCTTTTTTGTTATTATTATTTAATTAATTTATTCAGATTACAACTCAATTGTTATCCTATCACTTGTATCCTCTCATACCTCCCTCCCGCTTTCACCCTATTCCCTTCCCCTAGGTCTATGACTGAGGAGGACCTCCTCCCACACTATATGGTCATAGGCTGTCAAGTCTCATCTTGGTAGCCTGCTTATGCTTTCTTTGAATTTTTCAATCTTATTTATCTGTTCATATAAGCAACATATTTTTTGCATCTGTATATTGTTGTTTTATCCATTCTTTCTCTAATTTCTAACTTTATTCTTTCTTAGCATCTACTGAGGTTACACTTATCTTGCTCTTGCTCTGCTAAGACTTCAGATGTTTTGTTGGATTATTTATTTGGAATACTTCTGACTTGTGTGTTTGTTCATATGTGTGTTGTATGCATTGTATATATTCATCTTGCAGCTGCACTTATCTGTACATGGGACTGTGGAGGTTAGAAGCCAGTGTTAGATAACTTCCTCTATCACTCTTATATTTTGAGTCAGAGTCTCACTGAACCTAAAGCTTACCATTTCAGCTTCAGAAGCTAGTCAGTATGTGTCCAGTATGATCCACTTGTCTGTTTCCCCAGAACTGGGCTTACAAATGCATGTGAAAATGGTAAATTATTACATGAGTGCTGGGTGTCCAAACTCTGATCCTCAAGAATGTGAAGCAAGCAGTATACCTACTTGACAATTTCCCCAACCCATGAAACCTCTGTGACGATTATTATGTGTCCATACTGATAAATTTCTCTCCTACAATTTCCTGAGCTAGAAATTTTTTAATTTTCTCCCTCTAATTTTACTCTTTCTTATCATCTATTGAGTATATATAAACAAACTCTCTATATAAATTTCTTCAATAACTCACTGTTCATTGTATGATTATATCCATCCTTTGACTCCCAGTTAGTGTTTGCTTTTATCATGGAGATAGATTTTTTTTCAGACAAGAGAGGGTTGAGTCTTGAGTTTTTTATATAGTTACCTTCTATGCTTTCTAAAACAATATGTTGATTACATATGTATTAAAGTTATTGAAAATAGTTTCCTTAAGATCTTTATTGATATTGTCCTGTTTTATTGAATTCTTCATGTCTTTTATTTAAGGATTGGTGACTTACTGTGTTGGACCTGGTATGTTCCTTCTGAGAAATTGTTTATTCAACTCTTCTACTCGTTAATATTTTCTTACTTATATGCTAATTAATAAGGCTGTATTGTTTGTTTCTCTGTGTATACTATTCTTTTTTTACTCTGAAGTATTGATTTGTTGTCATAAAATTCCTTAGTTGTGCTTTTGCTGGGAGGTACTCTTATTTCTCTCTAGTTTAAAAGATAATTTGCTTTATAATACCAGTCTTGATTGGCAATTATTATTTTGTGGTGTTGAACTGCATTTTTACAATATTTCCTGGTTTTTCAAATTGCTAATGAGATACTTATTAGTATCAAAATATTTTTGTTTTTATAGATAACTTTTTGTTGTTTCTCGTAGAGATTAATACCATTGCTTTGCACTCTTTACTTCTTAGTAGTAATATGTCATAGGAAAATTCATGTCATATCTACTTGAGATTCTAAATGCATCTTGTGTTTGCCATCTATTCCTTTCTCTCGGTTTGGGAAATTGCCTATTTTAATCTCATTAAATGAATTACCTATGGCTTTAAACATTTTTCCATTTTTGATAAGGTTGTACATAGCTCAGTATGGCCTTAAATAATATAGCTGAAGATAATCTCAAACTTCTGATCATCCTGCCTTTCTATCCCATGTGCTGGGATTATAGACATGCATCACCCTCCCCAGATTTTATGTGATGCTAAGGATCAAACCCATTACTTTATCATGCAAAATAAAATTTGCTTGACAAGGGGTGAGAAGTACACTTATTTGTGGATATAAGAACAAATACTTAGAATGTGGTTACAGATGATGATGGTTTAGTAAAGAGTTTTTTGTAAATTCTCATCCAAGATTCATGACTTCACTAGCTCTGGGTATTTGACTATGTTTCCAGTATGGCATGGCATTACTCTTCTTGATTGTGTCTTAAATGCAATTAGGGGTATGTTGGTTATTGCCAAGATATGACTACCGCTCCTGCATCCATAGGTTTACATTAGCATGGTGGTTATTGTTGTATCGTAGCTGGGTAGGACTGTTTGTTGCTTTACTCCCTTGGAGGCTTACATGAAGTTTTCTGTAACCAAGCAAGTTAGTTCTCAAGAATGTTCCTTCAGGTCAATTACAACACAGAGGTTTCTGTACCCTGTGTCTGAAGTGCATACTGTCTTTAACATTAAGGAGTAATAGTTTTTGAGTTACATGTTATTTTGTTTTTCAATGTTGTGTTTTAGCTCTTTGACTTATTTTTTGGTGTTAATTTGTTGGTTGAGATTTTTTTCTTTTCTTTTTAATTAAAGCTATCTTTATTCTTTCAGTGTATGTTTTCCCAACAGCCAAGTGTAAAGTAAGAGGTAGTGGACTACAAGATCTGTAGTACACCTTTGTATGGATGTCTGTAACTGCCTTGGATCCGTTTCCATCACATGTGTGTGGAACTTGTTATGCCTGGGTACCTTAGGCTGGAACAGCTCTGGCCTGCTCCCTACTTCTCTGGCTTCTGTCATGGGCTTTGGTTCCTACAAACATGCCTTGTTCCACTGGGAAGTCAGCATGAAGTGATGCTGTGGAAGATTAATTATATTCTCTAACTCCCTAGCCTTTGTTTACATTTTTAGGACATAGTAAATTCTTTTCCTTCTGACTTTTTTCCCTTCCTTCTGACTGTGAAACAAAATCAAAGTGGATAAAAGAAAACACTCTGTCACACTACTGAAAGACAAGGATGTCTTTGCATAGACAGATTTTACTTAAAGAAAACAGATCTGGGGAGTAATAAGGCAAAAGGATATGACACCAAAAGCTTAACCAAGGACACTACATCGTTTGCAGAAGCTGCTGAGATGAGATTGTAGAGTGTAATGAGTCTTCTCCTCTGAGATATCAATGGTGAACCGCCAGGCCCTCTGCAGCCCATATACAGAATATTTCCTTTGAAGAGAAAGTGAGGAAATGAGGCTAAAAAAGTCTCTCTGTTATACTAAGGTAGCACTACATTAAACTAGCAAGGGATTTTCCTATGGGTAGGAGAAGAATTAATCCCATAATATTTAAAGATAAGTTAGGAAATGGGTACTGAAAGCTGAAAGATTAAGTTAACTTCAAGGTCAATGATCCAGTCAATTTAGAGGTGAGATACAAGTCTATATATCCCAGAATTAAAACTTTCATTCAACACAGCATCTTAATAGTTTCACATATCACAACAAAATAATTTAATATGAATATCTATAGATATTTTAATATCCTATGTCACAAAAAATGAAACTATATTCTGAGAGGGCAGGGTGAGCTTCATGTTGCCTCTATCATACAGATATTTCCACATAGAGAAATCTGAATCAAGGGAATAGCAAACAATAACACAACCCTCTCCAGTTCCTGCAGCCCAGACTGTAAAATGTCAGTATCATTTGCCAATGTTCACAGTTTTGAATTGTGAGAAACTTAAAGCAATTTAGATAAATGACTTTTTAATTAACAAAACCCAAAATCCAACCCAAGGGAAAGTACTTCAACCTTAAAATTGGCTGTATGATAAATCTAGTTTTTAAATGTCTGCTATGCCCACCCACCTGTATCTCTGATAAGCATGCTGTGGTTGCCAAGGAGTCTTCTATCAATTTGGCCTCCTGGTATCAGCTGCTAATATAAAATTTGCACAAGAACAAAGCCACTGCACTTTGTAAGATAAACGAACTTACTTTAGAAAAGGCAAGAAATTCAGCCCCAAGCCGAAGTACATTATTAAGTTGCAAATATTAAGGCAACTAAAGGTTTGTGGGTAGTATGTCCAGAAAACCCCTACCTTTCATTGCCACCCCTATGATACTTTCTCAAAAGTCAACCTAAGATCACAGGATCCTTGAATTTCCCTAAGGACCCAGAGATAACTATACCCTGAGACATGGGAAGTACATGGGAACTCCAGGGCCCAACATTAATAAGGTGAGTCTTGAAACTGGAAGTTACCAGGTGTTCTGTTAAAATAGAAATGTTATATTTTAAGTCTTGCCTTGATCAACTGAGTCTAAGTAACACAGAGGATAGCCAATCTCCTGCCAGATAAATCCCTGGGCCTGAGAATCTGGGGGAAAGAACACAAAAGTTAGGGAGGAAAACATACCAAAAAATAGATGTATAACTGCCATAAAAATAAATGTCCTAAGTATAAATAGAAACATTGGCTATTTGAGAGAAAAAAAAACATGAGAAAATTGGTTAGCTCTTGACTTTGGTAATGAAGTTTCAGATGCAAAAATAAAGGTACTACTTATGAAAGAAAAAAATTGAAGAGGTGAAAATTGTTTATTTTTTTCATTATTTGTGAAAGACTCTATTTAAACAAATGAAAAACTAATCACAGACAGGGAGAAAATTTTACAATCGCCCCCCCCAAAGACATCTGCAAAAGCTTTTACAACTACGTATTCAAGGAACAATTGGATGAAAAAATACATTTATTAAATTTGTGATAAAAATTATGAGTGGATTAATATCTTAGGGTTTTTATTGCTTCAGTGGAACACCATAACCAAAAAGCAATTTGGGAAAGGAACGGCTTATTTGGCTTACACTTCGACATCAAAGTTCATCATCCAAGGAAGTCAGGCCAGAAGCGTAATCAGAGTAGGAACCTGGAGTAAGGAGCTAATAGTGAAGCCAGGGAGCAGCACTGCTTACTGGTTTGCTCCCTGTGGCTTACACAGCCTGTTTTCTTATAGAACACAGGGTCACCAACAGAGGGATGGCACCACCCTCCATGGGTTGGGCACTTCCTATCAAATGCTAATTAAAAGATTGCTTTACTGACTTACCTACAACCCAAACATATGGAAGTATTTTTAATTGAGCTTCCCTTTTCTCAGATGAATTTTGCTTGTGTCAAGCTGGTATAAAACTATTCAGCACAGTGCATCAAATGCATTTTTATAGGTAGCAAATAAATGAATAAGGTACATTCCACAATTTAACATTAATGTAGTAAAATCAACTTTAACATAAATACAGTTAAGGCAATCCAAATTACAATGAAACTATGCATCATTCTCTATACATTTCCAAAATTATTGATTGTAAATGCTGCCAAGGAGGAGCAATAAGAATTGTAATTCATTATTAGTGAGATACTGGTATAGTCACATGAAAAGACACCTTTGCAGCTTCTTATAAAGCTGACAATAACATACAAACTGCAGGATATTTGCCACTTGGGTTGAAACATACACCTACCCAAAAGCCTATATACAAATTTTCATTTTTTTCATTCTTTTTTTCTTTGATTAATTTAATCAGATTACAACTAAATTGTTATTCCATCACTTGTATCCTCCCATTCCTCCTGCCCTCCTGCTTTCACCCTATACCCCTCCCCTAGGTCTATGACTGAGGGGGACCTCCTCCCCTACTATATGGTCATAGGCTATCAAGTCTCATCTTGGTAGCCCGCTTATTCTTTCCTTGAGTGCCACCAGGCCTCCCCACCAAGGAGAGGTGGTCAAATATGGGGCACCAGAGTTCATGTCAGAGTCAGTCCCTGTTCTCCACATAACTGTGGAGAATGTCCTGTCCATTGGGTAGATCAGAGTAGGGGTTCGATGTTTGCTACTTGTATTGTCCTTGTTTACTGCAATAGTTTGAGCAGACCCCCCCCCGGGCCCTGAAGCACCCATCACAATGTTCTTCTTGTAGGTTTCTAGGACCCTCTGGGTTCTCCCATTTCCCCATGTCCTATATTTCTCTTACCTAGAGTCCCAGTAGGATGTCCTCACATCTATCCCAATCTCCTGGTAAGTGGAGAATTTCATGGGGCATGCCTTTTAGGCTAGTGCCCAATTATAAGTGAGTATATACCATGTGAATCTTTCTGCTTCTGGGTAAATAAACTCAGTATGGTTATTTCTAGTTCCATCCATTTGTCTACAAAATTCGGGATTTCCCTGTTTTTAATAGCTGAGTAGTATTCCGTAGTATAAATGTACCACTGTTTCTTTATCCATTCTTCAACTGAGGGACATTTAGGCTGTTTCCATGTTCTGGCTATTATGAATAATACTGCTACGAACATGGTTGAGCATATGTCTTTGTTGTGTGCTGGAGCATTTTCTGAGTATATTCCAAGGAGTGGAATAGCTGGGTCTTGAGGAAGCCCTATTCCCAGTTTTCTGATATAGAGCCAGATAGATTTCCAAAGTGGCTGTACTAGTTTGCATTCCCACCAGCAATGAAGGAGTGGTCCTCTTTCTCTACATCCTTGCCAGCATGTGGTGTCACTTGAATTTTTGATCTTAGCCAATCTGATGGGTGTAAGATGGACTCTCAGAGTTGTTTTGCATTTCTCTAATGACTAAAGAAGTTGAGCGTTTCTTTATGTGTTTCCCAGCCATTCGATATTCCTCTGTTGAGAATTCTCCATTTAGTTCTGAACCCATTTCTCAGTTCCGTTATTTGGTTTAAAGCTGCTTATTTTCACAGTCAGCAAAAACTAGACATAACCAAAATTCTCCCTAAAAATGAATGAATAAACTATTGGTATACATATTATGGCATGTTATTAAGATACTAAAAATGAGCTCTCAAGTCACACATGGGTATAAATAAAGATAGACATATTGCTAAGGTAAGCAAGAAAATTTTGAAAAGACTTAAGTAGCTTATGGCATGGAAAGATCACTGGGGAAATCCTACTTAAGGAAATGATTGAGGATGCTTTCTGTAAGTGGTTAGTATTTGAATTAGCCATTTGAGAAAGAAGATTCCTCCTTCTCAACTGGATCTAGATATGTTCAGACTTTTGAGGATCCAGATAAAACAAAAGGGAGTCAATAGGGTAAATTCTGTTGTGTATTTATCAGATAGGTTAATCTCCTATCTGTGAACAGGGGACCTTTAATTCCCTCTTATGTGGGCACTGGGAATTAGAATGCAACCACTTTTCTACTTTAACCCCTGAAGTTCACAGGGCTTAGCACTCATAATGTTTTATAATATTCATGTTCGTGGTTCTGTTTACAGATGGCAGGTAGTCATTTTTGGTGAATCAGAAATGTGCACTGTATATATCATAAAGATATTATTGGCTTAGTATTATAAGCAATACATCTATGCATTGGATCTTTTATTTTAAAATTTTAAGAGAATAATACTCAAGCAAATATTGAAATCCTATAATGTGAAAAACTAATAGACATCAAGCCTAAAGATAGATAACATAAACTTTTCATATTAAGGAACTATATAATTCTATACAAGAAGCCAATGTATGAGCAAAAAAAAAATACATACTGTAATAGGCAAAAGAAATCTGATTAAGATTATTTGAGAGGATTCTACCAGGTATTCACCTAAGGTAGTGGCTGGGACCACTGCTTGGAGGAAGATGGATTATTTTCTAGGATAATTTCAGGATAGGAGAGAAGTATCAGAGCGGATAGAATGAAGCAGAGACAGCCAAATGTGCAGCCCAGACACCAGCTTTTCATCAGGACAGAAAACCCAGCTGCATTCCTTGAGCTGTGTAGCCATGAAGGCTATTTATCAACACTTTATGTCCAAGGGACAGTACTGGTCAGAATAGCTGTGACCCCTGGTAATAGTTGTCATCAGGGCACTGACTACCTTATACTTCTAGACTGTACATGAGTGAATAGCGAAACTGGTTCCTGAACTTGTCCTTTGTCAGAGAACATGAGAGAGGAACTGAAGCAGCTAAAATAGATAGTGAGATTAGATTTCTATGGAGTTAGTGACCATGACAACAACTGAAGTAAAAGTGGAGTTGACAGCATATGTAGATTGAGAGATTTCTTATAAATCTAACAATAACTATAACATACAAACTGCAGGGTATTTACCAAGTGTATTGAATCATACACATACTCAAAAGCCTATATACAAATTTCCATAATAGCTTGTTTTCAGTCACCAAAAGCTGGACAAAACCAAAACGCCCCATAAGAAGTAGATGAGTATAGCAGCCTACCAAGAAGAGACTTGATAACTTATGAGCATATACAGGGGGAGGAGGTCCCCCTCAGTCACAGTCATAGGGGAGGGGAGTAAGGGGGAAATGGGAGGGAGATAACAAATGAGATGTAATATGAATAATAAAATATATTTTTAAAAGTAGATAAGTAAACTATTAATATACACATTATGGGATATTATAGAACTACATAAAATCAGCTCTCAAGTCACACAGGGGTATAAACAAAACATAAACACATATTACTAAGATAAACAAACCATTGTGAAGGGAGGTAAGATATTCTAAGTGTATGTGCTTACAGGTATTTTGACTGCATGTATGTATGTGCATCGTGTGCTTGCAGTGGTTGTACAGGCCAGATGAGGATGTTGGACCCCTTACATTTTTAATTATAGCTATTACTGAGCTGCTCTGTGTGTCCCAGGACCCAAAACCAGGAACTCTGCAAGAGAAGCAACTACTCTTAACTACCAAGCAATCTTTCCAGCCTCAAGACATGGTTAATACAGGAAACTTTGGTGGAGGAAGTATATAAACTAAGTCAGCTTGTACAAGTTATACAGAGAACTATTAGGGATGCCTGGGGAATTATTTTAAAATGTACCTTAGGAAGAGAAAACTTAGTGAACAAAGTGTATATTTGAGAGAGCATAAAGGGGATCACAGTGTAGGTATTGGGAATGAATTCAATGTAGGAACGAGGAGATCATGATACGTGTGTGTAAATGTCTGTTGGGTGAACCCATGAGTAATTGTTGGTAGCAGACTATAGAATGAGCAATGACTGCAACAGGGGAAGGAAATGTCTGCACTTATCTCCTGCACTAGATAACCCCTTCTTCTGACTACTAAGGAGATCACCTTTTTATGTTAATAGCTGATTCCTGTGGAGGAATGGTATAGTTTTTGTTTTTGTTTTAAGATTTATTTATTATTTGTATAGTGTTCTGCCCACGTGTGTGCCTGTACACCTGAAGAGGGCACCAGATCTCATTATGGATGGTTGTGAGCCACCGTGTGGTTGCTGAGAATTAAACTCAGGACCTTTAGAAAAGCAGCCAGTGCTTTTAACCTCTGAGCCATCTCTCCAGGCCCCAGTGCTATAGTTTTAAAATGTATTTGCAAACTCCTTGTTTTTCTTTGTCTTAAGACTTGTATCTAAACTTCACTCACCTTTAATGGACTTAGTAACTTATTTAGTTAAGACAAGACAAAAAGAATAGAAGTATGATAGACATATCAGGTGAGAAAAAGAATACTCTCCCTACATTATCTCACCCCATGGAATGAGGACACTCCATATTTTTCTTCCATTCATATGATGGAAAACTGAGACCTGTACCAAGAGCTCAGAACTGAGACTTCTTAATAACTAACAGTCTCAATAATCTTAAATGTCAGTCTTTGAGCTGCAGCAGTGGTCATGTGACTAGACCCTGGGCTCCAATTGAGCCTGTAATTTCATGAAGATCTCTGATGCAGAACTGATGCTCTCAAATACTGACACACAGAAGTAGTACCATCTTGGTTTTGCTCATTTGCTTTTTGAGAAAGGGTCTTTTATTTTTCTTAATTTTTATTATAACTTATTCACATTACATCCTGATCCTTATCTCTTTGCTCTTATCTTTAACTTCCCAACCTTCCTTCCTCTTTCACCCCATTCCCCTGCCCTAGACCTCTGATGGAGATTGGGGGTTTGGGGGAGCTCATTCCCCACCATCTGACCTCAGCCTATCATGTTAGCCTGCATCCCCTTCCTCTGTATGTCCATAAGGCCATCCTGCCATGGGGAAATGATCAAATCACTGGCACCAGAGATGGTGAGACAGGGTCTTCTTATAAATAGCTCAGGCTGGCCTTTAACCTGAAATCCTCTAGCATCACTTTCCAAAATGTTAGAGTTATGGGCCTATATAAACATACCTAACCAATGCTGGTTTATGCAGCAAGTTTTATAATTATTTATGCATAACTCTTGATAATTAAAGGAGAGAAAGGAGTTTGAACATATTCCCTGTGTAGCCTATACAGATTTAATTAAGGGTGTAAGTGATGGAAATAGAAAGGAAATAGAGACATTTGTGATACTTCTGAAGTGTATGATTGGTAATAAAAGGAAGGGAGAGAATTAGAAGGTACTTAATAACAGACTTCTTACCATTGATTAAGACTAGAATTTCTTGTCACTTAGTACTGGGTGGTCCTTTCTAGGGTGATACATTTCTAAGAAAGAACCTTAGCCTTATGTAGGCTACATGGAAAAAAGAGACTGTATGCTTAACGGGATAATGGTAAGGGTGAGCCTTGCCTATCTGAGTGTCTTAACTACATAAAAGTTATTGAAAACATTGGAAATTTGCAGATAACATATCCCAGGCTTCAAATCCATCTTAACTCCAAGGCATGTATTCAATTGTAATGTATCCAAAATTTTGAATTATATATTTTTCTCTTTTTAAAGCAATGTGTTCACATTTGTCCCAATAGCTACTTAGAAGCAGAGATGCCTTTCATGTCTGTATGTGGAGAATATAGAGTAATTCCGCAGTAGTATATTAAGGTGGACTTATTTTAAAATATTTCTCTGAAAAGCAATTATTGATCTAGTTAAGCTTTTGTAGAGAACCATGGATTGCCTAAAGTCTTTTAGTATATGAAGAAACAAGCCTGGTTGTCTCTAGGCTCTGCTTTTGTTTTCCATTCTGCTGTCCATTCTGCCTCTGATGATCACAGTATAAATCCCTTTGCCTCTGGTGTTCACAGGATACATCCCTTTGTCTTTGATGATCACAGTATACATCCCTTTGCCTCTGATGATACCAGTATACATCCTTTTGCCTCTGGTGTTCAGGGTATATGTCCCTTCTGCTTCTGCTCATTTGAGTATATGGCTTACTTTGCAAGAGAGCCCAAATGAGACAGTCTTAAATCCAAAGTTTTACAGTCTTCTGCTTGCCATCCGCACTTCAAGGAAGCTGTTTTGAAGAAAATACTGATTCATAACTCAGTCCTGGTATATCATGGCAGTTACTTGTGTAATATACGCCATTGTGTCAGTGGAATGCATGTACTGGTCAGAAGCAGTGGCTAAAGCCAACATACTGGACACGATGTAGAGTTAGTACTAAGTTATCTGCCCTGTATGTTTGCTACAGGAATGCAGAAGAAAAGCAGCATCTTTAAGACTGAAGGCCAGAGTCCCATTACCTGGGACAAGTGTCTCTGGTCACCATAGCCAGAATTACTTTCCAGTTAATACCCAAGGAAAATATATTCTGTATCTGAGAGGCTGCAAGGGCCCCAAGGACACCACACAGGCCACAGCATGGCTCTGATGCTGATATGAGGTTGTATAAGTCATAGCCCACTTCTAAAGGGAAGAGAGAAATGTGACATAAAAACTTGCTGTTCTGTTTTAAGACAGATTCTAGCTCTGTACCTAGGCTGGCATGGAGTCACTATATAGTCAGAGGTTATCTTAAGCTCACAGCAACTGTTCTGCCTCAGTCTTCCACATGATGGAGTTACAGATATGATGGGCATACTATACAGCTTGAAATTAAAATAAAACAATTTTTTGTATCTGAAGACAGATTTATTTAAAGCATGGTCCAACATTATTTCTTCAAACTTCAGAATAAGACTTTTCTAGAGTAGGTAAATTTAATACTCTTTCTCTAAGTTACAAAGTGGGGGAAATGCTTCTGCAGTAAGTACACGAACTATAGAGAATACATGGGCTGCAGGCTGCTGTCTGCTGAGCTTCAGTGAAGGGGAAGAGTGGCCCTGCAGAGCATGCTTACCTCAGGCTTCATGAGGCTTACATACTAGTTTTTTTGTTTTTTTGTTTTTTTACTTCAGCAGTAAAATGGGTTTGCTGTGAGTTTTAATTACATTGTTTAGATAATCAATGAGAATAGATGATACAACTACACTTCCTTCTATTTTCAGTTGTTGTTATCTATTTACTCTCTGTGTCTCTGTCTCTCTCTCTGTCTCTCTGTCTCTCTGTCTCTCTGTCTCTCTCTGTCTCTCTGTCTCTCTCTCTCTGTCTCTCTCTCTCTCTGTCTGTCTCTCTCTCTCTCTCTCTCTCTCTCTCTCTCTGTGTGTGTGTGTGTGTGTGTGTGTGTGTGTGTGTGTGTAAGCAAGACCTTGCTCTGTAGCGTGGGATGTCCTTGAAATCACTCTTCCCACATCAGCCAATTGATCTAAAGTTTATGATGTTGGATACCACTTGAATCGTTATGCATACATGACCCCTGTGCTTTCATACTTGCTGACTGTGTGGCAATTTTACACTATTTAGTCTCTTTATATGGCAAAAATATAAGAGGCTATTATTCTTAATGAGGCATAGCTGTGATTTTTTTCCTCAGTTAAAAAGTCCTCTTCTGTGTGAGTAGCTTTATTTACCACCATCTGAATGCATATTTGTGGAGATAACTCGTTTTTATGACAATGGTTTCTGTGCACTGTGGCATTTTGTATTTTCAGTTAGGTTTTTATTCTCTGATACACAAGATACACCAGAATTAATCATTTTAATATGTTGTTTTCAATTTTATAGCAGATATTAAAATATTCATCAGAAGCTTAATTTTCCTGAGGCTATATATATTAAAACTTTTAAAATTTGTAATCCAAGTTCATAATGAAAACCCCTCAAACAATCCAAATACAAAGTATGGTTTCAGAATTAAAACTTCCTTTTTCTTCCTCATAAAGTTCATTGACTAAACAGTAAGAAAGATAGAAGAAATGACTCTGTAAATGTCACGTGCCTCATATTTGCTCCCTTCCTACCTGTACTCGAGTGCAAGTGACCAGTGTTTCATTACTCACAAAAGCGTTGAAGTCCATTGCTTTAGGGGTTACTTCTGTTATTTACTCATGCACAGATCAAATATGTCTGAAGACAGTCTCACTTTCAGCCTCTCATCATGTCTTCCCTGTTGATCCTGCTCAGCCTTGCCTTTCTCTATGTGTGCTTTTCCGTCCTCTGCTTGAACTGTGGCCATTTCCTAGGCTTCCCATTGACTAGTGCTTGAAGATGGGCTTACACTCTAGTTTACTCTGCAACTGTTAAGTGTTGCTTCAGTTTCTCCACTCGACTGAAAAGAGCCTGTGTTAGTAAGCTCCTTGTCATTCCTTCCAAATGCATCTGTCCAACCTCCACAAACATCCCATTAGCCGGATGTACATTATCTTGCATGATTCAGATCTCTTCATCAAATTAAAATGCTTAAATATTTAAACTTAAAAAGATAAAATATACAACCTTGAGTTTTTCCCAGTTCTCAAATTTTCACACACACACACACACACACACATACACCCCTTCCTGTAGCATTCAGTTACTCAGTTCTGAGCAATTCAGTATATATATATATATATATATATATACATATATATATATATATATATATATATACACACACACACATTTTATTCACTTTACATCCTTACTGTAGCCCCATCCCTTGTATCCTCCCAGTCCCATCCTCCCTCCCTCTTACCCCTCTGTATCCCTCTCCTAGTCCTCAAAAAATGGGAGCCCTTCTCTTCAACCATCTGACCCTAGCCTGTCAAGTCTCATCAGGACTGCCTGCATCCTCTTCCTCTATGGCCTGACAAGGTTGTCCCGCCAAGGAGAAGTGACTAATGAACTGGCAACATAGTCCACATCAGAGACAACTCCTGTTTTCCATAGTAGAAGACACACATGGAGACTGAACTGCTTATCAACTACACTTAAGAAGAGGGTTCTAGGTCTTCTCCATGTATGGTCCTTAGTTGGTACGTCAGTCTGTGCAGGACACCTGGGCACAGATTTGCTGGCTCTGTTGACCTCTTTGTGAAAATGCTGTCCCTCCAGGTCTTTCTGTTTCCCACCTTTCCCATAAAAACTCCCTGTGCTATGCCCAAAGTTTGGCTGTTTCAGCATCTGCATCTATTCTCTGCTAGATGGAATCTTGCAGAGGACCTCTATGGTAGGCTCCTGTCCTGTTCCCTCTCTTCAATATCTTTCAGTGTCTATTCTATTTGCCCTTCTGAATGAGTATTGAAATTCCTACCTAGGGTCTTCTTTGTTATTTAGCTTCTTTTGGTCTCTGGAATGTAGTATGGTTATCCGGTATTATGCAGTTAATATCTGCTTATAAGTGAGTATACATCATGCATGTCTTTCTGGGTCTATGTCATCTCACTCATGATGATCTTTTCTAGTTCCATACATTTGACTCCAAATTTCATGGTTTCCTTGTTTTTAATAGTTGAGTAGTATACCATTGTGTAAATGTATCACAATTTCTTTATCCGTTCATCAGTTGAGGGTAATATAGGTTGTTTCCAGAATATGCATATTACTAATAAAGCTGCTATGAACATAGTTGAGCAAGAGTCTTTGCTGTATGGTGTAGAATCTTTCAGGTGTATGCCCAGAAGTGGTATAGCTGGATATTGAGGTAGTACTATTACAAATGTTCTGAGAAAGCACCAGATTGATTTCCAAAGTGATTGTACAAGTTTGCATTCCCACCATCAATTGAGAGGTGTTTCGCTTTTTTCACATCCTTGCCAGCACGTGCTATCATTTGAATTTTTTATCTTAACCATTCTTGGAGGTGTAAGATGGTCTAACTGGATGTCTACATTTAGCAAAATACAAAAATACCCATACCTATCACCCTGCACAAAACTAAAGTACAAGTAGACTAAAGACCTCAGCATAAAACCAGACACACTAAATCTGTTAGAAGAAAAATGGTGAAGAGCCTTGAACTCATTGCTACAGGAGACAACTTCCTGAACAGAACACCAACAGCTCAGGCTGTAAGATTTACAATTAATAAATAGAATCTTATGAAACTGAAAACAAAGGACACTTGTCAATGGAACACAATGACAGCCTACAAACTGGGAAAAGATCTTCACCAATCCTACATCCAACAGAGGGCTAATATCTAAAAGGTATAAAGAACTCAAGAAATTAAACACCAGCAAACCATATAGTCCAATTTAAAAATGGGGTACAGAGATAAATAGAGAATTCTCATCAGAGGAGACTCAGATGGCTGAGAAACAAAGAGATACTAAATGTCCTTAGTCATCAGGGAAATACAAATCAGTTTTTATAATTTACCTTTGAATGTCATAAAATGTTTAAAATTTTCTCCTTATCATTTCATAACTAATTGAATATATTTTTCATTATGTTCTTTTAAATATATTTATTTTATATTAGTTGTATCCTAGGTACTAGTGGAACTTAGAATAAACCAGTAAATACATATCCAGAAAGTGGAGTTACAGATTATTTTGAGCCACTAAATAGATGCTAGGTACCAAACCCAGGTCCTCTGTATTAGCAACCAGTGCTCTTAACCTCTGAACATCTCTACAGCCCCTATACTCTTGGCCTTAATATTATTTTTCCTAACCCCATGCACACTGAATATCTCACTTTTCTGTTACCTCCCCTACTCTGTTTTGAGAATTTATCTTTCATTTACTCCTCCAAATTGATAGATTTACTTCCAATTTTTATACTGTTTAATTTTCCTTACTGTCAACTTCTTTAATAATCTCCTTTCAAAGTGCCTAGTGTCAGTTAATAAACAAGCAACTTCCAAAATATATGTTGAATCCCATAACTCACATAAAATATATGCCTTTTGTTTCATTTTATTTTTGGTTTTTAAGTTCTTATTTTGTTAGGGTTTCCATTGCTGTGCTGTGCTGAAAGACCATGACCATGACCAATGTGGTAAGGAAATGGTGAATTTCATTTTCAGTTTATAATCCATCATTCAGGAAAGTCAGAGCAGGAATCTTGATGTAGCAACTGATGCAGAGGCCATGGAGGAGTGCTGTTTACTTGCTTAGACCTCAAGATTTGCTCAGCATGCTTTCTTGTGGAACCCGGGACCATCAGCCCAGGTACAATACCTCAGGCTTTCCCACAACTCAATCTATGTAGGGATGTTAATGATGACTGTGATGTTTAGGATTAATTAGTAAGTTAACACAATCTAAAGTCACCAGAACAGACAGTCTCAATCACGGTTATGGTTGTGGTTAGATGAGGAGTTCTCAACATTAGGTTGGTCTGTATTTATGAGTGCAAGGGATTGTCTTAATTAGTTAAATAATTTGTGATAACCAACCCACTCTATTGGCATCATTCCCTAGTCAGTGCTTCATCAACTGTGTTTGAATAGACTAGAGTAAAGCATACATGTGCTAGCAAGTAAGAAAATATTCATTGATTTCTCTATACTGTGATAGTGGATATGATGACTAGCTACTTGAAGTGTCTGGCTCAGCTTCTCTTTAACCTAGGATTGTAAGCTGAAGTAAAGTTTCTTCACACAATCTCTGGTGCCCCATATTTGACCACATCCCCTTTATGGGTAGGCCCAGTGGCACTCAGAGGAAGGATAACAGGCTATTAAGAAGAGACTTGATATCCTATAATCATATAGAGGGGGAGGAGGCCCCCCTCAGTTACAGACATAGGGGAGGGGAATAGGGTGAAAGTAGGAAGGAAAGGAGGAAGGAGGGATAACAATTGAGATGTAATATGAATAAATTAATAAAAAACTAAAAATAAATAAACAAAAATGGACCATTTAAAAAAAAGTTTCTTTCTTAAGCTGCCTTTTTGTCAGGGTATTTCATCAAAGTCATAGAGATAGGAATAGGATAGTGGAATTGCATTTAATGAGTACCCAAATCTGCTGTGTTCAGCTCATTCCTCCAAACCACATCTTGGCTCATGTCCTTGTTATTCCACGCTTCCGTGGCTGGTAGTTTATGTCCTGCTTTCCATGGGAAAGCAACATGATACCAAGCGCAAAGCTGCTGTATTTTACCCCCCCATAACATAGAGGTTATGATTAGAAGACTGTGTTGCTAATAGTTTTTATGGTGAACACCAAAGTTATTTAGTGGTCTTGTTTTTAGAGTAATTTTTCCCAGGAATTTCTGTGTTTGTAGGTACATATTCTGATTTCTTATCTTTGTCTCATTCCTCCTCTTTTTTTTTCATTTTTATTGTGCAACATGTTATTCTGTACTGCAGAATGGCCAAGAACTTACTAGCCCAAGCTAGTCTTGAGTTACCTGTATCAGAGTAAAGATTTATTTTCAGACAACTTTACTCAGAGGAAACTTAGATTTTTTATTTTAAGCAGGAAATAATTCCTGCACCTATATGAGGCAGAATTAGGGCTCACTAAGACAAATTTTAATTCATATTTAAGCACTAATAATAAGGAGGGAAAGGAATGAACTTAAAGCTATACATCCCAAAGGTTTCACAATAGACTTCAGACATGTTTTTATTATAAAAAAGTTAATGTTATTGTTTTGGTAGTACCAACAGTTGGTGATTTTTCAGTTTTAATGCTAGTTAACCTTTCCATTTTTCTCCTGAAATTCTGCACACTTTGCATGGTTTCTTGTGCCTTTTAAATGTCACAAGATCTTGAACTGTAAACAAATATCTTGCAAAGAAATTAATATACAGTCCATACTCAAAAGAAATGGTGTATTGCTTGTTGTTTTTGTATCTTTATATATGCTATGAATTATTTTAGATATTATAATTATTTAAAAATATTGGGAGCAAACCTACTCATAACTTTAGAAAATGTTGGATTATTACTACTGTATTAGGGATAACTGGAAGTCTACTTCTTTTAGGTCCTCAGTAGTTAAAAGAAATGGTTTAAGTTGTGACATTTCAACATATTAAATCTGTGGTTCTGTTCTAAGGACGGCAAACCTGATTTTATTTATTTTATTTATTTATTTTTTGTTCTTTCTTTCTTTTTTAAAAAAGTATTTATTATGAATTCATTCATATTACATCTCAATTGTTATCCCATCCCTTGTATCCTCCCATTCCTCCCTCCCTCCTACTCTCACCCTAGTCTCCTCCCCTATGACTGAGGGGGACCTCCTCCCCCTGTATATGCTCATAAGGTATCAAGTCTCTTCTTGGTAGCCTGCTATCCTTCCCCTGAGTGCCATCAGGCCTCCCCATCAAGGGGACATGGTCAATTATGGGGCACTAGAGTTCATGTGAAAGTCAGTGCCCACTCTTCACTCATCTGTAGAGAATAACCTATCCCTTGACTAGATCAGTGTAAGGGTTCAATGTTATTGCACGTATTGTCCTTGGTTGGTGTCACAGGGCAAACTTGATTTTATGTTAGAGCATAATGATTCTGAAACTTAAACATTGTAATTAATATTGGATAGAGTAGATGATAGTTATTAATTGTTTTTACCTTGTTGAATTAGTTCATAGTAAAGCCATTTGTTGAGCATGTATGTGTGTATACATGTATGTGGGTATGTGTGTGTATATACATGTGTGTAGACATACTCATATGTGTTTCAGTGCACAAGTGCATGTGGAAGTCTTTGGCCATCCTCAAGCATTGTTCCTTGGCTATTGACCACATGTATTTTTATTGTATTTTTTTTAGACGGGAACTCTCCTCTGTGCATGCATCTCAATGATTAGTCTATTTTTTAATTTGCATACCTACTTTGAATTTTATTATTATAATTTATTCATATTACTTCCTGATTGTTATCTCTACCCTCACTCCTTCTTTTGACATTTCCCTTAGATTTTCAAATTTCGTGGCATATGTGCCCTTAAAGTAGGATCTTATGATTCTTTGTATTTCTTCGGTGTCTGTTGTTATGACTCCCTTTTCATTTCTGATTTTGTTGATTTGGATACTGTCCCTCTGCCTTTTAGTTAGTTTGGCTAACGGTTTGTCTATTTTGTTGATTTTCTCAAAAAAACAGCTCCTGGTTTTGTTGATTCTTTGAGTTGTTCTTTTTGTTTCTAATTTATTGATTTCAGCCCTGAGTTTGATTATTTCCAGACGTCTACTCCTCTTGGGTGATTCTACTTCTTTCTTTTCTAAGGCTTCCAGATATGTTGTTAAGTTGCTTATGTGGGATGTTTCCAATTTCTTTTTAAAGGCACTTAGTGCTATGAATTTTCCTCTTAACACTGCTTTCAATGTATCCCACAAATTTGGGTATGTTGTTCCCTCATTTTCATTGAATTTCAGGAAGTCTTTTATTTCTTCCTTTATTTCTTCCATGACCCACTTGTCATTAAGTAGAAAGTTGTTTAGTTTCCATGTGTGAGTAGGCTTTTTGTTATTTCTGTTGTTGTTGAAGTCCAGCCTTAGACCATGGTTATCTGATAAGATACAAGGTATTATTTCAATATTCTTGTATCTGTTGAGGCTTGCTTTGTGGCCTACTATGTGATCAATTTTGGAGAAGGTTCCATGGGGTGCTGAGAAGAAAGTATAGTCTTTTGTGTTTGGGTGGAAAGTTCTGTACACATCTGTTAGATCCATTTTATTAATGGCATTGGTTAGTGATGTTATTTCTCGGCTTAGTTTCTGTTTCAAAGACCTATCCTTCAGTGAGAGTGGAGTGTTGAAGTCTCCCACTATTAATGTGTTGGAATCAATGAGTGATTTAAGCTTTGTTAATAGTTCTTTTACAAATGTGGGTGCCCTTGTATTTGGAGCATAGATGTTTATAATTGTGATGTCATCTTGGTTGATTTTACCCTTGATGAGTATGAAGTGTCCTTCCTCGTCTCTTTTGATTAATTTTGGTTGAAAGTCCATTTTGTTGGATATTAGGATGGCTACACCTGCTTGCTTCTTGTGCTCATTAGCTTGGAATATTTTTTCCCAGCCTTTTACCATGAGGTAATGTCTGTCCTTGTGGGTGAGATGTGTTTCTTGGATGCAGAAGAATGTTGGGTTTTGTTTATGCAACCATTCTGTTAGTCTATGTCTTTTTATTGGAGAATTGAGACCATTGATGTTCAGAGATATTAATGACCAGTGATTGTTAAGTCCTTTCATTTTGATGTTTGTTTAAGTTGAGGGTTTGTGAGGTTGTGATTTTGCAATGGTGTAGTTATCTAGTTCCTGTGTAGTTTTGGTTATAACTCATTCCTGTGTGTTGGAGTTTTCCTTCTAGTAGGTTCTGTAAATCTGGATTTGTGGATAGGTATTGGTTGAATTTGTTCCTGTCATGGAATATTTTGTTTTCTCCATCTACGGTTATTGATAATTTTGCTGGGTACAGTAGTCTAGCCTGGCATCTGTGCTCTCTTAGGATTTGCAGGACCTCTCTCCATGCCCTTCTGGCTTTCATGGTCTCAGCTGAGAAGTCAAGTGTAATTCTGATAGGTTTGCCATTGTATATTACTCTGTCTTTTTCCCTTGCAGCTTTAAAATTTTTTTCTTTAGTCTGTATATTTTGTGTTTTGATTATTATGTGGTGGGAAGATTTTCTTTTCTGATCTATTCTATTTGGTGTTCTGTAGGCCTCTTTTATGTTCATATGCATCTCTTTCTTCAGATTGGGAAATTTTCTTCTATAATTTGGTTGAAGACATTTTCTGGGCCATGGAGTCGGGCATCTTCTCTATCCTCAATGCCTATTATTCTCAGGTTTCTTCGTTTCATGGTGTCCTTGATTTCTTGGATGTTCTGTGTTAGGAACTTTTCTGATTTAGCACTTTCTTTGATGGTTGATTCGAGTTCTACAATTGTATCTTCAAGTCCCGAAATTCGTTCCTCCGTTTCCTGGATTCTGTTTGAGAAGGCCATCTCTTTGTTGGCTGCTTTCTTCTCTATGATCTCTCAGTCACATTTTTCTTCTGTGTGTTCCTTTATCATAGATTCCGTTTTTGTCCTCAGATCTTGAAGTGTTTTCTTTATTTCCTTCATCTGTCTGTTCGTATTTTCATGAAATTCTTCGAGTGCCTTCCTATATGACTCTTTTATGTCCTCCACCTGCTTGGTTGCCTCCTCCTGCAGTTGTTTACAAATTTCATTCCTTTCTTCCATTATCATCTTCCTTACTAAGTACTTGAGGTCATTTTCTTGTATTTCAATTGTTTTTGGGTTCTCCGGGTTGCTTTCATTGGGATTGTTGGGATCTGGAGATTCCAAAAGGTTTTGGTTTTTGTTTGCATTCTTTCGCTGTCTTCTTGTCATTTTGGTGTCTCTGAAGTTGGGAAGTAGCTTCTGGTGACCTTCACTGGTTGAGAGTGGATAGTTGGTGAATGATTATTGGTCGCGTGCTCTTGCCTGTAGGGATCAGGTAGTTTTCCTTGTGACACAGGCAGGTGACCTAGTTTCCACTCCTGGAGACTTTGCTCTACACCTTAGTCTCTGGGCTGGGTCAGCAGAAGTAGGCTTCTAACTGGTTCCTTTCACGTTAGTGTTGTGATTCAGGCCTGTTGTTATAGGGTCTCAGATCGAGGCTTGCAAGCTCTGATTGGGCAAGATGTTCTCAGTTGCCTGCACTACCCGCGGACCTGTAGCTCAGACTTCGCCCAGCTCAGACCCACTGAGCTAAATGCGCCTTTTAAACCAGCATATACACACCTCTGGGGTGTCCAGCCTTTCCCGAGGGGGTGAGAGATCCTGCCTAGGCTGTGTGTAGTGTCCACACTAGGTTCTAACTGCTGGGATCTGCAGGCTCAGACCCTGCGCTCTGTTCCAATATGGGCCCGGTATGGCCCCGCTGGCTGCACGCTGCTATCACTGAGCTAGATGGACCCAATCAACTCAGTAACTCGCACTCTGTTCTGCGGTGTGCCTGCTTTGGCGCCACGGATTGTGCACACTCTCTCTGAGCTAGGCGGACCCAAGCAGCTCAGAATCCCACGCACTGTTCCAAAGTGGGCAGGGTATGGCGCCAAAGGGTGGGCGCCGCTCTCTCTGAACTAAGTGGACCCAAGCAGCTCAGTATCCCCCGCTCTGTTCCAACGTGGGCACAGTTTTGCGCCACAGGCTGCGCTCTGCTCTCTCCAAGCTAGGTGGACCCAGTTGCCTGTGTTTCCACGCGTCGTGGTGTCCTCGGCAGATTTGAGTAGGGCAGATGGATGGGACCAAGGGCAGCTTCCCCTGTTTCCCTGTAACTTCCACAGGCCAGGGGCTCCTGTACCAACCAACATTCTAAATGCCGGCTTTATCTACCAGATGCAGCCCGCCAGTGGGTTCCGTCCAAGCGTCCGGAGAGTGGTTTCAGGGCCTCCGTGGACTGATACTTGACTCGGGGCCAGGCCCGCCAGTGGTCTGCACTGTGTGGGTCCCAACTCACCTAAAATTCTCTGGATTTAACAGTCTGTGGTTCCATTCAAGTCCCTGGTCTCCATGCAGTTGATCAGATACAGTGCTTGCTGGGCGCCGCCATCTTGAGCCCCCCTTCTTTTGCCTTATTCCCCTCCCCTAGATTTCTGACAGAAGAAGACCTCCTCCTCTACCATATGAACACAGCCTATCAGGTATCAGCAGGATAGCCTGTTTCCCCTTCCTCTGTGTGCTGCAGGGCTTCCACAAAATGTGGGAGTGGTCAAATTGGGTCATTTTATCTGGCTAGTAAGACACTGGTTAATCTGCTTTTCATACTTTCTATCAAAGACATTAAAAGGGCCACTTCAACTGCTTTTTATGCAGGGGCTGATATACAACTGTACTTCTTATATTTTTATGAAATGCATTTTTCTACCTCTCAATTGCTGGTCATTTTTAAGGCACCATTCTAATTTGGCAAAGACAAGATTTAAGTAATTTTTTCTTTAGTGATAGGTCTGCTATTAAGGCACATGTTTTCTAAAGTCTCTACTGAATGTTTTCAATGTTTAATTAGAAGTTTTTACTTCAGGGAAATGAAACACAAATATTTTTCATGCCTCTGTAAGCAATGGGAATAGTGTGCCAATTGCTTAAGGAATATTGTTGTTCTGCCTGTTAATCCTCAAATGGCTCCTAGAGTCTCACCTTATATGGTAGCTCTATAGGAAGAGGATTTCTTCCTCTTGTGCTTATAATCTTTATCTTATACCTTACTTATCCCAGGAAGTCTTAGTTACTTTTGCTTCCATTATATTTACTTTCTGAATTCTCAGAAAATCAAGAAATCCATGTTTATATGGGTTCTCTCTTTTTTGTTAGTACTGTAGGTTATAGATCCAAGCAAAGAGCTAGAAAATGATATTTCTTAGTATATTTTTCTATCCTAAATGGGTAAACAACCTTGCTATTAATATTATTAAGTATCTTGCTGCTGTGGCTTCATATACATTGTCTATTTATCAATATAATTATATAGGAAAAGAAGTCTGGTCTCAATAATTCCATCATGACCAGAAATGAAATTACTCAGATAAAACCATTTCTCCTTTACAGATGAATAATAGCTAATTAAAATAAGTTACTCCAAATTACCAAGTAATGATAGCAGGGACAAAACACAAACAGTAACCACTGTCACAAAAGACCTTTAATAATCCATGCTACTGATTTTTTTCTCATAAACAGATATTTGCCCAATTTTCCTAACAGAGACTTTCAGATTTCTTTGTGATTGGTTAAACGTCAGTGCTAGCTATCATTCCAGCAGTAGTAGAGTTCTAATAAAAATGGAAAAAAATATCAAATTTGTACAGAAAATTGTAATGTACAGTTTACAAAATAATTTTACATATGCCTTTTGTCTATTTTCACTTTCCATCTGTTATCACTGTTCTAGCTGTATTAGGTAATACTTATACTTTTTGTCTTGTTTCTAATGGGGGCTTATTCACCCCACACTAATGTGGACCTCATATTAGCATTGTGGTTTAGGTCTAAAGGGAAGAGCAATATCAATCATACATTTCCAACCACCCATTTTTGGAAAATGGATTGCTCCTTTTATCTCTTCAGTGTAGAAACAGTAGAGAACAAATTAATCTGTTCTTATTTTATGTGACAAGTGCTGAAAGTTGGTTAATCGCATGTCAGTTTTTACATATTCATTATAGGAAATTATGTTTCAAAAATTTATTATTTCTAGTTTTCTTAGTTTCTACGGTAATCACATAATCGTAAATTTAAAATAGCCAAATATGAAATGAAAGAGGAAAATATCAAAAGTTTCAACCATTTAACATTATGGTTTGAGAATGCAAAATGTTGAGCTTGATAGGCCCAAAGACCTTGGTGATAAAATTACTATAATAATTACTATCTTTGTTTACTAAGTCATGGGATTAAAAGGTTCTCAACTGAGTATAATTCATGGTTTGGATGTATCAATTTTTAAACAATTCTTTGCATATTAAAGTTGATAGAAGAGAACTATGAAAAATGAAAACCTGGTAAGTAAAGACCTTCATGGGACATGCCCCTTTGGGCTAGTGTGCAGATATAAGTGAGTATATACCATTTGACTCTTTCTGCTTCTGGGTTAACTCACTCGTTATGATCATTTCTAGTTCAATCCATTTGTCCAGAAATTTGGGGATCACTTGTTTTTAATAGCTGAGTAGTATTCCATAGTGTATATGTACCACAGTTTCTTTATCCATTCTTCTACTGAGGGTCACTTAGGCTGTTTCCATGTTCTGGCTGTTATGAATAAAGCCACTATGAACATAGTTGAGCAAATTTTCTTGTTGTGTGCTGGAGCATCTTCTGGGTGTATTCCAAGGAGTGGAATAGTTGGGTCTTGAAGAAGCCTTATTCCTAGTTTTATGAGATAGTGCCAGACAGATTTCCAAAATGGTGTTTAATTTCTTGAGTTCTTTATATATTTTGGATATTAGACCTTTGTCAGTTGTAGGGTAGAGAGGAGGACATCCTATTGGGACTCTAGTCGTGGGAAGAATAGAACTGTTTAGTGAATGGGAGATTCACTGAATTTCCTCCTCTAATCTAAATAGTTTTTCCATTCTTTGACTTAAAATTAAAATTGTGAATAAAATGGGATGACAATTCTTATTTTGGTTCTTTCCTTTGCTTTTCTCTAGTGAGGTCAGAAGTCTAACAAGCCCACTGCTTGGAATGTATCATTGCAAAGACTTTAAAGATAAGGAAAATAAAATGACCTGAAAACCATGAACAGTAACAAGTTAAATCTTCAGAACATGGGCATGGGGATAATAAGAAAATCAGTTTCAATTAGCTGTAATATGTAATCCAGCACTAGCAAGGGTTCAATGTTCTAACTTGTCTCAACAATTCAAGGCCAGATTGACAGTAGCCTTTTCTTCTTGTCTTCCCTTCCAGTATGTGTTTGAGTCATGGTTCTTTACAAACAAACCCATCCAGCATGAATTTTAAATGCAAGTTAGAGGGAAGCATAAGGGTTTTTGTTTGTTTGTTCATGTCTTATATTTACTAGTTATAGTTCATTGCTGAGTGAAGGAAAGGCTAGAATTCAACACAGGCCTGCTTGCAAGTTGTTGGTATAGGATTACCTCTAAGCAGGAAAATTCAGTTAGAGTCATAGAAGTACAGCAGAAATCATACAGAAATACTGCTGCCAGACACAGGAGTCAATCTTTCCATATACCATCAAAGACAAATTTTGGAAAAAAATATTTTGACTGAAAAATGCATTTTACACCACACTGCTAAAAAAACAAACATCAAGATTATGCACATGGAAATTTCCATTAAACGATAATGACTTTGTGTCTTATTAATTTCGCTTCAATTCCTCTGAACTATATAGAAAATAAAGGCAATGCCAACTTACATATTTTCTGGAGCATGAAATTTACAGAGCTACCGAGCACATGATTCTCAAGTAAAGGATATGTTGCAAATCAGTTTAAATAAATGTGTCCATTGCTGATAAACTAGTTCAGTGTTTTTAAAAAGCATGATGTTAGAACTAATGCAATTGGAGGGAGCAGTGGCCTAGTTGAATCATTTATTTAGTTTATTTCTGAAGTAAAAGGTACCAGTGTGATTTTTACCCACACATAGAGGAATTATAGTTGCATATACAAGCTAGATTATTTGTCTTTTTACAGTGATGAAAAAGATGATGAAAATGATGATGACATAGGTAATGACAACTGTATCCTGTTTATTTCTAGTGGTAAGTGAGGACATTTTGTAATGATAAGAGTCGTAGCTCCATTAATTGATTGTCTATTTTACTCTTTTCTTTGCAAGTATTTGAGGATTTAAATCCTGCTCTGCTTTAAAATTGTGACCAAAATAACAAAAATCAAATTTCAGACTATCTTCTTTTTTTTTTTATCTGAAAATAATTATGTGTGGGAGGGTTCTGTCATCTTAGGCAAGATGGATTCTGTAAGCCTTTATCCAGAACCAGATGAACTGTCTGCCATGATGAAATTAATACCATGAACATCTCCTCTTTTAGAAATAAGGAAATAATTTGGGTTCATGAAATTAAATATTTATGATCAATGTTGGAGATGATTATATACCACTATTGGGATAGATAGAATCTTTCTGCTTTCTTCTAAGAAGCTACACATGTGTTAAAATGGTAACAGACATAGCCGTTCATGTGGTAATTTAGATTGAGTTCATGAGCCTTCCTTCATATGATGACACAGTGGTAAATGAGATCCCTACTATGAAGCACCATAATTTTTCACTGTAATTGATTAAGCAAATAATGTGACTTGAAAAATATTCAAGCAATGTTAGTGTAAATTTTCCTTGTGTTCCTTTTCATTTCCCACAAAACATCAGAGTGAAATGTTATCTTAGAATTTAAAAATGGTTTGTAGAAATAAATGATTGAGTGACTAGAGTAGGAGTGCAGCACTTTTTAAGAAAAAGGATACCGGAGATTAAGATTATGTTTCTTCCTTATCTTTTATGTGGAATAGTTAAAAGGATATAAAAAGTAGGTAAGCAAACTTGTTTAAAATTTGAGTTTAACCACCAAACCCAAAAATCCATTAAGTAATAGGGTTCAGAACTAGACAGAGAATCCTCAACAGAGGAATATAGAATGGCTGAGACACACTTAAAGAAATGCTCGACATCTTTATTCATCAGAGAAGTGCAAATCAAAATGACTCTGAGATTCCATCTTACACCCATCAGAATTGCTAAGATCAAAAACTCCAGTGACACCACATGCTGGCAAGGAAGTGGAGAAAAATGAATACTCCTTCATTGCTGGTGGGAATGCAAACTTGCACAACCACTTTGGAAATCTATCTGGCGCTATCTCAGAAAACTAGAAATAGGGCTTCCTCAAGACCCAGCTATTCCACTCCTCTGAATATACCAAGAAGATGGTCCACCACACACAAGGACATATGCTCAATGATGTTCATAGCAGCCTTATTCATAATAGCCAGAACCTAGAAACAATCTAAATGTCCCTCAGTAGAAGAATGGCTAAAGAAACTGTGGTACATTTACACTATGGAATACTACTCAGCTACTAAAAACAAGGAAATCCCAAAATTTGTGGACAAATAGATGGAACTAGAAATGCTCATACTGAGTGAGTTAACCCAGGAGCAGAAAGACTCACATGGTATTTACTAACTTATAATTGGACACTAGCCAAAGAGGCATATCCCATGAAAGTCTTCACTTACCAGGAGATTGAGATAGATGTGAGAATGTCCTAATGGGACACTAGGTGAGAGAAGTATGGGAGGATATGGAAATCCAGAGCATCCTTGAAACCTACAAGAACATCAGGATGGGTAGATCTCGGCCCAGGTGTCCTGCTCAAACTACTACACCAACCAAGGACAATGCATGCAATAAACATTGAACTCCTACCCAGATCTAGCCAATGGACAGGACATTCTCCACCACTGAGTGGAGAGTGGGGACTGACTCTGACATGAACTCTGATGCCCCATATTTGACCACTTCCTGTTGGTGAGGAGGCCTGGTGGCACTCAGAAAAAGGATAAGCAGGCAACCAATATGAGACATGATAGCCTGCGACCATATAGTGGGGGAGAAATTCCTCCTCCATCACAGACATAGGGGAGGGGACTAGGGTGAAAGTATGAGGGAGGGAGAGTGAGAGAATACAAGTGATGGGACAACTGAGATGTAATCTGAATAAATTAGTTAAATAAATTTTTAAAAAGAAAAA
The DNA here is from genome assembly GCA_907169655.1 of Acomys percivali. NCBI lineage: Eukaryota > Metazoa > Chordata > Mammalia > Rodentia > Muridae > Acomys > Acomys percivali. The sequence continues at coordinate 104,104,366 of OU015743.1, read as the reverse complement.
TAAAATTTGAGTTTAGTAAACTCATTGTTTGTCCAATACTTTCTCCTGTGTATGTTAAACAATGTTTTTAATAGCCTACATATTAATACTATTACACAGTCAAATACAAAATTATTATAGTACTGAGAACAGCGGGTGCTATAACTATTTCAGAAACGTAAGGCATTATCCTGTAGTTAGACTTGTATGTCAGGACATTGATATCATAATACCATAGAACTGGAAAGACTATCATCACTTTCAAAGTCAGCAAATACTCAAAACAAACAAAATATGTCCTAATTCAAAAGTTTTCTTTTTATTAGAGACCAAGATAAGAGCTATTAGAAATGCAGCCTTTTTTGCTTTTTGTTTTTGTTTTTGTTTTTTTTGGGGGGGGGCAGGCAAGGTCACCCTTTTACCTTTTACCTAGAATCTGATAGTTCAGAAGAAATCACAAGATTTACAGAAAGTACCCTCCAGATAGATTCATTCAAGCTAATGCAAATGGCCTGGGAAAAAATAAAGCTTTAGAAGCTCAAAATAAAAATTAATAAAACAAATAATACATTAGATGGCTATGCCTAGGTTATAAAAAGCTTAGGAGAGTGTGATGCGTTGTTCAAGAACACAGGCAGTATCAAGTACCAATTTGACTGTGTAAAGAATGTAAGAATCTTATGCTACTGACCATGTAAGCCAGAGAATGAAATCTGTGTGAATTATTTACATTTACAGCACTGTTCCTAGAACAAAGTAACCCAGCTTCAAAGTAGATGTTCAACGAACATTTACTGAATGAATAAATTATTGCTATGGCAGTATGAGAAAATCACCATTGGATATAAAAAAATAGCACTTGATTCTATAGTTGTCTACAGGTCATGCTAAAATTGTACAATAAAATGTAAATTGCATTCTAAAGGGAAAGCATTCTTAGTAAAATTGTTAAAATATCTCTACAACTTTTTTGCATATCTGAGAGTTGTATTTTTAAGTAGAAATATCAATAGTGGCCCTGGAACTGTGAAGTATCTCTGTGAGAGATGAAAAACTAAGAATGTTTGGATTGTTAGAAAGGAAGAAATTCTGTGAACACCACAGGTCATCATTAAATTTTCATTATTCAGGAAATTTGAAAGAACAAAGAGAAGTCTGTATTGTTTTCACATAGTAAATTCAGCTAGAACTAGGGGAGTACCTCAGACAACAAAAACACAAGCAACATTCAAATCTCCTGGAACCTTCTAATCCTTACAAGAAGTGCTACTTAGTTATATTTGTTTAAGATTGGCTCCTTGTATTTACATGAAAACACATAACATATTTTTCTGATCCAGTCAACTAAACTGGATACAAAATAACTTCCTTTTATAGAAAGAGAAAGGGTGTTGCATACAGTGCCCTGAAAAAAATACATTTTAAAGATTCTATAAAATCATTATATAAACTTGAGAATGTCTTGGATTCAATTACCATTAACTCAATTATACTAGTAAATTATACATATTAAGTAAAATTATATGGCTTTATCAATGAAAAGTAAGAGAGTCAGATAAAGAACACAGGGTGAGTACATACAGAGTTTGTTTAATTTTTTTTCTGTTTCTCATTTTTTTCTGATGTTTTGGAACAGAGGATTCAGCATAGAGAATCATATATATATAGGTAAATATTCCACTACTGAATCATAACCCTAGCTCCCATTATTTTTTAAATTTTAGATAGAATCGTGCTACTTTGCCTAGGCTAGCCTTGAATTGATTCTACAGTTCAGGTTAGTTGTGAATTTGAAATCCTGAACTCCTTCTGTATCAGCTGCTGCTCCGCAGAGATTACAGGCATTCTCATGATGTTATTTAAAAGAAAGGATCCATACAAAATTGCACAGATGAGATCTATTGAAGGAAATGGTAGGATATATAGGTATATAGTTATAAAGACGCATTACAAATATTACAGTCTTTGCTAAGTTCTAGATAGTGCTCTGAAATATTTATAAATATTATTTAATTAAATCAGTACATTAATACAATGGCAGATACTGTTGTTGAGATTTTCACTTAATAAACAAAGAATTCTTGGCCCAGAATTGTTATTGTTGTTGTTGTTGTTGTTGTTGTTGTTGTTGTTTTCTAACTTTCCAGTTGGTTGGGGGATATTTGAACCAATACAGTATATATAAGTATATAGAAGACAATAGAACGTGAGAAATATTTCCAAGTGAATCCCTATTAAAAGAAGACTTTGCAAGCCAGGCTTCTAATTATTATGCTTCTAATTCCAGCTTTCATATTTCGGAGGCAGGAGGTTTTGAATTTTGAGATATCAAGGACTACACAGTGAAATTCAGACAGCAGGGAATATATGCTCCCACAAGCAGGAAATCAAAGCTTTTACTGTCAACAATGCCTGAACATTTAAACTCAGTATGTAGCCATTTTGATTCCCTCTTGACAAAAGAGAACACAGAACAGGAGACTTACTAAGATCGGGCCATTTCCCCCCCCCCCGTGTGTGTGTGTGTGTGTGCGTATGTGTGTGTGTGTGTGTGTGTGTGTGTGTGTGTAAATTTTATCAAGTAAGGTGGAATTATGACTTAGTATTGTTTTTTAAGCATGACATAAGATGTAAATGGATGTCAAGTTGACAAGGGATGGACTTGTAATGGTTAATGTTGGTTGTCATTATGACAATCTAGAAACCATCTTAAAATCATTTCTCTTTACCAAGTTTTGCTTGAAAGAAGATAATTAGTAAGGGCAAGTAGATGTGTTCCAATTACAAAATTATATTGACATTCAGAATCAACAACTTGACTTTTTATAGAGATAAGAAAGTTGATGTTCTTAATTATAAATGGCTTAGGTGAGCATTAATGATACTGTACATCAGTGACCATCACACCTGTGGACAATCTGCAAAACATATGAACATGGAATTAGAAAATTGAACAATTAATCTCTATTTAGTGTAGATAGTTCATAAATAAAAAGATGTTGGCTTTCATTGTCTATTGAAAATTTAATCAAGGACTATGGAGTTTTAAAATGAAATATATGTTACATCCATGTTATATATTGATAAGCCCATGTGTCTGTACATCTAGATTTATATTTAGTGAATTTCTATGCAATAACTTATACAATAATGCTATGAATTAGCTTGATAAGATACATATTTATAGATCTACTAATTTCTTACATTGTTTCCCTAGCTGATAATTAAAAGGTCCTTTTTTTCTGGCCATAACTATACATATAAAAAAGCATTACCAAAAGAGAAACCTTACTTTAACAGTGTATTGATAGTTGTGTCAGAGATTTCATAAAATCTTTGTCTTTTAGCTGTTTAAATACTTGAGCTTCAAGGTTTCATTTTTGTTCTGTAAAATCGGATGTACCACACAAGAATCATTCAAAATATATTTTCTAAGAAAGCAGCCAGAGTCATACACTGATTCCCCATTGTTGTTAATTGTCTAAATCTGAAGTAAATACTGACATGAGCAACCAATATGTTGACTCTTACTGAGACCCAAATAGTGGAAGAAATAGATGTCAGTATACAATGTGAGAGAAAGGGATGGGCTTCATTAAGTAGTTAATATGTAACATTGTCTCTTTATAGAGAGTAACTCTTTTTTTGTTTGTTTGTTTTTGTTTTTGTTTTTGTTTTTGTTTTTGTTTTTGAGACAGGGTTTCTCTGTGTAGCCTTGGCTGTCCTGGACTCCCTTTGTAGACCAGGCTGGCTTCGAACTCACAGCGATCCGCCTGCCTCTGCCTCCCGAGTGCTGGGATTAAAGGCGTGTGCCACCACTGCCCGGCTTAGAGAGTAACTCTTATTAAATGTACATTTATAATATAATCAATCCTCTATTCCCAATAAATCCATTATTCATATTTTTCTCTGATGTAGTGCTTGAAGTACAAATTAGATCAATAAGACAAAGTGAAGAATATGTGATATAAGTATAAAAATAAGTCAAATTATCCCAGTTTCCACATGATATATTATACATGAGAAATGGCAAAAATACTAGTAGAAATTTTCTAAAAATGATCAATACTATTAACAAACTGTCACAATAAAAAACCAACTTACGAAAATTGGTAAACTTTCTATACAGCAGCAATAGGCATGCTAAGAAAGGATTATGGCAACACTCCTATTTACAATATACTCAAAAACATGTCTAGGGGTAAACCTACTTAAGAAGGCAAAAGACTTCTACAATGCAAACATAAAACTATGAAGGAAGAGATTGAGGATGACACTAGACAATGGAAAGGTCTCTCATATGTGAAATATTGGTAGAACTAATATTGTATAAAGGAGCATTCTACTAAAAACCATTTACAAATCCAGTGCAATCTCATTCAAAATTCTTATAACTTTCTTCATCCTCTTGGTCATTGTTATGGGTTATAGATGTCTCTGCTTGGTAAGATTACTTTGCTCCCTTGGCAGCTTGCATGGCAGCTTTTGATTCGATGAAGATTCTGATTCATATTTAGATTTCTCCAAGTCCTATATTCAAAGGTAGAATATCTTCAGTAACACAGATTTGTCTTTAAATTCTGGGATGCAACCCAAGACAGTAACAGTAGTCTACATTGTATGCGTGTGTGTCTCTGTGTGTGTGTGTGTGTGTGTGTGTGTGTGTATGTGTGTGTGTGTTGGTATACCTATGCAATAATAATAAACAAAAATAGTCCATGAATATGAAAAATAGTGGAGGAGCTCATTGGATGGGCCATTGGAGGGCATGGTGATGAAATAAATGATCTAATTAGAGTACTAATTAAAACAAGAAGCAGTTTTAGGTTGGTTGCTTGGTTTTATCTTTTTAACAAGAAGGATTTTAAGGAAAATCTGGTAAGGAACATTATCCACCGTGTAGGGTAACCCCAGTAAAGTGTTTTATATTATATTTACACATAATATAATACATGATTTAATTATTTATTACATATATGCTTATTATATAGTATATATAATATATGTGAATACTGTAAAATAAGAGATTTCCATATGGTTTTTAAATATCCTTAATGGCAATTATCCTTCTGCCTACCCCTACTTCCATCCTACCTCTCATTACTTACTTATTTAACTCTCCCTCTTAATTATTTCATTTTCTTTTCATATTTTTTCTTTACTAGTCCTGCTATCTTAAGAAAGACATTTTTTCACATCCTCCCCCAATATCCCCTTTCTAGTGTCATGGATTCTAATGGTACTCTAAGAAAATTAGAAAAATCTAAGGATTCAGTGCCAGGATTCATCTGTGAATGAGAACCTGTAACGTTTTCCCTTGTTTGTGTGGGCTACCTCCCTTTATACAATGCTTTCTCTCCTGTACATGTTGTGTTTTGAATGTTATATACCCCATAGTCTCAGGCAGTGAATACTTGTAACCAGATGGTAGCACTGTTTGGGTGTGTGAGAGGTCAGGCTTTTCTTGAGAAAGTGTGTCACCAGAGTAGGCGTTGGTAGTTTAAATACATGGATCACTTTGAATCCACTCTCTCTTTGGAGGTTGTGATTAAATATTCAAGTCCTCAGCTTTCTGTTCTACTTATCATGTCTTCTGCTTGCTGCCTTGCTTCCATGCCATGAAGGATTCTTAAACTCCTGTAACCATAAGGCCAAATAAACTCCATCTTGTATAAGTTTCCTTGGCCAAGACAGCAGTAGAAAAGTAACTAATATAATCCATCTACTTGCAAATTTCTCTTTATAGTTAAGTAGAATTCTTTGGTGTAAGTCCTGTTTTCATTATTCATTTATTTGTCAATGGACATCTAGAATGATTCCATTTTCTATGTATTGTGGCTAGAATGGCAATAAAGATGTATGTGCAAGTATCTCTGTAATAATGTATAATTTTTGAGTATATGTCTAGGAATAGAGTAGCAGTGTCCTATGGATGTTCTATTTCTCAATTTTTGTGAATTTTCTAGAATGACTTCCCAAGTGGATAGACTAGTTTCATGCCCACAAATTGTATTTAAGTTATACCCCATGTCACCGTTCAGTGTTATTTTTATTCGTAGTGATGGCCGTTATGAGATGGGTGAATTGTAATCTTACTAAAAGTAATAAAATGTAATTATATTGGGATTTAGGAATAGAAATTTGAATAATCTGTAAAGTACAACTTTCAGTAATTTTAGTAAAATGTGTTTTTCACATGTCATTATGCACAAAGTTGATCAGCTGTTTAAATATAACTAACTTGCCTTACTTTGAAGTATACAGACTTCTATGTCAGAGTGTCTTCTCCTACTACAAAATATAAAACTCACCAATTCGTTTAAATTTCTGACTGTTTAATTATACCACTACCACAACTGCTACCTTTATTTACCAGTAAAAGCAGAAGCTAAAGAAAAACATGGGGTGGAAATGTGACTATATTGGTTAACAATGACTGAATATAGAGAGCGACAGTATATACCCAGATACCAAATACAAGGCTAGTTTTTGGGCACCTTGGGAGGTGTAATGGGTAAGAGGAATAGATATGGGAAAAGAGAAATAAAAGAAAAAGGAATAGGAAGGAAGGATGGGGGAGGGAGGGATGGTGAGAAGGAAGGAATAGGAAGGAAGGATGGGGGAGGGAGGGATGGTGAGAAGGAAGGAGAGAGGGAGAGAATGACACGAACTCTGTCAGATAGACGTTTTAGACACCCACAATGACATGCTGTTGTATAAAAATAAGAAGTAGCTGTAGAAGAGTGGAGAGCATTCACGTCGGCTCCATTACCTGTGCACAATCAAGCACAAGGGGGAGGATAAGTATGAGCAGGAGGACAAGAGCAAGGGGATTACAATAGAGATATAGTATAAGTAAATTATAATAAAAATAATTAGTTTTTAAAAAATATACACAGCATCAAGCCAGGAAAAACTCCTGCTAGTGAAACAGCTGCTAGTGAAGGAAGAATCATTCTTCTTTGAGAGTGTAGCCATTGGTAGGTTCTAACGCCAATGGAGAAAAAAGTATTCCGGCAAGAATGAGGCAAGCAGGGAAAGAGAAAGTGTGCCCGCATTCCACGTCCTTTGTATACGCTACCACCTAAAGTATGGCCCAGACTTGGAATTTATCTTCCCCCTTCAAAAGATCTGAGTTTACAGTGAAGAAAAATTCCTCAAACGTTAGTTAACTTCAGATGCAATCAATTAGACAACCAAGAACAGCCATCAGAGGTACCAGTGTTCTTAACAACTATATGAAGAGGATTTTCTCTAACAAGTTCTTGGTTATTTTGGCTATTACATGTATCCTAAAATCTGCTCATTTTTAAAATATAATGACTCTGGGAGATGTTTAGGTAATTTTATTTAAAACATATTTTTGATTATGTCAGTGCTTCTTTGTTATTCAGATCTTGCAAGGGGTAGGGAGAAAGATTAAATAGATGCCTAAAATATAATATGCAAGTGTCTTTCAATATATTGGAACTACTTTGTCTGAAATTGTCTTCTATGTATGTAAGAACTTTATTACATATTGTTAATTGATTAGATGATTTTGATATTAAGCATCAATTTTTTCTCTTGTGTTCTGTTTTCTTAAATTTCAAAAAGTCAGTGTTCTTTCTTTACTGCTTAGTATAAGAAAGAAAAAAAATGAATGAAATCAGGAAAAACATGTCAGGGTAGAAGTCCATGACCTATGACCTGTGATTCTTTAGTGAACTGCTTCTAGCTCTCATGCAGTAATACCAGCATGGTTGCTCTCTCCACATACTATGGGCTAAGATTCTGTTATTATACTTAGTGGGATTTACAAACTAACTCACTAGCTTATTTTAGGAAAGTGATTCTTACCATTCTGGATATACCTACTATCTTTCTAGTTACCTTATATCATTCTATAGGTGATATTCCTTCAGCCTGCTAAAGTAAACCCTACATAGGAACTCAAGATGCAAAGCAGCCCTGATAGTTTAATCAACTTCACTTGTTCGGGGATTACTTTTCACAGACTGAGGATAATAGTTTGACCTTAACGTGCAATTTCTTGGCAATATTTGTTACACTGCTTTATTCTTGGAAGTCTTTAAGTGTAGTACTGCATGTGAAATAGAATAGGTTTTCCAAGCTAAAAGGACAGGAGCTGACTTACCATCTCTGTGGAACAGCCTAGCCCCAAAGAAGGAAGTTGAGTCACGGGATGATGACTCAGCAGCAGCAACTACAACAGAAGGATCTGGAAGCTCAATAGCTTACATTTTCTACTGCAAAGCAGCAAAGGAAGTTACTCTGCTTTATCTTGCAGGTTTCTTATAATCTTTTCTATTGATAAATGGTAGCATGTTCCGTTTTGCCTAGCTCAAATAGAATGACATTTTCTTTCCTTTCAATAGAAAAAGTGTACCTGAATCAGAGGTTTGGCTGAGGTATATTGGTCCTCTACAGTTCTCAAGGTCATTAGAGATTTAAGAAATTCTTCAAATATTTTTTCAAGATCATTCTTCTGTTTGCATGTATGCCAATTGTTATAACTGTAACAATGTTTTGAAAACTTATTCCAATAATTAAGATAAGAAAATCTTTGAAGAAGTCACCATTTAATTGAGTCTTTGCCATGGTTTTATATTATTATCAATTTCAATTCTACTTAGACAAAAATGTTTCCAGCAGACAAAGGATAGTTTCATAAATATAGACATGGTTCCTATAAAAATAGAAGTGTGTGTGTGTGTGTGTGTGTGTGTGTGTGTGTTATTTAATGTGAAACAAAACAAAATGTTTTTTAAACCAGCTTTCAAAAACAGGAGAACTATTTTATCAGTGATGATTTCAAACAGATAAGAAAAGAGTCACCACCACATGATAAAATTAGAGAAAATTTGTTTGTACTGTCGGTCTGTATAATGAGATCAAGAACTCTGTTTGGTCTGTTCAGTTTGTAGATTTCTATTTAGTCTCAGAAGAAGTATTAAATGCTACACCAGACATTTCATAGCATAATTTAATTGGGTATCTTGAGAAAAAATTTCAGTGGTTTAAAAGGGCACTGAATATTTACTCATAGTCTAATTTGACACAGCTCATGACTTCCAATACAATTACCATTACAGCATAATTCTCACAGCACTTTGTTATATATAAATGTGTTTTCTGTTTTGTATAGTTGGATATCCTGTCATCTTCCCCACTGAAACAAAGAATAGAATAAGTTGTCATATAATACAAAGTAGGTGATGCTTGAAATATATAATGTGACCTAAAAATATGTTGAGAAAGTGTATGTGGGTGAACAATATAGAGATTAGTACAAAACAAAACTACCCAATACTCAACTGCCAGTATTTGAGAATATTAGCATCATCTGATAAGAAGTCAAGAAGAATTGACATAATTTTGTACTATTGTTGTTCTTGTTGTCGTCTCCTGCCCGCAGAGCCACAAACTATCTTTAAAAAGAGAAAGGAAAAACACCCAATACCACTTGTGAAAAACCTCTTCTTAAATTTTCGCTGAGAGGAGTCCAAAAGACTGCAAAAACAATATGGGCTATTGCTGATACCCTCTGTTGCTTCCCAGAGGTTGAAGGTAAATCACAGTTGCTGAAGACATCATAGAATTTAGACACTGGACTCAGGGTTTGAGCTTAACCTGAGCTGAAAGCCTTCTTTCTAAAGATTAGCTTTCAGAGTACTAGAGGGGCTGCTCATGCTACCACCGAAGGGAATTAGTCAATAGTACTGCCTAGCTTTGATGCTTATGAACCACAACAATAACTGCAAGATATCCCTAAAAATGCAAAAGTGACACACATACATGGATAACCAAAAAATGTTCAATTAGACTGAAGGTCCACACAACAATGGGAAGTCATGCCTGGCACTAAAATATAACCAACACTCATGGCTGGGGAGGTCATGTAGAGAACCTATTACTGCCACTTTCCTAAACCAGCAAAATGCATAACTGTATTCTAAATACTTATTCTTGTACCAACAGGTAAGAATAGCTCTCATGCTTCATCAAAGAAGCTTCCATTTGTAGTAGAAATGGATCATTACAAAAACCAACTAACCAAAACATAGAGAAAAAAAGTGATGGTGGGTCATCAACCTCACTGGATATATCTCCAACACAATTCCTGCATCTGTCTCAAGGAACATCACAGAAGAAGAGGCAGAAAATGTGTAAAACAGTCAGAGAATCAGTAGGATTCCTGTGATATTGTGTTTCTTAGAAATGACAGGGAAACAGTGGTGCTACCTTAGCAATATAGCTGATTAAACAAGAAATGAGATTTTCCACCATAAAAGAGCCAATTCTATTGGGCCCCATCTTTAGACAAAGAACTAGAGGAAACTAACAACAACTAAGAGAGAGCATTAATCTTCCCTAGAAATGAGGCCTCAATTGGCTATCTCTTACCAACTGGTCAATGCTGAATCATACATACATGCAATATTAAATGGACTAAGAAAGTTGTATTACAATTATGTGTTGTGCATGTGTATGTGTGTGTAAATGTTACAAAAGACATACGTTATATTGTCTTATTTTAATGGACAGTCAAAGGCTTAGATTGACAAAGTATAATACAGGACTGGGAAGCAGCTCACTGCTAGAATTGTATAGCATATGTCAGGCCCAGTGTTCAATTCCCTTTGCAGAAATATGTAAACAAACCAGGAAGAATCATTTTAATAGCCATGTATGAGAAGATAGAATTATTTGCTTGCTGTGGAGATGGACAGTAATGGTGGTTGTACAAGATTATGACTGAAGTACTTTATAAAAGATCTTCTGATTGAGGTAATCCAGAACCAGAAAGACACGCATGATATATACTCACTTATAAGCAGATATTAGCCACATAAAACCAGATAACCATACTACAATACAGAGAGTATTGAGGTCAACCAAGAACCATGTATGATGTGGACCTAGACCCTCTGCTCAGATGAAATAGATAGGCAGCACAGTCTCCTTGTGGGTTGCACAATATAGGGTGTAGGGACTACTTCTGATATGGACTCTGGCCCCCCAATTTGATAACTTACCCCAGGCAGGGCAGCCTTGCCAGGCCACATAGGAAGAGGATACAGGTAATATAGATGAGATTTGATAGGATGAGGTCAGATGTTAGGGGAGGAGCGCTCTCTTTTTCTGAGACTAGGGGAGGAAGTTAGAAGGGATGAGGGAGGGAGGGGGTACTGGGAGGCAGTGAGAGAAGGGGCTAAAATCGGGATGTGAGAAATTCAAACTGTAGAACAAGCAGGTAACTCATATGCTTCTTGCTGCTTACAAAGTCTTTGTGATTCACTGTTAGATGCCATTCTACATATGGATTGAATGAAGATTTACAGATGTCTTTCTTCCGCTCATACAAAGAGCAGAGGGCCAGCCTTAATTGTTCTGTGCATCATGCGCACCTCTAATATTTATCATTGTCAAGCTGTTTAAAGCTTGTGAAAAATTATATGCTTTCATTAAAAAAAAAAAAAAAGAATGGACACTGACACAGGATCCAAGCTGACAGGATACATTCCTCTCAGCGTGCTGGACACTGATACCATGCATCCTTCATGCTCCAGCACCAACTAGTACAGTTGCTGTTCCTCATCAGAACACGACAGCTTTGAAGAAAGCTTCTCATCTTACTCGTCCAGCATTTAAGACTATCCCACACAAGGCTGTAATTAAGCCTATAATTTCTCAAAATGTAGAAACTGGACCACAAGTGCTATTCCTAGCTTGTTTAACCATTTCCCCCAATTTTATGTGGGCCCCTACAAAGGTATTATTTGCCTCAAATCAGCAGGAAGAACCCTTAAAGGAATGAAACCCCATTTCCCTTGAGGGAGATTGGATAGGTTTTTGGTTGCTTTCTTGGGATATATATGTTTATTTTCATTGCGAGTTTGTTATAAGTTATTATTGGTCTTATTTAGAGAGAAAACAAGGTTACATGCAGGGATGTTCTCTTTTCCTTTCTTTCATTCTTAGGTGTGGGGATACAGGTTGAAAAGATAGAAGAAGGAATATAGAAATATATAGGGATGATAGACAAACAATACAATATTGTATTCCTCAATTTAATGCCTTAATGGTTACTCATAAGATTATTTTCAATTCACTGGTATAAATTTTTGTATATTGATAGAAAGTAAACTTAAATTTGACACATTGGCATAAATTCAAATTGAAGATTATTCTTCACACATTAAATATATTTTGACTCTAATATGAGGTAGTGTACCCATACAACACAATTATAATACAAGGGTTTACTTCCAATATTTACGGTGCTATTGTACTCTACTTAGGATAATTAAGTAATAAAAGTTAGTTGATCAGCTCATGGTCATGTCAGCTACTAGTATATTTTTATCACAAGAATATACATCCTAGGTTTAACAGATAGATATGATTCTGTAGATATATAAGGTAAAATAGTTAGACAAGGTCTTCAAAAGCCTCAGAGGTATACAGAATATGGGCATTTAATAATCATTTTAAAGATTCTTTGGCAATAAGAAGGTTAACTCATAGCAACACGCAGCCTACCTCAAAGAAAATGATGAGCATCAAAGAACCTCCTTATGGAGATGGCTTCAAATGTGGTAAACCAGGCACTGGGGAAAATGTCCTCATTTCTGCCTCAGGCCGAATTCTGCCTAAAAATGGGCAAGCTTGGGTGGAGGCAAAGTCAATGGCCAAACTCTGCCAAGACAGGCTTAGCAAGTCCTTAATACTTTGAGCCTCACACATATGTCTGTCACATTTATTGGGCCAGAACACTGAAGATGATGCTCCAACAGTATAGAGAGTTTTGGATGACTGTTCAGGCAACAAATTGTCTCTGTCATTTTTTTTTTTCATTTTGGAAGCTGGTAACCTGCACTTCCTATTTACTCAGGTAATTAATTTTATTCCTTCTCAAGTTTCTGGTGGGGTTGAAGACCAGATATTTTAGTTTTACAATTAAGCTTGGTTGTTTAGGGGCTAAGATGTTTTTAAGTCTAGATAGATGTTTTACATTGATAAAGATGGGGTATGATAGATATTGATTTACATTCAGAATTTTAGGCTCACCAAGATAGGAAAGATATTTTCTTCAAGTTTCACAAATACAAATATCCAAAACACTATGAATGTAACATTTATACAATTCCTCATTGTTTCATGATTCTTCTTGCTGTAAGTGGTTTATTGTATATATGTGTAATAATATAAATATATATGTAAAAAAGAAAAGAAAGTGTTCTGTCTGACTAACATGTGTTAAAAATTCATATCAGTGTGTTTTGGTCCAATATTTCAGTTCAGGTACAAATTGTACACTAGTTACATCTAGCCTCTTTCTGCTCCTCTTACTTCCATCCACATGCTGTTTCTTAATATATTCAGTAAATTGCTATTCTACTATCTTACATTTAGTGTGACTATAAATATCTTAATGCAACTGAGGGGTACACTTAATAATAAGCAGTAGCTTATGTTATGTAATTTGCCACAATAAAAAATGGACCCAAAAGAAGACCAGACCAAAGTCACATTGCCCATATCAAGTTACAACTGCTTTCCTTGCACGAGAATATGTTTCTGACTCTGCAAGAACCTGTCACGTAAGTTACCCTCTACATTTACAAATGTTTGCTGGTTTCTAGGGCTAAAGCTGTTTAGATTGTTTATAATTACATTGCATTCCTTAAAACTGTTTCACAGTTCTTCTTGCTCTATGTAGTTTATTTTATTTATGTGTAATAATAGAAATATGTATGTAAAAAATAAATATAATAAAATGCAAAAAATAGGATATACTTATTCTGATTAAAACAAACACAGACACACACACACACACACACACACACACACACACACATGAAAAGCAGTAATTCATCTTTCCTTTGCCTTTTTTTTTTTTTTTTGATTAGTGGGGGAAAGAGATAACTTTCTTCTTCCACTGGAAGCCACTGGCTTTCTTAAAAGTAAGTGCAGGTGTCATATGTAGAGATTATATATGGTTGTTTGAAGGAGAATCTCCCCATAGCATCCGATACATGACTACTTGGTCTCCAGTTTGTGGTACTTTTGGGGTAGATTTTTGAGATGTGGGCTTGCCAGATGTATGTTACTGGGAGAGGGCTTTGAGATTCCAAAGTTATGTGATTTTCCAAGTTTGTTCTCTCTGCTTTGAGCTTGTGGCTGTGACATTAGTCCTCAGTTTCCTTATCTCTATCTAAGTCTGTCATTTGCTGCCTTGTCTCCCTGCTGTGACAGACACTGACTTCTCGAACCATAAGCTCAAATAAATTCTTTCTTCTACCAGTTGCCTTAGTCACGGTGTTTTCATCACAACAGAAAAGTAATATTATATGGCCTTTTCCTTACATATTAGGGAGTCCACAACAGTGGTAAAAACAGCGTTACCTACTGTCTAGAGTGTCGTGTAGGTACTTTTACTATTCTGGCCAAGTAAAGCACATCTTATACACTCTTTTTGGTTACCCCAGATGTATGATCTGACGGAGAGAAGAAGCCTTGTAAGTCAGGGATTTTATATACTGTACCAGTTCTGTACCCAGGATCTGCTCTAATTAACTGACAGCAGGTTGTAAACATTGTTTTATACTTTAAAGACAACTTTATGTGTAGTGCTACAGAAGTAAATGACTGAATTTTTTTATAGTCCATACAATACAGTGATTCTAACTTTTGCTATATGATAGAGTTATAACATACATATAATGCTTTATATAAGCCTTCAAATGTTTGCCAGTATTAGAAGTCTTCATGCTACAAATACTGTATAATATTAAATGTGTATATACCCTAATATAAAATACAATTTCAATGATACATATTCTTTTAAAGACATTTTCCTGTCCATTGGCTAGATCTGTGGAGGGGTTCGAAGTTTATTGCACGTATTGTCCTTGGCTGGTGCCATTGTTTAAGCAGGACTCCTGGGCCCAGATCTGCCCATCATAATGTTCTTCTTGTAGGAGGCCTGGTGGCACTCAGAGGAAGGATAGCAGGCTACCAAGAACACACAATACCCTATGAGCATATACAGGGGGAGGAGGTCTCCCTCAGTTGCAGTCATAGGGGAAGGGAATAAGGGGAAAATGGGAGGGAGGGAGGAATGGGAGGATACAAGGCAAGGGATAACAATTTAGATGTAATATGAATAAATTAATAAAATATATTAAAAAGACATTTTCATAAAGATAACATCTTGATATATGTTTATTATAAATGGTTAAAGGTTAGCTTATTAAAATTGTATGGTAAAGGAAGTATCCATCAGGTTAAGTTTGGAGCACTGAATTTTTCAAATATTTGTATACATTTTCACTAGATCAAGACTAAACCAACATATGCTCATAGAAAAGACCTGCAATATTTTGGTCACAGAGGCTGTTGGTCAAATGCCAATAGCATCTGAAAAAGAACATTTTCAAATCAGTTCTGTGAGTATATTAGTTCAATCATCAATTGTCTCATATTACTTTACAGAAGAAAACTCTTAAAGGCAAATGGGGCAGCATATTTGTTGTGTAAAGAAATGCTGAGTATATAAAAAGAAAAAAAGCAGGGAACCACGTGAAAGACACCCAGTGTGTAAGCAAGCTAATTACAATGTGCTGTGTAAACATGATTAATTCTTCTAGCCCACCAGGTGGAGGAGAGTATCTTTAACATCTGAGGTTTATGAAAATAAGAAAGTATTTCATTAAAAAAGGGGCCTCAAATATAGTCCTAAGTACAGATAAATGGAAAACTCTTCTTTCAGAACTGATGTGTACAAAACAAGATACATATTGGAAGCCTCTGATATTCACGACCCTATCTATAAAAGGCATGATATAAATGTAAGGAAGTCAGGAAACCAAGTGTGGGGAATGGTACATAACAAGATGTTAATGGGAAGTATTAGAAGTATGAATATCTTCCTCAGTAATTAATAATGCACCCTTACATATATTAGAGACTGAGATATTAGTTCTTATAGACAATTAGGTATTTATGAAAAATTGTTTCCCTTTCTATCAGGGTTACAAGGCTTAATGTGTATGGACGTCCAAATAGATTATAAAACATTCTTAAGAGAAATCATCAGTTCTTTTAGGGAGAAATTTTTGTCAGAATTTTTAATGCATTTTTCATTCTAAAATGTCCAGTTAAAATGCAGTAGTTGATATGTATATTTGCACTCTGAATTATCTGTGAAGAGTTTGCAGCCCAAGATAAATTCTAGGAACAGTTAAAGTTAGCCTATACCTAACTTGAAAACCCTGCCCAACTCTTGTGCTGGACTTGGCTTTCTCTGTCTTCCCCAAATATAACACCTTATCATCAATTAAATTCGAAGACAGATTATGACTATACTCTAGACTCCCTAACTTTCATGGAGGAATACACAATTGTTAGCACATTTTTATTTCATGAGTCAAAACTATGTTATATGCTCTGAAAACCTTCTATATTTTTGTGTGTTTCTTCAAACATAGCATTAATAACAGAATTTTAGGAAGAACATAGCTACAGATTCATGGTTGACTGATGCTTACACAAAGGCCATTTTAGCCTTACAAACTTTTCCTTTGAATTAATTTTAAATTAAATTTTGAACTCCATATACTGACAAAAACAGGACAATAAAAAAATCAATCTTCAATTGCTGGCATTAAATTAATGATAAAGTCCTCATTCATTAAGAAAGTTGTTTGTATGTATCAATTGACTACAAAAAAATGTTGGCTAGAGCATGTGAAATGAAATTTAAAATTTAAGATAGCATCATTACTAGTATTTGTTTGAACAAATAATTTAACTGTGTATTATAAATGAATCATTTTGAAATTTACTTATTTAACATTTTAGAGAATAAGAGATAACCAAGAAATATAACTTACCTTTATAAGTAATTGGATAGTATGATGTTACTAAATTCCCATAACTAAAAATGTTTATGAGACATAGAAAATTGTGCTTTAAAGTTGAAATATATTTCCTCTTAATTAAATCTATGTACTTAACATAGAAAAGATGAAAGCAGGTATGGTGATATATGATTTTGTCTTTTAAAAAATTAAATATCTATGAATGTTAATTCTCTTGTTAAACAATTGTTCATCATCTAAGTTTCCTGAGGCTTTAAAATTTCTACAACAACAACAACGAAAAGTTTTAATGTTGTTGTCTTTGGTGTATCAGCACCAACCCACAGGAGGAGTCAGCTTGCCATAAGATGCACTTTAAATTCTTCATAATTTGTAATCAGATTTGGAAAACAATAATAATACTTTGAAAAGGGCATCAAGTTTTGAATGGAAAAACTAAAAAAGTATTTCAGCAGTTTGGTTCTTTATTATCTTGTTCCAGTTTATGCTGTTTTTCGAGTGATTGATTTTGTAATTACCGTGCTTGCTTGATAATTGCATATTCTTGCAAGCAATGTCCATTATGCAATGAAACTTGATGTGCTAACAGTATGCTAACTGAATTTATTTATATTTTTCTCTTTCATATTTAATGGCATAGATACACATACACATGAATATGATAGAAAAATTGTTGATGTCAGAATTTATCATGTTGCTGTGATTGAAAATAATTTTCAGTTTTTAATGTATTTTTATCATAAAGGAAATTTTTTTCTCTTAGTTGACAGGAGATATTTTTTTTAGGTTTTATTTCTGAAATTATAATTACATTTCTCCCCTGCATTTTCTCCCTCCAAATCCTCAGATATTCCCCTTCTTGCTCTCTGTCAAATACTTATCTTTTTTTTTCATTAACTGTTGTTATATTCACATATGTATACAATATTTATGTTGTATGTATATATGATATGTGATAGATAGATATAGATAGATAGATAGATAGATAGATAGATAGATAGATAGATTGATTGATAGATGATAAAGAGAGATGGTAGATTTTTAAAAATACAACCTGTTTAATCTGTATTCTGTTATGTGTAGCTATATTTTCAGCAATGGCCATTTGTTATTAATAACGAATTTGTGTGCTCTTCCATAGAAAAGACTATGTTCCATAGCTCAGGATTCCTGATTTGCTTGCACATCTTTATATGGAGTTGTGGCCTCATGGGCTATCCCAACCCCCTTTGGAATGTCTATGGGCCCTTGTTCAGTTCATGTTTGGGCTGTCACACAGGTGTACTTTACAGCTGTATCTTCTGCATTAGTAGTTGACACAATATCACAGCAAATTCCCTTATCTCCTGACTCTTACAATCTTCCAACCACTCTTACACAATGTTTCCTGAGCCTTAGACATGGAGGTGTGTGTGTGTGTGTGTGTGTGTGTGTGTGTGTGTGTGTGTGTGTGTGTGTTTGTAGGTGTATCCATTGGTAATGAGTTCTACATCTCTACATTTTCATTGGTTCTAGTTTTCAGTAACGGTGTCCTTCTGATGCAAAGATGGTTTTGTAAATTAGGGGTGTGACCCACATATATCTTTGGGTATAAGGAAATTGTTTGGATTGTTGTTTGGGATTTTCTGGTTTAGCAAAGTGGTGGTTTTAAATTCGCCAAGATCCATGACTTTGTTACTATTGAGTAGTTTCCTAAGTTCCCTGTGCCAGCATGCTTTCCCTCGTGAGTGATTTTTAAATCCATTAGAGAACTCTTGGTTTACTACTAAGGTATGCATGCCACTACTGATTCCTTTGGTTATTACATTATGCTTATTGAAGTGGTTCAGTGATAGCTGCTGTGTAGGACTGCAGTGAGGATGAGGTTTCATGGTACCAGAAAGCACCATGAAAGCTTCAAAAGGAAGGAAGCAACCAACAGTCCTACCCAGATGCTCATCCTCATTCTCACAGAGTAGCAATTCAGCTAAGTTCCAGCTTAGGGGTTTCTGGGTCTTGTGCTTTGAGATTTTTTAACAAAACTTTCTTCCGTACATAATTTGTCCAGGTTTGTTTATTAATAATTTAATGAAAAATAATAATAAAGCAGGTTTTGTGGGATGGAACTGACATTGGTGTGTGAGTTTTCATTGCTTCTGTAAGGACCTGTCTTTTAAAACAGCAGAACAATGTGTCCATATTACAAAAGATGGAGACCATAGAAGAAAGTAGTAGGTCTTTAGAGAAGATCTTGTTCTAGAACTCCTGAGGAGATCCTACTTTGGCCATTCTGATTGTTTTACTGGCAGTCACTGGCATTTCTTTGCCCTCAGCTGGATAACTATAAATTGGAATTTACTAACAGATGGGCCCCTTTGACTTTGTCTTCATATGGATTTCTTCTTAAATAATTTATTCAGATTACATCTCAATTGTTATCCCCTCACTTATATCTTCACGATCCCCCCTCCCTCCCTCTTTCACCCTATTCCCCTCTGCTAGGCCTGTGACAGAAGGGGACCTCTTCCCCCACCCATATGATCACAGCCTATCAAGTATCATCAGAATAGCCTGCTTACCCTTCCTCTGATTGCCACTAGGCCTCTCCACCAAGGGATAGTGTTCAAATAGGGGGCCCTAGAGTTTATGTCAAAGTCAGTCTCTGCTCTCCACACAGCTGTGGAGAATGCACTGTCCATTGGATAGACCTGAATAGGGGGTCTATGTTTACTACGTGTATTGTCCTTGGTTGGTACAGTAGTTTGGGTAGACTTCCCTGGGTCCCAAATTGCCATGCTTCATCTTCTTGTAGGTTTCTAGGACACTCTGGGTCTTACTATTTCCCCATTTTCTACTACTTTTCTCATCTGAAGTCCCAATAAGAAGTCCCAGCATATGTCCCTATCCCCCACTGAGTGAAGACTCTTAGAGGACATCCCTGTTGGGCTAGTGTCCAATTAAAAGTGAGTATATGCAGAGATTTCTCTTTATTTATTTATTTATTTATTTATTTATTTATTTATTTATTTATTTATTATTATTAATTTATTCATATTACATCTCAATTGTTAGCCCATCCCTGTATCCTCCTTTTCTTTCCTCCCTCCCGCTTCCCCCTCTACTCCCTTCCCCTATGTCTGTGACTGAGGGGGACCTCCTCCCCCTGTATATGCTCCTAGGGTATCAAGTCTCTTCTTGGTGATTTATTATCTTTCCTCTGAGTGCCACCAGGCCTCCCCATCCAAAGGACATGGTCCGATATGGGGCACCAGAGTTTGTGTGAAAGTCAGATCCCCTTCTCCACTTAACGGTGGAGAATGTCCTGTCCAACATCTAGACTGGGTAGGGGTTCGAAGTTTACTGCCTATATTTTCCTTGGCTGGTGCCATAATTTGAGGAGGACTCCAGGGCCCAGACCCACTTGTATTTTTCCAGGACCCACTGGATCCTTCTATTTCCTCATTCTCCCAGGCTTCTCACCCCTAAAGTCTCAATAGGATTTTCTCCCCTCTGACCCACTTTCTTGGTAGGTAAAGTTTTTCATGGGGGCGTACCCCTGGGCCTAGTGTCTCGATATAAGTGAGTATATACCATTTGACTCTTTTTGCTTCTGGGTGAACTCACTCATTATGATAATTTCTAGTTCAATCCATTTGTCCACAAATTTCAGGAATTCCTTGGTTTTAATAGCTGAGTAGTATTTCATGGTGTAAATATACCACAGTTTCTTTATCCATTCTCCTACTGAGGGACATGTAGGTTGTTTCCATGTTCTGGCTATTATGAATAAGGCAGCTATGAACATGGTTGAGCATATGTCCCTGTTGTGTGGTAGTACATCTTCTGGGTATACTCCAAGGAGTGAGATAGCTGGCTCTTGAGGAAGCCCTATTCCCATTTTTCTGAGAAAGCGCCAGATAGATTTCCAAAGTGGTTGTACTAGTTTGCATTCCCACCAGCAATGAAGGAGTGTTCCTCTCTCTCCACATCCTCTCCAGCATGTGGTGTCAGTTGAATTATTGATCTTAGCCATTCTGATGGGTGTAAGATGGAATCTCAGTGTCGTTTTGATTTGCATTTCTCTGATGACTAAGGAGGTCGAGCATTTCTTTAAGTGTTTCTCCACCATTTGATATTCTTCTGTCGAGAATTCTCTGTTTAGTTCTGAGCCCCATTTCTCTAGTGGGTTATTTGGTTTGGTAGTGTTTAATTTCTTGAGTTCTTTATATATTTTGGATATTAGACCTTTGTCAGATGTAGGGTTGGTGAAGATCTTTTCCCAGTCTGTAGGCTGTCGCTTTGTTCTCTTGACAGTGTCACCTGCCTTACAGAAGCTTCTCAGCCTCATGAAGTCCCATTTATTAATTGTTGATGCTAAGGCCTGGGCTGTTGGTGTTCTATTCAGGAAGTTGTCTCCTGTACCTATGTGTTCCAGACTCTTCCCCACTTTTTCCTCTAATTGGGTTAATGTCTCTGGTTTTAGGTTGAGGTCTTTAATCCACTTGGACTTGATTTTTGTGCATGGTGACAAATAGGGGTCTAATTGCATTTTTCTACATGTAGACATCCAGTTAGACCAGCACCATTTGTTGAAGATGCTGTCGTTTTTCCATTGAATGGATTTGGCTTCTTTGTCAAAAATCAAGTGACCAAATGTGTGCGGAGTCATCTCTGGGTCTTCAGTTCGATTCCATTGATCCACTAGCCTATTGTTGTGCCAGTACCATGCTGTTTTAATTACTATATGCAGAGATTTCTCAACAGAGGAATATTGAATGGCTGAGAAATACTTAAAGAAATACTCAATGTCCTTAGTCATCAGAGAAATGCAAATCAAAACGACTTTCAGATTCAATCTTAAACCCAGTACAACTGTGTTTGAAACCTACAACACTATTTCAGCATCTTCTAAAACAAGCACCAGACAGTCTTAGTTAGGAAAATGAAGTGATATGTTGCCATTGTTTCTCAGTCATTTGGAGAACTAGCATCCCTGTGTGACAACATGTTGTTGACAATTGAAGAGATGATTGCAGCAAGTGTAGGTTGAGTGACCAATGAATTTATTAGCATTATTACAGGAATGTAGGTGACTGAAATTTGCTTCTTGCCATCATGGGTGCTGATTCACAAGATTTGAATGCATGACTTGCTTTATTGGAAAATCTCCTCCCCTGAAAACTGTTTATGCTTTTGTAACCTATGAAAATTCTCACTTTCTGGGACTTCTGAAGTTTAGGGCACTCACTCTTCTGGAGATACTATGTCAATTTGGAGAAAATAGCTACATAAATGAGCTTAAGATAAGACCTTCTGTCTGTTATTTATTCAGTCAACTTTGATAACCAGATCTTTCAAAAGACAATAAAAATCATAATAAATCCTTTAATTTTTTTATCAATCAAATACATTTTTGAATATTGTTAATTTTTGTTATTTTGTTGGGTTATAAATGATGGAAAGTAAAATGGATCTAACATCACATCTAGTAATAAAATTTTTTCAATTCATTGAGTAAGATTTCTTACTGGTAATAGTAAAATGATAGCTATCTTAAGTATGACCACACAAATATTTTATTTAGCAATTCTGATTGAGAGTAAAGTTTCATAGAACTTTCGTGAAGGGTGACTAAATTGCTATCTATCATCACACACTTGTGATTTTATATAAATTAAGTAAGCTGAAAATATTTTAATGGCAATAGCATTTTATTATTCCTACATAAACTCTTTTCTAGGGGACAGACATGAAATGCTGCTTAATTCTGTTTGCCTCAAAGGCAGATTGTCCTATTAACAACAAAATTGTTTCATCCCAACAATGCCTAGCATCACTTCAAAAGTCACTGAAAGGCAGCTTGCATGTACATCAAATTTATTGAGACATCACAATTTCTTGTCATGAATTCCAAATGTTTCAATTATAGCTTGGGGAATTTTTATGACTCTTCTAATTTGATTCTGTGGATGTTGAAAATTAACAACATATTGTTGGTACCTAAGCTTTTAGGAGATAGTCATTGTGAAAATATGTAAAAGAAAAATTATTGATATAACTGGAAAGCAGAGGCATACTGTTTATTCTTTCAAATATATTTATGAGACATGGTTCTGAGGATATGTTGTTTGATTATGGACACTCCTCAGATGAAACCAATAACAGAAATTACAAAGAAAATTAATTCAAAGATCCTGAATAGTGTAGAAGGATATTTCACATATGCTTACACAAATTGCGTTTATGAACATTCATGTATGATGGAAGAAAAAAATGATGTTTTTATTTCGTTTTGGATTCTGTTGTTAGGAAGAGGTTTCTAATCTGAAATTTTTTTTAAATTGACTGAGAAAAAGACATTTGACCTAAATAGCTGTGAATTAGCTTAGCCTAAACGACCAACTGCAAGGTGGTTTATAATCTTATAGGGGAAAGGCCATTTGCATAAGAAATGTTAAACAGTGTTTGTTTTTTAATCTTCAATTGGGTGAAAATAATGTTTGCTTCAACGATTTTTTATATGCAGGTTATATGGGAGAGTAAATGTAGGTTTGTCATATAATGTTTAATATATTTAACATTATATATATAACATTAATGTATATATTAAATAATGTATATTTAATATATAATTGTATATATACATACATATGTATATATACATAATATATAAATGTATATATTTAATATATACATTACAGTATACCTTAATTCTTATTCTCTCCCCCAATTATTTTTTGTGGTTTTGATTTTTTCATTTGAAAAAAGTTCATTTTTGTAAATCAAAGTATGTAATGAATACACTTGACGCAATTTCCCCTAGAAGCAGTAAATAGAAATATTAAAGATCGAAAATATGTGCCTGAAAATATGAAAAAACTCAGAAACAGGGTAATTCTGTGCATACTAATACCTGTGAAAGGATTTAGCAGAGGATTTGTAATTTTAATAATTTACCAGGCTCAGGTTTATAGCTCAGTTGTTAGAGCGCTTGTCTAATATGTATGACGTCCTAAGTTTGAGCCCCAGGACCACATGAAAACAGATGTGGCGGCACATGTAGAAAGCACAGGGGTCCTTTTGTTCACAGATAAACACTAGGGAAACCAGGGATGTTAAACACACAGGGTTGTTTCCTCAAAGAGAGACAGATAACGTGTTTTCTGCCTGGTAGGCTAGTGCAGAGATGCATAATAGCATGATGATCTCTGTTCTGTCTATGTGGCTGAGAACACAACAGATTCCTTTTTCAGACATTTTTCAGCTTGTTTTCCTCAATCTATGGAACCCGTCTTTATAGACGATGTCACATGTACTTTACAAAGAGTTTCATTGTAGAAATGTCTTCACCTTTATTATGGCACATGATATTGAGGTAATTTTCAACAGAAAACATTCCTTTTTCCAAATTGTTCTGTGTTTAAATATGCCTTAAATAAAATATGAAGTGTCAGACTCCCGAAGTTTGAGTGCCCACTGGCTACTGAGCCTGTTGAATAAGATTTCCTTCTTGTCTCTGGTCAGATATTATGGATAGACTCTCTATTGGCCTTAGGATTTGCAGATACCTGAAACATGAGAGCAAGAGGTTCAGAGTCCAACATCATCCTGAGTTACAAAGTAATTCAGAAGCAAGACTATGTTACTTGAAACATTGTCTCAAACAAACAAATAAGAATATGCCAAAGACAATAGACATGTTCATTAAGGCCCCCACATAGATATTGGTTAGGAAAGCTGAAGTTAGCTAAGTAAGTGATATATGCAATATAAAACTATAAGAAAAATAGCATCTTTACAGGTGACCTGTGAAGTGCTTGCCATCAAATCCTAAATCCTTCTAATTTTTCCCCATCACCACATTATGCACTCTTATAACATGACTTCAAAAAAACAAGTAAAGTAATTACAAAAAATTATCCAGGGTGCTCATTTGATTTCTGTGCTCACATTACTCCAGCGACCTGAGATGGTTCGAATGAGAATCTCCCCCAATAAGCTCTGATGTTTGAACACTTGATGATCATATTTGGTAAGGTCTTGATGAGGCCAAGCTTTGTGAACAAAGTGCATCATTGAGGATAGTTCAAAGCCTGGCTTCACGTCCAGTTTTCTCTCTATGTTTGATGCTTACAGTTGGTGATGTTGTGTGTCAGCTCCTACCATAATGCCCTGCAGCTTGCTGCTATGTCTTCTAGAGTTAGAGTCTTATTCCTCTGGAAGCATACAAGGAACTAAACTTTGTCTTCTTTAAGCTCCCTAAAGTCATAGTGTTTTATCAACAGAAAAGTAACTAATATGTGTCCTATGATATTTAGAATAAAAAACTAAGCTCTTCAGCAGGACTTGAACCACTCTGCATCTTCCACAACCACCATCATCTCCCATATTTTGTGAAGCTTCCCTCCTGCACCTTGATTATTTGGCTCCATTCACAAAGCCTTCCAACTGGTAGAAATAGCACAATAAAATATTGTGTCTTTTGTTTTGGATTTTGGCTTTGGGAACAGGGTTTCTGTATGTAACCTTGGTTGTCCTGGACTCACTTCGTAGACCAGGTTGGCCTCAAACTCACAGAAATCCACCTGTTTCTGCCTCCTCTAGTGCTGGGATTATAGGCATGTACCACTGTGCCTGGTGAAATACTGTAATTCCTACATTATATATAAAAACACAGTTCCTTAAGGTACTTCTGACAATAAACAATTACAACATAGATCAATAAATTTCAAACAGCACAGTTAACAAAACAGTGCACATATTATTATATTGAATGCATA
>OU015743.1:104064181-104078729 GCA_907169655.1 Acomys percivali | reverse complement strand
TTTTTTATTTTAAAGTCATTTTAGCATATTAAAGAATAGTAGTTTGAGGAAAAAATAAATTTAAAACTATGTTACAGGGGCATTAACTAAACTTTAAAAGTGTTTTTAAGTATTCACATATATAATGACCTTTAAGAATAGGTAATTTACATATTGTGAGAGTTGACAAAGATACATCATATTATTTCAATGATCAGAGAAAATAAAGCAAAAAAATCTTAGATTAGTAAAGCTGGACCAAAGCATAGCAAAAATGATAAAGTGATGTACTTTTCTTTCCATGGTGCATCTTTAGCTAGATGATCGGGAGCATGGTAATTCAACCAGACAAGAGTAATGGTACTGAGAAAGTTAACTGATAATAATGAATAAATTAACTTTAGGACTATTAGTTGATATTTCTAAGTTGTATTTCAGTACATTATAACAGAATTCTTCCCAATACACTGAGAATCAGATAATTGGGATAGAAATAGTGTTGTTAGAGCTTTGTAGTGTACTGCCAAGGGCAAAAGTCACCACAGTTTTTAGTGAGCTTCCACCAGTTCTGTGCAGTGCGAAAATGAAAGATAACACAGATCATTTAAAATTTGGACTCTGGCTCTTAGAACCTTAATATGCCAAGTTCTCATCTCTTTCAAATATAAAACTAAAAATTTATAAACTATCTGTAATGTCAGCATAATGGTGGTGGACTAGTAGCAATATAGTGGTGAAATTAAAAGCCAATTTTATAATTTAGTCTGTAAGTATGCTAGGTTACCTGGCAGTAAGATTTCATGTTTAATATTGTTTAATAAAGGTACTATCACTGCATTCAGAGAATATAAAGAGACTCATTTATTCATTAATTTAGCCGTCTACACAGGTATTACCATTGCCAAACATGATGCCATTTGTTGAGGACTTGGACTTCACAAACAAGATGTTTACAAGGTTTCCTGGGCAAATAAAAAGCTAACATGGTAACTTTTAAATTAATTACAAAAAGATATAAATGCTTTAAAACATAGTCAGAATAGATAACAGTGTGAGCTTACATAAAGACATTGACTAAGCCTAGGAAGTCAGGGGAGGTGTCAAACAGGTAACAAAATGTTGGCAGGTATGATAATAAAAATCAATATTCATGAAGGAATAGCAAGAGATCTTTAAGCCAACTTATTGTACCTTAATATAAAAGATCACACTATACTATTAAACATTTATCAGTTTTTTAAAAAAAAAAGCCAAGAAGTAAAACCATATAAAACATTTATTACAATATAAAAGTTTCATCAATAATTAACACAAATAATGCATATTAAAAAATAAGTATCTGTAAATTGTTAGAGTCTACAATGGGTATAAAATGCAAATTTCAACCACATTTTCTTAAAAATTTGTTACAAATTATTTGATTTGGAAACTGAAAATAGTGAGGTGAAACATGTACCTCTCCTTACTGCCTATCCAGATTTTACGGCCATTCAAATTTAATGGAATATTAAGGTTGAAGCTTTGAACAAGCTGACAACATGTAATCTATGCTACAAATTGAAGGTAATGCCAAATACAACTGATGATGGAAGGTAGTTGAAACCCCCACAAAAATGGTTTTGTCCTCCTTAAATCTCTCAAGTAAAGAGACTTGTCTTCAGAATTAGAAGACAAAATTACTAGAAAATAAAAAGAAGGTATTTATAAGCTACGGGGTGAAAACTGTTGCTCTCTGACTTCCATTTCTCTCCTTCATTTCTGGCAAACAGATGGAGATGACCCTCCTTTGCCTCAAATAAATTATCTTTTTTCCAAATACAAATAGCTAAAACACTAAGACTTTAACAATTATATAAATCCTGATTGTTTCATGGTTCTTGCTGCAGGTAGTTATTATATAGATGTGTGTGTGTGTGTGTGTGTGTGTGTGTGTGCATGTATTTACATTATATATACTTACATTATATATACTTAATTATATATAATTACATATATAATTATACATATGTATATACAAATATATATTATATATGTAGGTAGTTTATTACATATTTTTTATATATGTAATTATACAAATGTGAAAAATAAAAATATTTAAAATTTTTTTTAAATTAAAATAAAATTTAAAAAGCAAAAAACATGATTTTTAAAGATTTTCGCAGGGCAGAACTCTTGGAATGCACTTTGTAAACAATAATATTAGGACTGCAGAGTTGAGGCAGAACATTCTTGAAAGAGGAATAACAGGAAAGTGTGATAGAAAAAATTGCATTATTTTGTACTAGTTAGTTAGAATTCGCATGAATCTTTTACCTTGGGAAATCATCAAACTACATAGAAAAATGAATGTAGAGATTTCTAAAGCCTCATGCCCCCCATGCTCAAAAGATGGAACATTATACCAAGGCTCTAGAGACAGTGGAGTGGCTACTAGAAAAACTCTAGGAAGAACAGAGAATTTCTGATAAGACACACAAACATTGCCCCTGGGAAGATTACAAGAAGGTAGGAAAGAAGGATTGTCTTTCCCATTTTGGCAATAGTCAATTTGCAGACTCTTTCTGACGTAAGTGTGGAATTTCAAAGTCTATTGAGGGACTACAGCTTTGAGGGAAGAACCAAAAGGGTTGAGGTTGGTGAGGTGGCTCAGGAAAGGCCCTTGCTGTTCAAACCTGACAGCGTTAGTTTGATTCATAGATGTAACAAAAAGGTGGAAGAAAAGAACTGACTCCTCCAACTTATTCTTTGACTACTATAGGTATGTGTATGCCAAGTGGAACATATCCTCTCCAATTATGTATTTTACATTATATTGTGATTAATTATCCCAATAGCCACATAGAAATGTGTTTTCTTGCATTGCATTACCTCACTCAGAATGATTCTAGAGAACTTCTACTGCATTATGTTTCCACACTGCCTTCCAATTCCGGTTCTTTCCCTGTCCTCTCTCCATTTTTCCCTCCCTGTCTGCTCCCTCTGGTTCCAATACACACATTTCCGCAGTTCACCTAGAAAAAACTATTTTATTTCTAGTTCCCAGAGATATACACATGCCTTCACTTTGTCCCTCCTTATTACTTAGCCTCTCTAGGTCTGTGGATTATAGCAGATTATTCTTTATTTAATACCTAATACCCACTCATAAATAAGTACCTACCATGTTAGTCTTTCAGGGTCTGGATTACCTCACTCATGATGATCTTCTCAAATGCCATTTATTAGCCTGCAAATTTCATAACATCATTAGGTGCTTGTGTGTATGTGGAATTATGTCTGTGGCTTCAATTCAATTCCATTGAGCAATATGTCTGTTTTTATGACAATACCATGTGTTTTTCTTTTTTAAAAAATAATATTCTCTAGTGCAAATCGAAAACAGAATAGTGAAACCTTGATAAGTTCTTTTCATGTTCAGGATTGTTTCAATTAAAATTATATTTATTATAATTTATTCAGATTACACCGTGATTGTTATTCCCTCACTTGTATCTTCCCGTTCCCACCTTCCTGTTCTCTTCCATACATTTCCCTTCCTCCAAGACCTGTGACAGAAGGGGACCTCCTCCTCCACCACATGACCACAGCTTATTAGGTCTCATCTGGATATATGGGGCCAGAAGGCTGAAGAAGATGCTCTAACATTATAGAGAATTTTGGGTTACTATTCAGATACAAAACTGTCTCTATCAACTTTTCGTTTGGAAAGCCACTAATCTGTACTCGCGGCATACTCAGGTAATCAAGTTTATTCCTTCTCAAGTCTCTGATGAAGTTGAAGACCAGGTAGCTTAGTTTTATAATGAACCTTAGTTGTTTAGGGGATAAACTGTTTTTAGGTATGGATAGATGTTTTAAGTTGATAATGAGAAGATATGATGGAGATTGATTTACATTCATAATTTTAGATGCACTAAGATAGGAAATATATTTTCTTCAAATGCAAATAGCCAAAACACTAAAAATGTAAGATTATATATTTCCTAATTGTGTCCTGGTTATTCTTGCTATAGGTAGTTTATTGTATATATGTGCAATAATATATATATGTAAAAAATAAAAATGTTTAATTTATAAATAAAATAAAATAAGGCATGGGACTGGCATAGAAATAGGCTGGTTGATAAATAGAATCGAATTGAAGAGCCCAAAATAAATCCACACAGCTATGTACACTTGATTTTTTACATAGAAGCCAAATCCATACATTTGGAAAAAAAATAGCATCTTCGGCAAATGGTGCTGGTCTAATTGGATGTCTACATGAAAACAAAAAACAAAAAAAATAGCAAGTAGATCCATACTTCAACATAAAACAAGACACACTAAATCTGTTAGAAGGAAAAGTGGGGAACAGGCTTGAATTCATTAGCACATGAGACAACTTCCTAAAATGATGTTTTTCTATATGAAGTTTAAGATTTTCCTTTGTTTTTTTGTGAAGAATTGTGTTCAAATTTTGATGGGGATTTTATTGAGTCTCTAGAATGCATTTGGCAGGATAGCCAATTTTACTAGTTAATTCTACCAATCCATGATCCTGGGAAATCTTTCCATCTTTATATAACTTCCTCAATTATTTCAATGTATTGAAGTATTTATCATAGAAAATTTTCAGTTGCTTGGTTAGGGGTATCCCCAGATAATTTAAAACTAGTATGAAAAGTTATTGTCTTCCTAGTTTCTTTTCATCTCTTTGTCATTCATTTAAGGGGAGGCTATTGATTTTAAGTCAATTTTGTATCCACTTTCTAGGCTCAAAAGTTTTTACCATCTGTATGAGCTGCACAGTAGAGTTTTTAGGATTACTTATGTATAATATCATATGATCTATAAATAAAGACACTGACTTCTTCCTTTCCAATTTGTATCCTCTTGATCTCCTTCAGTTGGCTTATCAATCTAAGATGTTGATTATTATATTAAATATTAAGAAAAGCATGGGCATGCTGGGCATGGTGGTGCATGCCTTTAATCCCAGCACTTGGGAGGCAGAGGCAGACAGATCACTGTGAGTTCCAGGCTAGCCTGGTCTACAAAATGAATCCAAGACAGCCAAGGCTACACAGAAAAACCCTGTCTTGAAAATAAAAACAAAACAAAACAAAAAAGAAAGAAAGAAAAGAAAAGAAAAGCATGGGCAAACTTGTCTTGCTTCTAATTTTAGTAGAATTGCTTTGAGTTTCTATGTAGATGTTGGCTATAGGCTTTCTGTAAATTTCACTTATTATGTTTAGGTATGTTTCTGGTATCTGTAATCTTTTCAGGACTTTTATCATAAATGAGTGTAGTATTTGGTCATCTAATAGATCTAATACAATTACCATATATTTTTTCTCTCAGTTTTTCATAAGAGGGATTTCATTAATTAATTTTCATATATTGAGCCATCATTGCATCTCTGGGATGAAGCTTACCTGATCATGGTAGATAATAATCCTTTTGATGGATTGTTGAATTCAGTTTAGAAGTATCTTGTTAAGTATTTTATATCTGTGTTCATAAGGAAATTGGTATGTAATTCTATTTCTTTGTTGGGTATTTATGTGGCTTGGGTATTAGGGTAATTGTGGCCTCATAAAATGAAATAATGTTTCTATTTGTTTCTATTTTGTGGAATATTTGGAGAAATTTGGTAGAGTTCTGCAATAAATCCATTTGTTCTTTGTCTTTTGTTGTTGCTGTTGTTGGGCGACTTTGAAAGACTGCTTCTATTTTCCTAGGTCAGTGGTTCTCAATGTGTAAGTTATTAATCCTTGGGGGAGGGTCGCATATCAGATTTTCTGCACATTAGATATCTACATAAGAGTAGCAAACTTGCAGTTATGAGATAGCAACAAAATGATTTCATGGTTTGGGTCACCACTTTAGGTTTGCAGTTATCAAGAAGTTGATAACTACTCCCTAGAGATTATAGGTCTGTTTAAATTGCTTATCTGATCTTGCTTTAACTTTTGTAAGTGATACTATCAAGAAAATTGTTCATTTGTTTTATATTTCCCAATTTTTTTGGAGTATAGGCTTTTAAAGTATGTCCTTATGATTTTTCAGATTTTCTTAGTATCTGTTGTTATGCCAAATTTTTTCGTTCCTGATTTTGTTAATTTGGATATCCTCTCTACACTGTTCAGTTAATGCAGATAAGAGTCTGTCTATCTTGTTGACTTTCTTTAAAAACTACCTCTGTTTCATTGATTCTTTGCATTGTTCTCTTTGATTTTAATTGACTTCAGATGTCAGTTTGATTAGTTTTTGCCATCTTGAGTGTGCTTGCTTCTTTTTTCTATAGAGCTGTCTGGTTTGCTGTTAATCTTCTGATATGAGATCTCTCAAATATTTTCATGTAGCCTTAGTGCTATAAATTTCCTCTTAGTATCACATGCATTGTGTCCTATAAGTTTGGGTATGTTCTGTACTCATTTACATTGAATTCTATTTTTTTACTTTTATTTATTAATTATGTATACAGTGCTCTGTCTGCTTGTACACCTGCAGGCCAGAAGAGCATTCTAGAAAGTCATTAATTTCATTGTTTCTCTCTTGACCACCTTTTTATCCAGCAGAAAGTTTTTCAGTTTCCATGAATTTGTAAGCTTTCTGTTTTTTTTAATTATTGACATTCAGCTCTAATCTGTGTTGATATGATAGAACACAGAAAGTTATTTTAATATTCCTATATCTACTGAGGCTTGCTTTGTATCTGAGTATGGTTCATTTTGGAGAAAGTTCCATGATGTACAGAGAAGAAGGTATATTTTTTTGAGCTTGTGTGAAATTTTCGGTGAATATCTTTTAGATACCTTCATTTTATAATACCTGTTAGATTCAATATTTAGTTTTTGTCTAGATGCCCTGTCCATTAATGTGATTCTGGTATGAAACTGTCTACAACCGTTGTATGAGGATCAATATATGATTTAAGCTGTAGTAGTGTTTCTTTTACAAACTTGGTTGTCCTTGTGTTTGGGGCATAATGTTAAGAATTAAACCATCATTTTAATGTATTTTTCCTTTGATAATATGTACTATTTTTCCCTTTCTCTTTTGATTAGTTTTGGATTGAAGTCTATTTTGCTAGATATTACAATGGCCACGCCAGCTTGTTTCTTAAGTTTATTTACCTGGAATATCTTTTTCCAACACATTATACTGAAGTAATATCTATCCTTGATATTAGAGTGTGCTTTTTGCAAGTATCAGAAGGACTGATCCATTTTGTTAGTCTCTATGTTTCTATTAAGGAATTGACACTGTTGCTATAAAGAAATATTAATGACCACTGATTGTTGATTCATGTTATTTTGGAACTGTCCAGGCCCTTCTGGCATTTCGAGTCTTAATTGAGGAGTCAGGTATTAAATTAATAGGTCTTCTTTTTTATGTTACTTGGTGTTTTTCCCTTGCATTTTAAAAATTCTTTCTTTGATCTGTATGTTAACCATCCTGATGATTACCTTTATAACTTGTACCTTTATAGGTATCTCCTTCTTTAGGTTATGAAGTCTTCTGATTTAGCTGAAAATATTTTGTTGATCTGGTATGCTTCTCTGTCATTTGTCTTAACTATCTTTTGTTTGGGCTTTTTATTGTGTCATCTCCTGTATTTTCTTGGTGAAGCTTCCCTCTATAGTTTCTATGCAAATTCTTAAATTGTTTATTTCCAGAATTCCATCAATTTGTGTTTTCTTTTTTGAATCTATTTCCATTTTCATGTCTTTAACAGTTTTCTTCATTTCATTCAACCGTCTGTGTTTTCCTGGATGTATTTTAGGGATTTATTAATTTCCTTACACTGTTTGTGTTTTCTTGGATTTCTTTAAGGAATTTTATTTCCTTTTTAAAGAACTCTACGATCTTCATATAGATGGACTTAATATCTTTTCCTTGTGTTTCAACTTGTTGGAATATGTAGGCCGTATTGTAGTTGGATTGCTGGGCCATAGTAGAGACATACTGACATGCATATTATTAATTGGATTTTTGTGGTGGTGTCTAGGCATCTAGTATTAGAATGATCAGAGGTCTAGGTGCTGATTTCTTGGTTTGTCTTTGTTGAGGTGTTTTGTTCCTCTCTTGATTTTCAGAGAGTGTAGTGACTCTGTATTGTCTAGTGGGTTTTTATTTATTTATTTATTTTTGGACCTGATAGTTGTGGCTACTGGGGATTCCAGGTAAAATGTTCCTGGGTATTCGGAGCTAATACTTAAGAATGAGTAGGTAGGATAGGATTCTGAAGGAGTCCATAACAGGGAGAAGGGCAGAGTGTTCAACCAGGATCTGCTGCTTATTTCATAGCATTGGAATAAGTGGAAACAGTGAAGAGACTTCACCACAGAGGATGTGCTATACAGTATTTAGATGAGCTTGAGACATTGTGTCTAGAGGAATAGAATGCTAAGGGAGGATCTAAAAACAGCCTATGTACTTCCCTCTCAGGAGTAATCTGTGGTTCAGCATGAAGTTGCTGCTAGAGTTGGGTATAAATTAACTGTGGACAGGGAGGTTAGAAGTGCAAGGTCTGTGGGGTCCACTGGACATGTGGGCAGAGGGGTAACGATGGCTGCAACAGGATTTTTATTGAAGATACAGGGAGGAGGCTTGGGTTTGGGTTTAGAAGAAAAGGGAGAGTGGAAAAGGTCTTCAGTTAGCTTGTCTCTCTAGCCTGCTCAGCTGTTCTGTTTATAGTGAATGCTGGCTGGGGTTAGAGGATGGGATGCAGTGAGATGTTGACTGAGGAAGGTGGAAGGAGATCTCTGAGACCCATTGACTATGCGGGCAGAGAAAGGGAAATGCAGCAGGTACTCTGCTATAGAGTTAGTGATGGGACTAGTAGGATTGGGACTGAAGCGCAGAAGGAGAACTGAAGAGCTGCTCTCAGCTTATCTGTTTCCACGGCAGGAGTGACCTTTGAGTTGGCACAGTGTGCCTTCTGGGTTGGCATCTGGAATAAAGCAATGGGTAGGGAAATGGTACTTAGAA
Source organism: Acomys percivali (assembly GCA_907169655.1). NCBI lineage: Eukaryota > Metazoa > Chordata > Mammalia > Rodentia > Muridae > Acomys > Acomys percivali. Next base: position 104,069,771 of record OU015743.1, on the reverse strand, counting down.
GAGGAAGAGCTATGTGGGGCGCCAGAGTTCGTGTGAAAGTCAGTCCCCACTCTCCACTCAACTGTAGAGACTGTCTTGTCCATTAGTTAGATCTGGGTAAGGGTTCGAAGTTGACTGCATGTATTGTCCTTGCCTGGTGCCATAGTTTGAGCAGGACCTCTGGCCCCAGATTTGCCCATCCTAATGTTCTTCTTGTAGGTTTCTAGGACCATTTCCCCTGGGCAGGACGGCCTGGCAGCACTCAGAGGAAGGATAGCAGGCTACCAAGAAGAGACTTGATACCCAATGAGCATATACAGGGGGAGCAGGTCCCCCTCAGTCAGTCATAAGGGAAGGAATGAGGGGGACAGCGGGAGGGAGGGAGGGAGGAATAGGACGATACAAGGGATGGGATAACAATTGAGTTGTAATATGAATAAATTAATAAAATATATTTTAAAAAGAAGAGGAAGAGCTGTGGGATGTACGGTAGATGAGGGCAGGAAGGCAGAAAGGGCTGCAGCATGTGCTCAGTTGTCGAGCTGAGAATGAGGAGATTTATTTTCAAATTGTGCCTATGAAATCAGCATTATGTGAATACAAAAGTTAGAGAAAGACCCAACAAAACAGAAAATCAAACACAAATCTCCCTATGAATGTAGATGCAAATCAAAACTAAACAAAAAGCAAAACAAAAGCAAAATACCTCATGGATCTTTTCTCTTTAATTCTTCATATACACATCATGTGAATATATATTCCTACACATACATACAAACACACACACTCATAATCACATTCATAATCACACACATTCATAATCACACACATATGTTTTTAGTCCTTATAACTTTATCTGTATACTTACGATCTCAGGGCGCCCACTTGGTATAGGATAATGATTAGAGGCTCTCCCCTGTTGTTTGCTCTTGCTCCACTTGCTCTCAACACTCCCCAGTTCCCTGTATCTTCTTAATTTTGAGCATAGGCCAATGAGCTCCAGTGGCCAAAGTAATGGTAGTAAGTCTTTTGAGGATAGCTGCTATAGGTTTTGGGATTGCAGGGTTTGTTTTAATCTCCTGCACTTATGATATTTGACCTTTACAGGATAGTGTTTTAGGAACCTTCTGGTAGAAAAATAGTGGAGATTAGCTAAAAAGACTTCAATTGAAATTACATCTTGGATGCCACTTAGACCAATTGAAGTAAAATTTTAGTAGAACTACAGAAGCTCCATAGTCCTGAGAGCCAGAACTAAGCACTTTATTTGGAAACCACCCACATTTCAGAGTTATCTTTAATGTACAAAAATTAGATTAGTATATTTTTATGTGAAATAAGTAAGTTAATTTCGTTCCTGTTCCTCCTCTTCCTCTTCCATTCCAACCCCTCTCTCACACTCTCTGTTTCTCCTTTCTTTGACATCAAGTCTCAAATAACCTACGTTGTCTTCAAAAATCACTGTCTGGTTATCATGAATTTCTTGTCTTACAGCTGTCAGTTTCCAGTTCCAATTCCAAATACTGGAATTATGGGCAGCAATTCCACACCATAGATTATGTGGTAGTGGGGCTTGACTCAGAGCTGCTTGCCTGCTAGGCATGCATTCTACCAGCTTAATAAGTTAATTTTTTCAGTCAAAATTTTGTTGAAAATTTAATATGACTAGATTTTTCAAACTGTCTCCTATTGAATTTTAAGACTATTTAGAGTCTGAGAAAAATAACAAGGCCAAAAGTAAAAGTTTTCCAATGACTATTTACTTATGAAAATAAATTACATGTGTCTACTTTATTAAAAGTTTTGTTTTAGAGATACAAGTACTGTTTACACTATAAAAACAGAGTACATACAAGAAATAATTGCTATTTATGAATATTTTAGTGTATAAATCAGTAATGAATAAGCACAAAGTGCTCAGAATGCACACACACACACACACACACACACACACACACACACACACAAACTCTCAGCAAAGACACAACTTGAATAAGTTTCATTGTATACAAATTATACATTTACCAATGTCTTGTGGTTAGTATATAGGAGTAATGGAAACATTGTGAATTATAGTATGACTGAACTCAGCATAAATCTTTACATTTAGTTATCATAGTGAATTTAGAAGGTTATTTGTGTCCTCAGTCTAAGGTGTCTATCAGTGCATGAAATAAACATTTTTTTTAATTGGCATTAGTAGCTAAGGCTGTTATCTCACTATAGTACACCAAATTACCAGATATTCATCTCATAATATCTGTCCATCAGCATCCTCCCTTTAATGACACAGAACAAAAAATTTCTCTAAATAATTTTAATCAGATCAGACTGAGCCCAGGACTATTTCATACATGATAAGGTGATGGTAATCTTTTGATTTATTTCTCTCACAAGTAGATTACAGCCTATTGCAAACAAGACACAAACAAAACCTCACAAGAAATATAATTAGGAGTGAAATTGCTTTAAAGCACCTTTGTCTATGGAGAAACCTCTTCACCCTCTGTGATGTGCTGGGATGTATCTAATCTAATGATCAGCTGCCACCAAGTAATTGAATGTCCCAGAGTCTGACCCACTAGGAAGCCTATGCATTTTATTCCCCCTAGGTTTCCCTCTATTTAAAAGGAAAAATGAACCTGTGTAATACTATATTATTATCACTTTTGATGAGAAGCTGCTTATACCCATAGTGCACTCTCAAGGTTGATATAATTTTAGCACTCAAGACCTAATACTTGAAAACACATTAATCAGAATGAACATACAAAGGACGGAAGATTAAAGTAGTTTTACAATTTTGAGATTTACAGCTTCAAAAATGTTTATTTATTATGAAATACATCTTATTTTGTAATACAATGATCTCTAAGGAAATAAAGAGGTTAATAGCTTGATGTGTGGAAGGCGAATGGAAACTTTATGCTAGCTGAAAGCTATCATTGACTTAATTTTTTTTCTTGTGGTATTTTGGGTAATGAAATCCATATCCTTGACTATGTGAAGTATATGCTCTGTCACTAAGTTAAACCTTAATCTCATATCAACTCATTTTTCATAAGATAGTGTCTTGTGTTATATTTCAATACTCGAAAATAGAGTACAGTATATTTGTTCCATGACTGTAAAAGATAGCTGTAAAAAAGAAATGGCTAGAGTCTCTTGTTGTGAAAATAGCACAGATGACTTTGAAATGAGATTTTGAAAGCATATAAGGTTTGCATTGCTTTAGAGACCTGCTCAAGACCTAAGTTATTCTTTATCTTATCTGTGCATTCTATGAAGATTGCTATCTCGATATAATGTTCTCTTTTCTAGCAATTAGCAGAGCTTCAGTCTGAAAGTGCCCCAAGGGGGTCACAATCTGTCTTACAGAGAGCCTTAGAGAAATATGTGAGCAATGTAATCTTTCTTATCTCTAGGACCATTCAATGTCTAAATGAGAAACATTGTGATTTAAAACATCTAGTTTCCAATATACAAACTTGCTGACAATAGCTAAGCTCCTAATTAAGTTATACTATATTCTTGGTTCAACATTTTGGGAAAGTCATTCCCCAAATCAGACTCCCATTACAGAGGATCTGTTAATGTAATTCTCCACATGACCAGTTTCACATAATCACCAGGTGTTTCTGAACTCAATAGACTTTTTTTAGAAGGAGGGGAGTTGTTACAGTGTGGTTTCATTTAAAATCCATCAGTTGTTATCCCATAATGAATGTATTCACTTTATGTTTTGTCTACAAGTCATACTTTTTAAAAAGCCTCTACTGGGACACAGATCTGCACAGTCTTTAATTATACAAACAGAGAAAAATTATTATTTTTTTAATTTTATTAATTTATTCTTGTTACATCTCAATGGTTATCCATTCCCTTGTATCCTCCCATTCTCCCCTCCCTTCCATTTTCCCCTTATTCCCCTCCCCTATGACTGTTCCTCAGAGGGATTACCTCCCCCTGTATATGCTCATAGGGTATCAAGTCTCTTCTCGGTGACCTGCTGTCATTCCTCTGAGTGCCACCAGGTCTCCCCCTCCAGGGGACATAGTCACTTGTGAGGCACCAGAGTACGTGAGAAAGTCATATCCCACTCTCCACTCAAGTGTGGAGACTGTTCTGACCATTGGCTAGATCTGGGTAGGGGTTTAAAGTTTACTGCCTGTATTGTCCTTGGCTGTTGCCTTAGTTTGACCGGGACCCCTTGGCCCAAATCTGCCTATCATAACGTTCTACTTGTAGGTTTCTAGGACCCACTGGATCCTTCTACTTTGCTATTCTCACATGGTTCTCTCATTAGAGTCCCAATAGCTCGCCGCCATCTTGGATCTCCAGAGAAAAATTATTAAGAATTAGTAGGATTAAGTTTATAGGCACAGATGTGATCAACCTGCACTGGAATGTTTGTTTTCACAACGGTAGAAGAGCGCTGGGCAAGGTGGCACACACCTTTTATCTCAGCCCTCATGAAGGCGGAGGCAGGTGGATCACTCTGAGTTCTAGGCTAGCCTGGTCTACAAAGTAAATCCAGGACAGTCAAGGCTACACAGAGAAACTTGTCCCCAAAACAAACAAATAAACAAAACAAAATGAACAAACTACAACAATAACAACCAATGAGTGGAGACGTAAGTACTGACAGGGCACTCTGTGCTGAGTCTTTTCTCCTTCCATCATTACCAGCACCATTTCTGGTTTCCTTATTCTTCTGTATTATCTTCTGGGCCATCTCTCTACTTGCCTACTAAGGTTCATTCATCCTTAAATAACAAACAGCTGAATGACTGCAGCCATCCTATATACAGGTGAGCCCGTTCAGTCCTTGAACAATTAAGTTCCGCTTCACTAGCTGTTGCCTGCCATCATTCCTCTCTTAGTAGTTTCATCATCTTATGTGGCTCATACTTCAATTCATAACTCTAGGTCTCTCAGGTCCTTTTTTACATCAGCTTTAAACTTTCACACTCATTTCCTTAATCTTGTTATTATAATCAAATTAACACCATCTCATAATCTCAATTTGATTAACATCATCATATATTTAATTTTCAGCTCAGTACTGATTCCTCTCAAAATAAGACCCGTAATAACTTGTAACCAACTCCCATTGGAAAATGACCCTCTATAGGCCAAGAAAGCAACCAAATACTTACCTGACCTCCCTTAAAGGAAGTGAGGCATAATACTCTTAACATTTCTTTCTGCTTCCATTTCTTACATGTAAAACAATTAAAAGACTTTGCTTTACTTAGATTATTAAAGTAACTTTAAAGTCGACTTTCTGTTTCAATCCTAATTTCCTACAGCTTAAAGCAGGTAATTTTTCTCTCCATAAACCCTTTTATGATTAAAGAAAAAAAAAAAAAGAGCCAGATCTTCATTATACCTTCAGGCTCTGACCATATTTTTTACTTTTTTCTCCTGGCACATTAAGCATTACAAATAGTTTCCCATTTCTGCCTTCTATTTCACTAACTGCCCTCCTCACTGTCTTCTACTAACTTTGTGGGTTACCTAGGACTCCTTAGTGCCACTTTGTTTCTTTTACTGAGTTGGATTTTCTTTCTTTCTTTCTTTCTTTCTTTCTTTCTTTCTTTCTTTCTTT
>OU015743.1:104043208-104064171 GCA_907169655.1 Acomys percivali | reverse complement strand
TTTCTTTCTTTCTTTCTTTCTTTCTTTCTTTCTTTCTTTCTTTCTTTCTTTCTTTCTTCTTTTTTCTGTTTCTCTAGGTGATGCTAAGGTGCCTCACAGTATAAACTACAGACATGATAGACAGGTATACTCTGATCAGGTATGTCTTTTATGAACAGAACTTTTAATAGGCATATACCAAACTCAATTTGAAGAAATTGACATAAAATATTTTTATTACATGTTTGTTAGGAATGGTATTTTGGTTGATTTTATGTCAACTTGTCACAAGTTAGAATCACCTGAGTGAGGAGCCTTCCCTGAAGAGCTGTGGTGATTGATGTGGATTGGCCCACCTCAATTGTAGGTGTTATCTTCTGGTAGAGACTTGATACCCTACGAGCATATACAGGAGGGGGGGGAAGTGCCCCTCAGTCACAGTCATAGGGGAGGGGAGTAAGGGGAAAATGGGAGGGAGGAATGGGACGATACAAGGTATGAGATAACCATTGAGATGTAATATGAAAAAATTAATAAAATAAAATTAAAAAAAAAGAAACCCAGATAAGAAAGGACATATCAAAAGGAAGATTATTCTCACCATTGTTTGCTTGGCTTTTCCTCATGCCACCAGGTTGACTTACTCAAAAGTTTGCTGCTGCTGTTAATTCCTTTGCTGACAGAATGGGAGCCAGTGGCCCTCCAGAAAATGCCTGGGTTCAAGGGACTATATTGGGGACTACTGAGATGTCTATTGACTGAGCACCTGCCATTTCCCCTCAGTGACAGACAGCTATTCTGGGACAACTTCAACTGGTGAGACACCCAGACTCAAGAACTAAGTACCATGTTCTCAAAATGTCTGGTGTGATTTAGCTGTTACTATTTTCAAACATCCCCTTGGTTTTATAGAGACCCCTAATTAAAACACAGGTTTTACTATACAGTCCAGCCTGACCTTGAATTCGTAAAGATATTTGGGCCTCTGCTTCACGAGTGCTGGGGTTAAAAGTTTAGGCTACTACTTCCTGCTTTACTACATTTTAAATTTTTTTCAGCATTACATACATGCATATAATATATTTTGACCAAATACACACCTCAATCTCTACTCTTCAAATCTTCTCCTATCAGTCTACTGACCCCACTGAAACGTTGGTTGCTTTGGCTTTAATCGCATTGTGTCCAATTTGTGCCATCTTTGCGCACATGAGTACCAATTTGTGCTGGCTTTCTGCACATGAGTACGGGATCATTACTGGGGGTTACATAGAGGTTTAAATCAAACCTCTAAAGAAACTTTCCTTAACCAAGAAGCCATCAATTGCCAATATATACGCAGCTCAACATAGAGACTCACTAGCCCCAGCCAAATTTGCATTTTGGTTGACTTAACCTTGCACAAGTCATGTGTCTATAGTCACAGCTGTTTTGTGTACAAAAGCCACGTCTTGGATAAAATACTGTTTTTCTAAAGATGTCTACTATCTATGATTCCTGTAATCTTTCCACTAATTTCCCCATATTGATTTGTGAGTCGTGGGGGAATGGGTGTGAGAGATGAAAATGGAATAAAATGATCTGAAAAGAAATTTAAATTTCATAATTTAGGAGATGGAAAATAAATATAGCTACATTGAAACGTGTTTAATATATATAGAAAATTCTTAGATGTATAAATACCAAATGTTCAGTTGTATTTTGGAATTTAGTTAACTAAAATTCAAATTAAATTTTTATTCTTCTGTTTATATTAATTTCTGTGTAGTTAAACAATTAAATAAAGGGAAAGAAAAATTACCATGGCTTTTCTTTGTGAAATAAGAAATTATATAATTTAAATGATCTCATACAGCTTTGATGAGAACAGTTGTGGTGAGAGAAATTTCATAACTCACACTGAAAATATGTAATTTAGTGGATTTCAATATCTTCAAATTAATATCATTTGGATTTCAATGTTACTTAGATTTTATATCCCTGATAGAAGAAGTAAAAGTGTATTTGCCTTGTCTAGGTATAGTTTCAGTGGTTTAGTTAGGATTTCTATTACTATAACAAATGCCACTACGAAAAGCTCTTTCCTTAGGGTAGAAAGGGCTTAATCTTATTCTTGCAGTCACCAGTGTATCACCGAGAAAAGTAGAGGACATGAACTCAAGGTAGAAAAATGGGGGAAGGAACTACAGGAGAGACCATGGAAGAATGATGATCATTGACTTGCTACTTATTGCTTGCTTAGCCTATTTCCTTTTACATCTAAGATGACCTAACCAAATGGGGCAACACTCACAATAAGCCAAGCCGAATATACTAAGGCACATTCTCACTTGTGGTTTCTGTCAAGCTGATAACCAAAAAACCAGGTCATGCTGAAAAGACCATTTTCTAATAATGTAAATTAAAAAAATTGAAAGTTTAATATGGTTAAAGTATTTGTCTTGCATTTTTTCAGTTAAAAAGATAACATTTTCATGATTCATTTAATCCACAGTCTTTTATTCTGTGAGCAACTCTTTTTATTCTTTGTTTTTGTTCTGTTTCGTTTTGTTTTGAAGGATTATTGACAAGGTTTTACTCTGGCTGATGTTAGCCTCAAACTTAAATGATTCTCTGAACTCTGTCCTCAGAGCTGAAACTATAGGTATGTTGATGACCATACCTGTCTCCACCAACAACTTCCAGAATATTTTACATTTATATGGTATTTTATTTGAGTAAGTTATAAAGAAAAACAAGGTCAAATATTCAGATTTATAGAAAAGTCTTCAATAATACAACAAAATGGACAGACCAGATAGAATCACGGAATCAAGCCAGCTAGTTTTCATATCTTACAGCTCAGTAGGGCATGCACCCCACCCCCACGATATCTATTGCTTATTTTAATGTCCAGTTTCAATTCATGGTGTAGGTCTTTTTTTTTTCCTCTATATTGCTTTATTTCTCCCTCTGAATATTTCCTTCCTTTCGCCTCTTCAAAACAAAAACAAAAACAAAAACAAAACACCTTGCTTGGTTTGCATTGGTTTGGATTTTGTGGCTCAGGCTCCTGAGACACAAGACTATTCTTAGCTAATTAATAGAAAATCTTTCTCTTTTTGTTTTACCTTTAGCCAAAACTAATTTATTTATTTCTGAAGTTGTCTCCTCTATTTATATTCATATCCTCTACTTTATACTTATCAATCCAATATGAATCACTACTATTATTGTTTTATTTTTATTTTTCTTTACTTTTTTCCTAGATCTTCCCACAAAACTAATATATTAATATGTACAGTACTATCAGGATCCAGAAAATATGTGTTTGTCATATATAGAGTGATTATTGTGTGATTAACTATTACTGTCTTTTAAGAGTTGGTCTACTTCTGGATAAGTACTCTCATTGTAGGCTGTATTCTATTGTCAGTGGAGAACTAACATTACTTAGTCTCTTGTGAATATTATGTACTCTCTTAATAAAAGAAAAAAGGTGACTTATACATAGTACACTTAATAAATTATTTAACTCCAGTTAGTCAGATACTAACACAAAAATATAAGTAATACAAAATATATTATCTACTTTCAGAATTAACAATCCCATAATAGTTATCTGGTAAAAGTGAAGTAGATAAAATTCCAAAGAAAGAATTTTAAAAGATAATTACAGTTACAATTCCTCCAACCTTCATGTCCAAATTATGTAATGTTGTCAGCAATAGGGTCTTACTTTCGAGTTCTTGGAGGCAACCAAAGCATGACCAATAGGCTGTACTATTTGGGGAATCCTTGGACTACTCTTATAAATAACTTTTAGTGAGATTTCTCCTTCATCTAGCACTGGGGTTTTTATTAGATAGTTTGAGGGGGTAAATCACTATGACTTCAAGTGACATAACTTAAAATGTGCATACAAGTAATTATATATATATATATTTTTTTTGAGACAAGGTTTCTCTGTGTAGTCATGGCTTCCTGGACTCACTTTGTATACCAAGTAGGCCTCGAACTCACAGAGATCTGCCTGCTGAGTGTTGGGATTAAAGGCATATGTCATCACTGCCCAGCCTCTATTTTGTGTATTTTTAAAGGCTCTTTTTTAAGATTATAATTACATATATTTTCCTTCTCTTTCTTCCCTCCAAACCCTCCAATAAACCCCTCTTTCTCTTTTCAAATTCATGGGCCTATTTTTTTTCATTTGTTGTTTGTAATTGTGGGTATATTGTATCTATCTAGTGATAAACCACAGAGGAATTCTTCTCACTTGCAGAGGTAGAAAAACCCATTTAATGAAATTGTGATACCAATCTGAATTGTTTCAGAAAATAATATTTCAAAGACCTTGAATTTATACATGATGTTCTGATCATATCTAATTATTCTATTTTCATTTCAGCTATAGTAAGCTGGAAGTTTGCTTCTTTTTAAACTGATATAATCACTTGTTTATTATACTTTCAGCTAAGTTCTAATAAACATTGTTAAAGAAAAATTGTATAAGGGTTATTGCCATTGAATTTCATTTTCATTTATAAGTATTTTATTTGTTTCAACATTCTACTTTAAGTAAAAATTCATTTTCAAACTTGAACAAGCATAATACATATTTGAGAAGTAATTGTAGTTAGTAACTTATAAGAAATAAAATCTAATATCAGCACTCAAAGTAATCAAATTTTTGTGATTTGAATAATTCAGTTGTAAATTGGTGTAATAGATATCAACACAGACAGTCATGCCACAAAAATAAATTAGAAAATACTTGCTTTGTACATTGCTGAGAAAGGCCTTAAATTCTTGTCTGAATATGAAAGGTATATACCAGCTTTAGAAAGTAAAAATATATTACTTGAAATAACAGTATTTTAGACAAGTCCCATAGACTAATAATAATCCCAGGGTTACAGGAAGGAGGAATCTCACTACAGGTTCTTACCATAGTAGTTCTATAGTTTCTACAAACAGTACAAGCTATTGTTCATGCATCAATAGTAAAAAAAGTTGGCACTATATTGATTCTCATTGTAACCTATTTCTCTGGGTGATGATCTTCACTGCATTTGCCAAACATATGCATAAGTAATGAAATAATGAATCTACAATGCACTCAATGTGCATGGCTGCATGAAAGAGCTCCAAGGGAAAAATGCTAGACCTCAAAATATGAAATTATTGAAAAGCTGCACCCATCTTCAGAAAAAAATGTAAGAACAGTCAGATATTCATAGAGACTATAAGTATACATGACATCCATCAACCAATCTGTCCAAAGGGATATTACAATTTTGATAAAAATACTTGTTATCCACAAATGAGTTTTAATATTTCACTGAATTTATACTATAATATTTTATCTACATTATCTTTTTTTATTAAATAAGCTTACAGTGACATAAATGAAAATTGTTTTATATAATATACATTTAATCTTATTAAAATTCACTCAAGGAAAATATATGCATTCTTTTCATAGTATTCTTTCAAAATTCTTACTCAACAGCAGCTTTATTCATAGTAGCCAGAACCTGAAAATAGCCTAGATGTCTTTCAATAAACGTATGGATAAAGAAACTCTGGTACATTTCACAATGGAATCCTACTCAGATGTTAAAATCAAGGACATCATTCAATTTGCAGTCAAATGGATGGGATTAGAAAATATCATCATCCTGAGTGAGGTAACACAGACCCAGAAAGGCACACATTGTATGTACTCACTTATAGGTGGATATTAGCCAAGTGATAAAATATATGAACTAATGAAATTTGTAAATACTCTTATAAAATGACTTTATAGTTCTGAAATTTATCTAAATGCAACTAAGATGAGTAAATAATTTAGAAAGCCGATTAATTTCAAAGTCATAGAGTATTTGTACTGAAGACAACAAATCTATGAAAACTACTTTATTCTCATGTGAATCAGGGCACCTGTTTATTTAGTTCAAATCATTACAGTTTCAAATATTGAAAATTTGGATATGATACTTGCTTAAGGTCAGAAACAATTTAAACTCTTATTTAATAGACAATAAACTTTCTTTAGAAAATTATATATATGTACACTAGTCAGAATGGCTATGATTAAAAACTCAATTGACAGCACCTACCTGTAAGGATGTGGAAAAAGGGGAACACTCCTTCATTGCTGGTGAGAGTACAAACTTGTACAACCACTTTGGAAATTTATGTGGCACTATCTCAGAAAACTTGCAACAATTATACCTATAGACCCTGCTATACCAGTCCTAGGCATATACCCAAAAGGTGCTCCACCATATAACAAGGACAATTGTTCAACTATGCTCATAGCAGACTTACAGAATCTGGAAACAACCTACATGTCTGTCAACCAAAAAAAAATGGATGAAGAAACTATGGTACATTTATACAATGGAGTACGATTCATCTATCAAAAATAAAAATCTTGAAAACTTTTAAGCAAATGGATGGATTTAGAAATCCTGAGTGAGGTAACCCTGACCTAGAAAGACATGCATGGTATACAATCACTTTTTTTTTATTAATTTATTCTTGTTACAACTCAATGGATATCCCATGTATCCTCCTATTCTCCCCTCCCCCCCCATTTTCCCATTATTCCCCTCCCCTATGACTGTTCCTCAGAGGGATAACCTCCCTCTGTATATGCTCATAGCATATCAAGTCTCTTCTCGGTGACCTGCTGTGCTTCCTCTGAGTGCCACCAGGTCTCCCCTGCCAGGGGACATAGACAAATGTGAGGCACCAGAGTACATGAGGAAGTCAAATCCCTCTCTCCACTCAAGTGTCCTGTCCATGGGCTAGATCAGGGTAGGGGTTTAAAGTTTACCGCCTGTATTGTCCTTGGCTAGTGCCTTAGTTTGATCAGGACCCCTTGACCCAAATCTGCCTATCATAATGTTCTACTTGTAGGTTTCTAGGACTCACTGGATCCTTCTACACTGCTATTCTCCCATTGTTCTCTCATCTAGAGTCCCAATAGGATGTCCTCCCCTCTGTCCCAGTTTCCTGGTAAGGGAAAGCTTTCGTGGGACATGCCCATTGGGCTAGTATGCAGATATAAGTGAGTATATACCATTTGAGTCTTTCTGCTTCTGGGTTAACTCACTCATTATGATCATTTCTAGCTCAATCCATTTGTCCACAAATTTCAGGAATTCCTTGTTTTTAATAGCTGAGTAGTATTCCATAGTGTATATGTACCACAGATTCTTTATCCATTATTCTACTGAGGAACATTTAGGCTGTTTAAAAGTTCTGGCTATTATGAATAAGGCTGCTGAGATCCAAGATGGCGGCGAGCAGTGTGGACCGTGTTTGGAAGCTCCAGTGAACAGTTCGGGGAATTGCACAGATTTCTGAGCCAGGAACACCAGGATCCCGACACAACGGCAGCAGGAGTGCTCCACGGTTCGGAAGGACCAGGGTGCGGAGGACCTGCATGCCCCTACACACGGGAGGAGTGCGGATTTTCTCCGATCAGAGCAGCGGCGGCACGGGCAGCGTCAGCAACACCAGCAGCAGCGACTGAGGTTTGCAGCTCAGAGCCATCCAGTGGAGGCGGTTAGTGTGGTGGCTGGTGGGAGTTGCTGTGGGAGAGGGGACACTGGACAGGATTTGGGTCGCGTGATGCTTTGTGACTCAAGCTGGACACGGCGGACAGTTCAGCCCCAGAGTCCTGGGTACAGCTCAGGGCACAGTGCTGTGGAGACACTGACTCAGCGCAGTGGGCAATTCTGCCCAAGGCAACAGCTTAGCGGAGCCACAGCTCCCCTGCTGTGACGCAGGCTGGGCAGAGCGCTCAGTTCTACACTAGGCGGCTTCTCAGCGCAGTCGCATTTCACCTGCTGTGACACAGGCTGGGCGGAGCGCTCAGTCCCACCGGAGGCGCTAGCGCACATCAACGAGCAGTTCTGCTCAAGACATTAGCTCTCCTCAGAGGGCAGTTTTAGGGCACTGACACAGGCTGAGGTCAGCACGCAGATTCAGCCCAGAGGCCCTAGCTGGACTTGCCGGGTGGATTAGGCCCAGAGATTCTTCCTGAGCTGTGCACACAGGCTCGGCGGCCCCAAGACTCTGGCTGGACTATGCACGCAGTATAGGCCTGGAGACCCGGGCTGAATTCAGTATGCAGTGTGGGTCCATAGTCCCTGGCTGAGCTCGGTGCACAATTCTGCCCCAGAGACTCGGGTGGAGCTCGGCGTGCAAGCTCGGCGTGCAGCTTAGGGCCACAGTCCCTAACCGTGCTTGGCAGACAGATTGGGCCCAGAGTCTCTAATAGAGCCTTTGGCACAGTCCCGGCTCTAAGACTCTGGTTGGACACAGAGTGCAGTTTGAATCCAGAATTCCTGGCTGAGCTGTGCGGATGTTTTGGGCATGAGTCAATAACTGACCACAGCAAGCAGTTTGGCCAAACACCCCTAGCTGAGCTTGGTGCGCAGTCCTAGCCCGAAAATTCTGGCTGGACCCTGTGTGCATTTTGAGCCCAGAATTCCTAGCTATTCTCGGCAGACGGTTCAGGCCCTGAGATACTAGCTGAGCTCGGACGGTGGTTTGGGACTATTGTCCCTGGCTGGACTTGGCAGGGAAACCAGAAGGCTGTGGATACCTTGGCCTGACCCAACGCTCATCCAGAGACCCAGAACGATTGCAGGACCCACAGCACAGGAGATCTGAGGATCACTGGCTGTGAGAGCCCAAAACGCCAGGGCTAACCGCCTGCCATCCACAACAGTGAAACATAAGAGCTTCCAACCTACGGAAACCGTGAGAAAACAAGTGAATCTATCATCAGACTCCCCCCATCCAACTCGGGAATCTACCCAATGAAAACAAAGCTGGCAAGATGTCTAAAGGACAGCGTAAAAGCATACGCAAAAAAACCCAAAACAACATGGCATCTCCAGTTTCCAGCTATCCCAAAGAAAACAACCTAGAGAGCTCAAATACAACGGAAATATAAGAAAATGACCTCAAATCCTTAATAAGGAGCATATTGATGGAGGAAACAAATAAAATTCGTAATCAAATACAGGAAGACGCAGTCGAACAGGTGAGAGACATAAAAGAAGCACATAGAGTGGAACTTTAAAAATTTCAGGAAAATGCAAATAACCAGATGGAAGAAATAAATAAAACGGTTCAAGCTCTGAAGACCTATGAAGAGGCAATGGAAGAAACTCAAGAATATACAAACAATCAGATGAAAGAAATAATAAAATCAGTTCAAGAGCTGAAGACGAAATTGGATTCAATGATAAACACACAGACAGAAGAAAAACGAGAACGTGAGACCTCAGAGAAGAAGGTGAGCAACACAGAGGTGAGCTTTTCTAACAGAATCCAAGAGACATAAGAACGAATCTCAGGTCTAGAATATACAATCACAGATCTTGAAGCAACCATTAACCCAACCTAAAGAAAGAGATACCTACAAACATACAAGAGGCCTACAGAACATCAAATAGAATTGACCAGAAAAGGAAAACTGCCCGTCACATAATAATCAAAACACAAAACATACAGAACAAAGAAAAAATATTAAAAGCTGCAAGGGAAAAGGGCCAAATAACATTCAATGGAAAACCTATCAGAATTATGCCAGACTTCTCAGCAGAGACCATAAAAACCAGAAGAGCCTGGACAGAGATCCTGCAAACCCTGAGAGACCACAGATGCCAGGCCAGACTACTTTACCCAGCAAAACTATGAATAACCATTGATGGAGAAAACAAAATATTCTATGACAAAAACAAATTCAAACAGGACCTATCCACAAACCCAGCTTTACAGAAGGTACTAGAAGGAAAACTACATCCCAAAGGGTCAAGCTACAACCAAGACTACTCAGGAAATAGGTAACTATACCATGGCAAAAACACAGCTACACAAACACTCAATTGGAAACAACATCAAAATTAAGACTCTTAACAATCACTGGTCTTTAATATCTCTCAACATCAATGGTCTCAATTCTCCAATAAAAAGACATAGACTAACTGAATGGGTGCATAAACAAGATCCAACATTCTTCTGCATTCAAGAAACATATCTCACCTATAACGATAGGCATTACCTCAGTGTAAAAGGTTGGAAAAAATATTCCAACCAAATGGTCACAAGAAGCAAGCAGGCATAGCCATTTTAATATCAAACAAGATAGACTTTCAACCAAAATTAATCAAAAGGGATGAGGAAGGACACTTCATGCTCATCAAAGGTAAAGTCAACCAAGATGACATCACAATTCTGAACATCTATGCTCCCAATACAAGGGCACCCACATTTGTAAAAGATCTGCTAAAAAAACTTAAACCACACATCGATCACCACACAATAATAGTGGGAGACTTCAACACCCCACTCTCACTGAAGGATAAGTCATTGAAACGGAAACTAAGCCGAGAAATAACATCATTAACCAATGCCATGGGTCAAATGGATCTAACAGATATCTATAGAACCTTTCACCCAAACAAGAAGGAATATACCTTCTTCTCTGCATCCCATGCAACCTTCTCCAAAATTGATCACATCGTAGGTCACAAAGCAAGCCTCAACAGATACAAGAGGATTGAAATAATACCTTGTATCCTATCAGATCACCATGCTCTTAGGCTGCAATTCAACAACAACAGAAACAACAAAAAGCCTACACGTACGTGGAAACTAAACAACTCTCTGCTAAATGACACATGGGTTAGAGAAGAAATAAAGAAAGAAATCAAGGAGTTTCTGAAATTCAATGAAAATGAAGGAACAACATACCCAAATTTGTGGGATACATTGAAAGCACTGTTAAGAGGAAAAGTCATAACACTAAGCTGGTGTCGCTGATGCAGCTTGTGCTGCTCTGATCCGAGAAAATCCGCACTCCTCCCGTGTGTAGGGACACGCAGGTCCTCCGCACTCTGGTCCTTCCGAACTGTGGAGCACTCCTGCTGCCATGGTGTCAGGACCTTGGTGTTCCTGGCTCAGAAATCTGTGCAATTCCCTGAATTGTTCACTGGAGCTTTCAAACACGTTCCACACTGCTCGCCACCATCTTGGATCCACTGCTATACAATCACTTTTAACTAGATAAATGAGGCCATTTGGATGGGGCACAGCACAAGTAAGTTTATAAGAATTTTACTGAAAGCAATCGGACTTTTTAAAGCTTCATCAGAGACAGAATATAGTGGAAATTGCCAAGATCAACAGTTGTAATTCTCAGGATATAATGGTGTTTGCAAGCTATACAGATTACACAAGATTAATGTCTAAGACCAATGTCTGATCAATTTTCCATGTTTTGTTGACTTACAAAGAAACATACAGAAAAAAATGAAGTGGTCTGAATAGGTTACTGCCTCAGAGAGTGCATCAGTCCCTCAGAAACTAGAAGGTACATTGTCTCCCAGGAATCATGGACTCTAACTTGAAAGACCTATGACACATGCCTTTCAAGGCAACTAGGTCAGGCCCACTCAATGGTGCCATGTAAGCAAGCTCATTTAGTTCTTCTTGAAAGTGACTGACGTAGTAAACTGATTTCTTAACATTCAAGTCGAAGGTTAAAGATGCAAGAAGAGTTGTTAATAGGCAGATTTGAGATGTAACAAGAATAAATTAAATAAAAAAATTTCTTCTAGATAACCAGTATTTGAATGTTAATGTTCCAGTCATGAACCATAATTTATGTAAAAATGTTTTCTTAGTGGACCTGGCATTTTTACTTGTGTCTATAATATAAAATGATAAGACAAATCAATTATTGAGAAGTATGGTAATTAATTGTTTGGCTGACTCAATCTTATAAATTAGAATGTATGTCTGGTTATTCATTCTCCAGTGTTCTTCCTATGGTCATTATGGAAAGTAACAACCGCATTATCATTTAATTTGCCATGTACAAGTTGTAGTTATGATAAGAAAAACTTTTTTCATTATTCATAAGATTTAACTGAAGAAGGGCAAAATTATGGACTTTGTTATGGCATTTGTAGGATAATAGATATGAACAAAAACACTGAATAGTTTTGTTTAAAGAGGCATATACAACTGTAAATTCATGTACTTATAGCCACCCACACATTACATCAATATACTAGTTGATAAAAATTTGAAGTAGAAGAGTAAATTTGGCTTTTAGATAGTTGGATTGTAGTCTCTAAATGGTTTTCATTACCAACTTGTGTAAACTTGAATATTCTTCTATGCCTCTGATATGGAATAAACACATTTAAAAGATAAAGTTATGGCAGATGTTGTCACATTCTCTTTCAATAACATTTAATCACCTCAAGCATTACAAAAAATTTTCATTTGGAAAAAAGAACTACTTCTCCCCAGTTACTTTAACCTTTTTACTAATTTTAGTATCCTTGTTATCATATACTCTGTATACTTCTTAAACTATGTTTGCTGTTTCAATCTGTAGTCTTTTATCACAGATTTGCTTTTTGTCTGAAATGGTTGCTTAATAATTGCATAAACAAAACTATGCCAACTGATCTCATTAACAATGTGATAACTTCATTAAAATTCTAGATTAGTGACCTCAGATGTCAAAGGGAAGCCCAGCCAGGTATGTGATTAAAAGTGAAGTCCTAGGAGAACATTTTTATGGCATACTCTCTTTGTTTTTCTCAATTTTATAAATTATCTAACTTAAAAGCAAAAAAACAAAAAACAAAAAACAAAAAACAAAATAAAACAAAACAAAACAAAAACAAAAACAAAAAAAAAAACCCATCCCAAATGATAGAGTGTAACACTAAAAGTCTTGATTAAAATATTTTTCTTTAAGACTTTTAGTAGTTTTAAAATATTATTTAGGAAGGTGTACATTAGTTCTTTTTAGATTTCCAGTTCCTGTGACGTACTTGCTGCTTTGAAATTGCTACTTTTGGTCTCTTAACAACAAAATGCATTTCATATAAGATCCACAGGCTAACATATCCTCAATTTTCACTCTCTTATTCTCTCAAATGTCTTGACTTGCTCAAATAGGGAAAGTGGAATGCATCTGCTTTCATGCTTCTGCATGAAAGGACAGTAGCTCGCATGAGTCTTTGGACTCTCTCCTGTGTTTTGTTCCTTTGTTTCAGTTCAAGTAGACACATACATTCTGAGAAAATATTCTGATGTTGAATTATCACTGTACTTGATACCGTAGTGTTGCTCATCTCAGACACACAATCCAGTGTTTGGCACTGGTTATACTTGTAAATCACCTAGCTCCTTCCTAGGAGTTTTCCTCGGGGAAACTGTAGAACTTTCTAATGTAAACTCAGATGATCTTGGAAAATTTCCTAATAATTGGGCATGCAACAAGTCCAAAGTAATTTGATAATCTTTTTATGTTTTATTTATTTTGTCCATTTCCCTGTTTCTGGAATGTAATTTTCTAATTATGCTCTATGAAGAAATTTTGTCTAAAAAATTTTCAATACTCTTTAAGACAATTTTTATCTTATTTATAAAAGATCTCTTGTAGAATTCAGGCTGCTTAAATGTCTCAAGTAATTATAATGAAAGCTGACATCAAAATATCAACTTTCACATACTTATCTATATGTTGTCTTGATTCAGTTTTTAATTTCTGAGTAGAAGTTGTTTGGTTTCTCTTCCTGAACAGCTCAAACCTACAATAGCTTAACTTGTAGATTTTTTTACATCCTGGCCTATAGACCAACTCTAGTCACTGAATGGAACTAGAAAAACAACCGTTGATTCCAGATAAAACTGAGCTACCCATATAGCCCACTACAGACCTGCTAGCCTTCCATCCCAAGGAAAACACCAAGGCGTGTTATCCATCTTTCTTCTTCTCCAGTCTCTCTCATGACTGACCCTGATAATCACAGATCACTCTGCACTACCCTCTCTGTGTCTGGTCTGTTTCTTCTTCTTCTTCTTCCTCTTCTTTTTTTTTTTTTTTTGTTTGTTTGTTTGTTTGTTTGTTTGGTTGTTGGTTTTGTTTTGTTTTATTAATTTATTCTTGTTACAACTCAATGGTTATCCCATCCCTTGTATCCTCCCATTCTCCCCTCCCTTCCATTTTCCCCTTATTCCCCTCCCCTATGACTGTTCCTCAGAGGGATTACCTCCCCCTGTATATGCTCATAGGGTATCAAGTCTCTTCTCAGTAACCTGCTGTCCTTCCTCTGAGTGCCACCAGGTCTCCCCCTCCAGGGGACATGGTCAAATGTGAGGCACCAGAGTACGTAAGAAAGTCATATCCCACTCTCCACTCAAGTGTGGAGACTGTTCTGACCATTGGCTAGATCTGGGTAGGGATTTAGAGTTCACTGCCTGTATTGTCCTTGGCTGGTGCCTTAGTTTGAGCGAGACCCCTTGGCCCAAATCTGCCTATCATAATGTTCTACTTGTAGGTTTCTAGGACCCTCTGGATCCTTCTACTTTGCTATTCTCACATGGTTCTCTCATCTAGAGTCCCAATAGGATGTCCTTCCCTCTGTCCCAGTTTCCTGGTAAGTGAAGTCTTTCATAGGACATGCCCATTGGGCTAGTATGCAGATAGAAGTGAGTATATACCATTTGAGTCTTTCTGCTTCTGGGTTAACTCACTCATTATGATCATTTCTAGCTCAATCCATTTATCCACAAATTTCAGGAATTCCTTCTTATCAAATATTTTCTCTTCTATTTTCATGTCTAATGTATGCTTAAAAATATACTACATATGTGAGAGAAAACATGCAATGTCCTTTCAAGTCTTGTTGATTTTTATTAATTTTATTAATTTTTATTAATGATTTCTAGTTCCACCTATCTTCCTTTGAATGATAAAATTTTATTTTTATTCATGGCTGGAATAAAAATGTCTCTCTGTCTCTCTCTGTCTCTCTGTCTCTCTGTCTCTCTCTCTGTCTCTCTCTCTCTGTGTTTTGTTTTGTTGGCTCAACATACCTAAATAATAATAAACCAATTTAAACAATATTTGTCTAAATCGTAGCTTTCTTTGACAAGTCATTCAAATCTCTGCCCTGTATCTCTGTTACAGTGTGATATATCTACAACATTCTCTTTTTCTTTTGAGTTAGCATATATAGTAATAAACTCCAATTGTGGACTTTTCATATTTACATGTCATTTCAGTATGATATATTCATCTTCTTTTCCTACTGCCTTGTTGACATAAGGTTATTGTATAATTCAAATGCTGATTTCTGTAAGCCGTTACCCCCATATGCAGTTGCAATCCTTGTTCTGAGACTCTCCTGTCTCAATATCTATAAACACTGATCCCTTGTTGTCCCCTGATATGCCAATAAAGCAGCTTATAGACATTCACTAAGCAGGATCGAGAATAATGCTGGACTTCCTGCCACCAGGGGAGGAAGCATTAGAGAAAGAAGTAAGGGATTCAGCCAAAGGAGAGATTGAAGGGAGGTGGAGCAGAAGAGCTACAAAGTGCAAATATCTTCATATCTCTGGGAGGTATGCTGGGAGGAAACGAAACTGGTGTAGAGGGTTAAGAATAGAGTAATAACTGCTCAGTTATTGTGATGTGAAACTTGTTTAAATAATATAATAGAGTTTCAATTATTTGTGTGATAGCAGGGTTAAGGGAGAAACTGAGAAACAAATACAGTTTTATAAAAATCTTAATACTACCTACTTTCTCCATCCCTTTCTGCCTCTGTCTTGGCTGTCCCCTACTTCCTTTCAAACAGTCCCTGTTTTCATTTTTTTGAACATATATTCCATTATTATTTTTCCCTCATTCATCCTTTAAGAACTCCCCTACCTTATTTACAGATGGTATCATTTCAATAGGCATTTGAAATTATTTTTAAAAAATAGATCTTTTATTTTATTGAAAAGTTGTGTCAGCATTACAGAAATAAAGGTATTTTTGTTTTTACTTTAGGAAGATACATTTAACAACAACAACAACAACAACACACACATACAACTAGGTCCACATATGTGCATTTACTTTCCATTCGAAACTGGAATTTAGTTAAGTCTTCTGTATTTATGCTTCCCGGCTTTCCTTTTCATCCCTGAGGTAATTCCTGTCTGATGTTTATGAAATGATTTGTTTCACACATTTCTTTTATGACTGCTTGGAGATTTGTTTCTACTTTAAGGCATTTCCCTAATTTGTCTGAGGTTTTGGGCCATGCTGTTGGATGGTGGTAAGGGGCACAGGGGTGTAAAGGAAAATTATTACTAATAGATTTCCTTGTCTCTGCTAGCAGTACGATATTTTAGAAAAACAAATTTTAAAATGTTAAAATGAATGAAATCTTGAAAGAAAAAGTAGTAAGGTACTAAACTCAACTACATTACATATTCTGTAAGCATCAAGAAAACCCTGGTGGCTTTAAGATAAATCAACTAAATCTCTGTAGCTCAGGAGGGATTAATATACTTTGAATTACTTTAAGCCTTTAGGCTCAAAGGAGTTGTTAGACCAACTACATATGAATCTCCAGGGAACATATTTTCCTGTGTTTTTTATTTATTTATGAATTTGTATAATGACCCATGTGGTATCCAGAGAGTAGTATGAAAACATATTGATTTCTCACCCCCAAACCACATCTGTGTCATTCATTCAGTTTTCCCCATGAAACACACTAAATTGAAACTAGTTTATATGCCTAGGATAATTGCCTTCCTTGGAGTATGGGGGTCTCCTCTTTCAATAGATGAGTTCGTTTTAACACAAAAATAATTGTTTTTAATGAAACAATCCTGATTTTTTTCCTACCAGATCAGGTGTTTATAACTATCTTGAGGTGTCATGTTCTGTGTTGTTCTTTCCATAGTCATTTCCCACTCCTCTAGACAGTCATTTAATAGTATACATACTGCGTATCTTATTGGAGAATTTATAATCATGTGTATTTTCTCTATCTCAGGTGCTAGTGAATGGGATCGAGTAGAACAGGTCCAGTTTTACAAAGTCTTAACTGACACTGTTTAAGGAGGCCCACATCACATCTTTTTCTAGTTATTATTCTCCAAGCATTATGCCATACATTTCCACTATTCCTGTAGTTCTTACTTCTGGTAGTGAATTTATTTTTAAATTTTCATCTATAGTTCTTATTCCATCTCATATTTCCTTCTCTTTATCTCTATTCTTCTTATCATAGAGCCAAGGGGGCATTCTGGGTGTTGCACAGCAGCTCTCCATTGAGATAAAAACTTTACATCTTAGAAGAAAGCTCATTAAGATACAATCAGGTGAAATAACAGGATCATATAAAGGAAGATGAAGCATTCTATCCTCCAGAGAAGCCTCTCAAGTTCAGAAAGTAAACATTTTACTGGATTCAGGGAACCCCTGAAAATGACCAGAATTACTATGCTTTCTCCCTCCCTAAAATATATATAAGCAGTAAAGAGAGTTTCCTGGAAGAAGCTCAGACCAACTGAGCTGGAACTTATACTATCCTACCTGCTAAGCCTCCTGTAGATGTGAAATAGCTCCAAGTTTCCAGGCTTTGTCAGCTACCACCCAATCTGGCATGAGTTTTTGATGACTGAAGTATCTTTGTTTATTTTGTTTTGTTTTATTTTATTAATTTATTCATATTTTGTCACAATTGTTATCCCATCCCTTGTTACCTCCCATTCCTCCCTCCCTCCTGCTTTCACACTATTCCACTTCCCTGTCTGTGGCTGAAGGGAACCTCCTCTCCCTATATATAATCGTGAGGTATCAAGTCTCTTGTTGATAGCCTGTTATCCTTCCTCTGAGTGCCATCAGGCCTCCCCATCAAGGGGATGTGGCCAAATATGGGGCACCAGAGTTCTTGTGAAAGTCAGTGTCCGCTCACCACTCAACTGTGGAGAATGTCCTGTCCATTGGCTAGATCTGGGTAGGGGTTCTATGTTTACTGCACGTATTGTCCTTGGCTGGTGCCATAGTTTGAGCAGAACCCCTGGGCTCAGATCTGCCCTTCATAATGTTCTCCTTATAAGTTTTTAGGACCCTCTGGATCCTTCTATTTTCCAATTCTCCCATACTTCTCTTACCTAGAGTCCCAATAGGATGTCCTCACATCTGTCACAATTTCCTGGTAAATGAAGACTGCAATGGGATTGCCATGCTGGACCGCATTCTGCATAATACAGGAGGCCCACATCTTTTTCTAGTTATTATTCTCCAAGCATTATGCCATACATTTCCACTATTCCTGTAGTTCTTACTTCTGGTAGTGAATTTATTTTTAAATTTTCATCTATAGTTCTTATTCCACCTGTACCACAGTTACTTTAGGGCAAAGAGGTCTCTTGGACCTTTTTACATTAATTGTAATGGTTATCAGAGAATTTTAAAAATTATCCATTGGAATGAATGTAATTAATGTTTGTTTTGGTTGCATTTTACTAATGTGTTAGTATTTTATGCAACTGGAAGTTCTTTAATTGGAACTTCTAAAATATTGTTTTATGGTATAATTTCTTTTTGTGGTCATATGAACTATTTGAAAAAATGGAATATTATAGTTGCTTATAACTACTTTTTTTTTGCTTTACTTCTCAATAATTTTAAAGTTTTTCTCTAGTAGATGCCAACTATTTCATGTATCCACACTCAGCTGTGGTACCTTTATTGTAGTTTGAGCTTTTTCTTAAGAATCACCAAACACTTTCTTCCACTTTTTTAATCATTTTGTTATGAATTCTTCCATATTAACCAATAGGATGTGAAGATTAACCTGATTTTTAATCTATTCTATATTTTATTTTGAGCCTTTATGAATTCTTTCCTTGTCAAGAGTGTCTTCTTATAAGTCCTATAGTAGTACTTTATCTTCTGAGTCAATAAGATATTTTCTTTTAAGAAGGGGAGAAGAAAGCCTGGTTTGGTAAACATGTGTGCTATAACCAAGCATGCTAGAAGCCAAGGAAGAAGAATCTCAACTCCCAGATGAGTCTGAACTATATGGTAACAATGAAGTCAGTCTGAGTTACATGGTCAGAAATAAATAACTAAAGTAAAGTGTGCATTGAGATTTGAATTTCTGGTATAATAGGTTGAGAAGTCTCAGGGATGTCTCTTATTGTTTGTTCCACTTGCTGTGTTTTTATCTATGTGGCTGTGTTTCACTACACCAATAAATATCAAATAACATATTTAGTTGGGGAGAATTTTTCTAACCTAGTAACAACATGCACTAACATTTAAGCAGCTTTTTAGTTAAGGCTTTTATATTTGGTTTGCCAACATTAGAGAATTTGATTTGATACCCACATAATATATACATGACATTGTGTTATTCTGATTTTGCCTTTTTTCTGGCAGTTTTATTTCTTTCTCGACTTTTTCCAAAGACATATTTGCATATAATACTTAACATCTTACCTCACATTTGTTTCACTGCAAATTTGAAGTATTATTCAGTCAAGTTACAGCTTTCATTGTTTTACTAGTCAGTTTTCTAAATTTTTATCTGCAGTTTGGTTTTCTAAATTTATCCTATAACAGTTATATTTGAATGATGACATTCTTTTTATGATTGAATTTATCCTATTATTCCTGTGCTTTAAGTGAGTTTTTAAAAATCAAATAAAATTTAAGATGAGTTTCTTTTTTATTACTTTACTTTTATTTGAGACAGATTTCCATGTTACAAAAGCTGGCCTTAGCGTCACTTTGTAGCACACAACAAGCTTGAAATTCTGGTCCTCTGCATCAACCTACCAAGTGCTCGAGTTAGAGACATATGTCCAGCTTATGGAGGGCTAGAGATCACATCCAGACCCTCATATACAGGCAAGCAGTCTATCAACTAACCTATAACCCAAGACCACAAAATGGCTTTCTTTACTTTATAAATATTCATCACATTTTCTTTAGATACTGGCAGTATTTTTATACTATTAATGTGAGAGTCTTATGCATTTTTAAGTAATTTTTGAGTTAGGTGCTCTGCTTAGATTTCTTTGCAATATTCTCTCTACATGTTTCCCCATGACTCTATGCCTTCTTCATCTGAATTGAACTTGCTTGGCTCTTTATAATTCCATTCTGCGATTCTTATTGTAGTCCTGGCTTTGCTGTGCTCACTGTGTAAACTATAATTTAGTTTTCTCAGAGAAGATTGTGTCTTTTACTGTCTTTACTGACTTGAAATTCTATTTCATATCTGCCTAGCATATGTCCATTTTTATTCCGAGATAATGAAATTCTAGTGACTATAGCATGAAATTCTTTTTTTAAGCATAAAATTCTTATAAGATCATTGCATTATAATTTTCTTCCACTTTTTATCTTTTAATGAGGGCTTTAAAAGAGAGTGGTTTTATTAGAATTTTTCTTGTTTATTCTTTCAACTTTATATAAATATTAGGCTTTTTTGATTCACATTTATGTGTATTAAATTTTCCAAGAAAATATTGGTGGGATGAAATGAAGATGAGTAGATGAAGAGGTTGGTATCTTAAAACAAGTCATATATTTCCATTGGTCTAGTAGCCCATTTCTTTCAATGAATAGAAAATTTCATCTCTGATTGCTTTACTTTTGTTCTTGTTATCTTCTTAGATTTTATGACTATATTAACCACAACCATTCCCTGTGTTTCCTTCCCTCATGAGATGCTTAATTTTCTATCTTTTCTATCTTCCATGACAAGAAATTAGTAAGATACTTTATTCCTGGTTCTTATGTACACAGTGTACCAAGTTTCATATTTGTTCACTTGTACTCTCTCACTGGGTTCTTCTTTTCCTCTGGAAAGGTTCAGTAGGTAGTATTCTATCCTACTTCCCCTAGTGTCCTACTACACATTTCTCCATCCCATCTGACCTTTCCAAAAGGTCTTCTATTGTGTAAACATTGGTGATCATGTCACTAGTCTTCAATGTTTTGGTTATATAATATGTAAATTTCATATATCCTTATTATTCTGCTGGCAATTGATTTACTTAGGGGTTTCATATTATTAACATACATGTTTTGATACATACATTTTATTTCTTAGTTTATTCTAATGCTATAATGAATGTTATAAAAA
>OU015743.1:104004267-104027576 GCA_907169655.1 Acomys percivali | reverse complement strand
GTGTGTGTGTGTGTGTGTGTGTGTGTGTGTGTGTGTAGGTATTTCTCACTGTTTTGCCTGCACTTGAGATCCTATTCTCCCAATGTTTTGCCTTTTCTAGCCTTTATATGAAAATTTGTGCCTAGTCTTTTTGCAACTTGTTATGTCATGCTTAGTTGATATGCTGTGAGGCCTGCTCATTTTTCTCTTCTTTTTTTAATGTAAAAGGAAGAGATGTGAAAGGGGAATTGGAAGACAGACTAGGAAGATTTGAGGGAGGGGATTTGTGGTCAGGATGTAATGTATGAGAGAAGAAAAAGAAAATAAAATATTTCAATTAAAAATATAAGATGTACTAATCAGGAAGTGACAAAATAACAGTGTAATTTATTTTATGTAGCACTTCTACCATTCTAGCAAAAAATAAAACAAACCCACAAACATATTCATGCACTGTAAAATATGAGTTGTGCAATGCTAGTGATTATACAGTTTTAATTTCTTATATTTTTGCTGAAGATTTAAATTCCTAAGAGTTAAAAACGTTGTAGAATCTATGTTAATAACTGACATTTAAATTTGCTGCTTACGTGTTTTAGTATCAAGTACTAAATTTATAAACATGTTATTTTGAAATGGAATTTAGAAATAAAAGCCAGTGGCTTAATGTGCTTTTTTTCCCCCAACAAGAGCCTCTGGTTTCTTTTTGCATCAGGACCCACATATTATGTTGTCAGCCTTAAGATAGTAAGTAAATTGTTAACTGAAAGGAGGAGTTAGGGAGGGGATTTGCAGTACAAGGGAAAAAGAACTGTTAAACAGACCTCAAGCTGAGTGAGACTACAAATATAGATAGAAAAATAAAATATGATTACTGGGCACCACTGAGAAATAATTTGAGGGTAACGATCATATTATAAAGCCTGGCCACTCAGCAAGATCATGTGCTCATTCCAAACACAGCCATTTGTGAGGCTGTAAGAAGAAGGAAAAACAGCTGAGTATACAAGAAACTGAGTAAAATAATTATAATAATTGATGTAGCAATTTATTTTTAATGAGAAATTATTTAAGGAATTCAATGAGCTTCAACAATTCATAGAATCAAGCATATCCTTATTTGGGTAGTCAGTGTGGAGTACTAAGTGAACCAAAAAAAAAAAAAGACAGCAAAAGGTAGACTTTTAATGTTGAGGGGGGATTTTGGTACTCACTATATATGGTAAGCATGAAGGCATAATCATAAGAACATAAGATTGTGGTAGGGAGAGACATCTGGCTTAATTTTGGATTATGCAAATAATGATGTACAGAATAATAGTGTGCCCAACGCCAATGCAAAGATTCCTGCCATAAGGAAAAGGGGTGATAAACAAGTGACATGAGATGTAAGATTCATTGGAAGAGTAGAAAATTGCCTGGAAGCATTAGTAAAGACTAAAGAGTAAACAGATCCAACTTTACAATGTCTAGTAAGGTGCAGGTGGTAAAAACTACTAGCCTCAGCTCTGGTTAGAGCACAAAGGTGGCTACTGTTGATTAAAACTGGCTAGGGTTGCAATGCTTGGTTTTTGACATATCAGAGAAGGAAATCTAAAGATTCTAGATGAATTTATGTGCTGAGAGTTGAGTAATGATTTAAGATACACTCATATCACATAGCAATGATATGAGAAAATAATAAGGGTCATATGACAGTCACTCCTAATAAAAATAGTGTTGACAAAGATATGAATATTGAGAGGGATGGGAAGGGTGAACAGAATTCCAGGGCTTTTAAAAAAATCTTAGTCACTGAGACTTCACTTTCTAAATAAAACATTTCATCACCAGTTATCACTCTTGTGACACTCATAGAACATGTAAAATTTTAAAGATTTTCTTATTAAGAGAAATGACAAATAGCATTTTAAAAACACTAATTGTGTATGTATACAACAATTTGAAGTTTTAAAGCCATTTTAATTTGTGTTTGAATCTAAATTTTTATTTATATTTCAGGACCTATTAAAAAATTAGTTTTTGGTAAACAGCCTGGGCTAGTTAACAGTTATAGGAATGAAGTGGTGGGGGAAAGCTGATCAGATACACAGCTCCTTTCTGCTGCCTGCACCAGAAAATTTCACTCATATAAATCAAGAATCTTGATTTTGCTGCAGAAAAAAATCAGAGTGAGCCATATGAAGCAGAATTTGAATTCACTGAAAGAAGTTTTAAACTCAGATTTAAGCATAGATGTGAATAAAAAGAAATGCCTTAAAAAAGACTATATACCACATATGGAAATGGATTTCCCAAGGAGAGCCATTCTTCATTCTTTCTACATAGCAATATATGGAACTTTGGTGGATAGTGATATTATCTTTAAAGGACTTGGTTTTTTCTCATACTATTTTTATTGAAAATATAATTTCTCCTCATCTCCTCACACATTCTCTCCACCTCCCCTTGCATTCATATACATACTCCCTTTAGAAAGAAAACATGGAAAAATTCAGAATATAGCAAAACAGAAAAAGGTTAAAAGAAAAAAACATGAAAAGCATATGCACCATAGAGACATGTGCATACATAGAAACCACACACACACACACACACACACACACACACACACACACACACACACATGGGAACCATAATGTATATGTAAAAAATAGTAATATTTTAAAGAGTCCAGAAGAAAGATTATGACACACAATATCTCCAAAAGTCTAGAGATCATTTTGAGTTGGTTATCTACCGTTTAATATGGAGCCTGCCCCTGAATGTGGATTTTCTCTAGTAAGAATACATCAGAGAAAACCAATTTCTCCTTTGTTAGATGTTAGCAATTGGAGATATCTTCTAGATTAGAGATGGGATATCATGTCCAGTTCTTCACTTAATGCTACAACCCCATTTGGCTTTGATCTATGCATGATGCCAACTCCTCTGTTCATATGTGTATCATTCCTGTTGTATTGGAATTCACTGCTCCATTTGTGTCTTCCATCATCCCAGACTGTCAAACTGTTTCTGCTTCCCAAAACCCTAAAGGGAATTACAATGAAGATATCTCATTTAGGACAGGGTATGTCAAGGTATCCCACACTCTGTATATTGTCTATCAGTGGGTCACTGTATTTATTCTCATATACTGAAGTAGAAAGCATCTCTGATAATGACTGAGCAAGACACTGACATATTGGTATAGCAGAATGTCCTAGGGAGTCATTATATTACTACATTTCTTTAACAAAACAATAGTATTTGGTTTTATCTGAGTACCATAGCCTATAGAGTCCCAGGTTCTTGTTCGTACAAACAGAATTGAGCATGGGTCTCATCTCATGGAGTGGGTATACATCCAGTCAAATAGTGTATGGTACTGTCTTACAGTTTCTATTGCTATCATTAGACACCATGCTAATATGCCAGCCCTGTTCATGCATGACTAGGTGACTGTGTAAAAAAGCATGTTGATAATTTTCAAAAATCAGAATTAGACTCTAAGGTTATATTTGTTTGCCACCATTGTCATCACTTTCTATGTATATCTGTCATGAAAGCCAGGGAAGGTTAGGAATATTCGAGGAGCTCATTAAACCTCACATATTTCAAAAAATGACTGGAGTCTTCATACTCAAAGATATATAAGCCTCTAATCCAACTAATTGTAATACATACGCATCAGTTGTTTTTACGACATTCATCCATAGTTTTGTTGAGCTGGTCTTTTTAAAAAGTATTTTGAAGAAGAGACAATTTAAAGTTGGATTTTAAAACTCACCTGAGCTGTACAAGTTTATGTTTAATTTCTCAATGTCTTACAACCTTGTTTCATTACTAATATAATTTGTAGTTTTTCTATAAAGACATAGTAGTATTTTTAAAGGATCTATGCCTGTGTATAAGGAACTCACTCACAACTATATAGAGAAATAATCATAACCCTGATGGACCTGCAAAAATGTAGCAAAGACAATCTTGGGATGTACTTTCTGATACCAAATTTACTTCCCATACAAATATATACAATTTATCCATTGATCATTTTTCATTTTTGTGAGGGTGAAAAAAAAATTTCATGAAAACAGCACCAAAAATTGTCTGGATGGCAAAGATGCTGAATTAAGGAAAACACGTGGAATTTAACATGAATAAAAGTATGATGACCAGATTTCAAATTAGGTCAAGTACATTTAAAAGCTATCACAACTGGGAAAGTTTCTTTAATAAATTCTCTCAATAGGTTCACCTCAGGAAAATAACATTTCCCAGTACCAATTGAAGTACTCATCAATTAAGCTAATTGACACAGCAGGTGTATTATACTTCCCAGTGGTGAATATGAAGAATTTATTCACAAATAAACAACTATTAAATCTTTTGAAAGCCTTCCCTAACCAACTGATGAAATGCTAATCTTCAACGTTATTCATAGTGAGAGTGTTCATAATACCAAATCATCTTCTAAATAGGCAGGTGCTGTATCAGTGTCAAGGGATATGTGTTCAAGTAAACTCATAATTTGATGTTAAAGTAAAAGGGTGTGTGTGTGTGTGTGTGTGTGTCTATCTGTCTATCATCTCTCTATCGATCTATCCATCCATATATCTATCTAATCTATCATCTATTTTTCTATCAATTTTAGGTAGCTCATGCAATAGTAAATTTCCATTGGATCTGGGTCCAGCTATCCTGCTTAAACTATGGCACCAGCCAAGGAAAATATAGGCAGTAAACTTCGAACCCCTACCCAGATCTAGCCGATGAACAGGATATTCTCCACAGTTGAGTGGAGAGTGGGGTCTGACTTTCATGCGAACACTGGTGCCCCATTTTTGACCACGTCCCCTGGATGGGGAGGCCTGGTGGCACTCAGAGGAAGGATAGCAGGCTACCGAGAAGAGACTTGATACACTATGAGCATATACAGAGGGAAGAGGTCCCCCTCAGTCACAGACATAACGGAGGGGAGTAGAAGGAAAGCAGGAGAGAGGGAGGAATGAGAGGATACAAGGGATGGGCTAACAATTGAGATGTAATATGAATAAATTAATAAAATATTAAACATAGTAAATTTCCATATATTCTTTCATAGTGTTATTTATCCTACCATATTCCCTTCCTTACCCTATACTCTCACTCCCCGCCCCATTTAATTCTTCCAATTCCATTATTCCCATATCCTTCTTTATGTAACAGCATTTTGTCTATTCTCCCTTCAAATAGTTTCCCTTTTCTGTTGGTCTGACCTCCATGAGTTTTCTAAAGGAAACACGCATATCTAAACTGTCGATGCTAACATCCACATATGAGAGAAAGCATGGTGTCTGTCATTCTTAGTCTTGGTGATCTTACCCAGGATGACTATTTCCAGTTCCATCACCTTTCCTTCAAACTCAATAATTTCATTTTTAAAAAATGAGTAACATTTCATTTTAGAAATTACATGTCTATTATTTATCATCTGTCAATGGGAATTTAGGTTATCTCCATTTTCTGGATTCTGTGAATAGAGCCACGAGCCTCATGGATGAACAGGTTTCTTTATAGTAGTATGTAGAGTCTGTTTTAGTTTGTTTTATGTTGTTATAGTAAAGATCATTTTTAAAAATGATCTTGGAGAGGAAAAGATGTACTGGCTTAGGAGTCCTAACCAGAGTTTGTCATGGAGGAAAGCTATTGCAAGAACACAAGTAGGGCAGGAACTGACACAAGGACAACAGAGTGCTTTCTAGCCTTTCATAGCTCACGTCCTTGATCCTTTTATGCAATCCAGAAAAAATTATCTAGTTATGACTCCAACAACACAGCACACTCTACAGGCCAAAAAACCTGCAGGTTAAAAAGGCCAAAAGTTTTGCAGCTGGGTTACAGCTACAAAACTCTACTTGAAGCCTTGCCTGGTTCCAGAAGAGGGCCAGTTCAGGCCGATGTCCCCCATGCCTGGATACAGAAAAGGGCCAGCTCAGACCCATATCCCCCATTCCTACAAGTGTTTTCTAGGGTTAGTTTCATGGATCCATGGAGTTTCTATTGTGCTAGGTTTCCACCCTGCCTCTGAAATGTCCTTCAATTCCAGTTATTTCTCTAAGTATTTTCTCCCACCTTATCCCCATCTGGTCCACCCTGTGGCCAACTTTGCCCATGCCTAGTCCACCTATTAAATCTATTCTATTTTGCCTTCCTTAGCAGAGCTTTGTGTGCCACATCCCCAATTAGCCCTGCTCCTTACTTAGCTTCTTTGTGACTGTGGACTGTAGCATGATTGTATTTTACTTTACAGCTAATAATCAACTTAAGAGTTCATACTACATATATGTCTCTGTATCTGGGTTACCTCTCTCAGGATGATTTTTTTTTCTAGTTCCATCCATTTGCCTGCAAATTTTATGATGTCATTGTTTTAAACTCCTGAGTAATACTGTATTGTGTAAGTGAATCACATTTCCTTTTTCTATTATTCAATTGAGGGACATCTAGGTTGTTTCCAGCTTCTGGAAACTGTTATGAACAGAGTGACATGATGCAACATCTTTGGTGAATATGCCCAGAAATGATGTAGCTGTGTCTTGAGATAGATTGAGTACTGATTTTCCTAAAAAGTGCCAGATTGATTTTCAAAGTAGCTGTACAAATTTGCGTTCCCACCATCAGTGGAGAAGTGTTTTTCTTGCTCCACATCCTTGTCAGCATGAGCTGTCACTTCAGTTTTTGATGTTCAGTCACTCTGACAGCTGGGAGATGGAATCTCAAATAATTTTGATTTGCATTTCCATAATAGCAAAGGTTGTTGAACATTTCTTTAGGTGTTTCTCTGACATTTTAGATTCTTTTGTTGAGAATTCCCTAATCAGAAATGTACACCATTTTGTCATCAGGTTATTTGGTTTGTTGATATCTGGTCTGTTGTCCTTTATTTTGGAAATTTAGCTTTCTGTCAGAAGTGGAGTTGGTGAAGGTCTTTTCCCAGATTGTAGGCTATAGGCTATAGTTCCATTGTACTGTCAGTGTGCTTTGCCTGACAGGTTTTCAATTTCTTCAACTACCATTTAGTAACTGCTGATCTTAGTTCCTGTGTTTTTGATGTTCTGTTCAGCATATTGTCTTGAGGGCCAATGCTTTTGAGAGTATTCCTGTTTCTCTTCTATCAGGTCCAGTGTATCTGGTTGTATGTTGATCCACTTGGATTGAATTTTGTGCATACTTGTAATCTCAAAGTATATGCTCTTCCATGACCATGACCCAGAGTAATACATGTGTATTATTTGTTGAAATCAGCAAATACAGAGGTTGAAAGCAATCTTCTAAAAGAAATGTTCATCCTAAACATTCAGTACATCATTTATGGATGTCAGTTGATGTCTTTAGTTCTATTGCTATTGGAATGAGTTAGGAGGTATTGAAGTCAGTGACTTAATCTTTTGTAAAACTTTTGAATATTTCTGTAAAACATGTGATGCTTTACGTGCTATTTAATAAAGATAGAGTAAATGCCTTTGTCAGTGACATCTATACAGAGACTGGATACACACTCAAGGACAGACATGGGGACAGAGACAGATTCACAGGAGGGCCTTCAGGCAAGCAGAGATTCAGAATTATAATACAGATACATGTAGAATGGAAGACATGGGGATCCATGAAGTGAACAAAGACAATCCGGGCTTGCTTTTTGGTTAAATGATTCTAACAGAACATGACTTTGTTTCTTTCCTTAAGTGACACTGATTCATTATCAATAACACGGTATTAAACACTAATGGATCTAATCCACACAACAAAAAGATGTAATTTCTGTGTACATTGATCATATATACTATGACTATACTGTACTCATTTATTATATCTAGCAGAGTTTAATAAATATTTTAAAGATATTCTATATAAAGATCATGATGACTAATCTTCATTATTAGCTTGGCTGTCAAGAAGACACATTTCAGGATATTTGGTGAAGGAGTTTCCAGATAGAATTAATGGAGAAGTTAAGTTATAGGTACAACCATGTGGCCAGGATGTACCATATAACCCTAAGGAAGGATGAAAGAGATAGTAAAGAAAAGGCTGATAACTTCCAGCTTTCATGTTCCACCTCTGTTTTCTAACTATCAAATTAATCTAATGGCCGCACATGATTCCTTTGTCATAGACAGAACATATACTCTAAAACTATGAAACAAAATATATATTCACTAAGTTGTTTTTTGTCAAACATTTAGTCAAAACTGACAGAAAAGTCCTGAACATTGCCACAATAACATTTGCTTGGTATCAATTGTACCTATTCTTATCTGTTATTTTTAAGGTTCCAGTTTAATTTTATAACTTTTCAAACAGTCTTTTAAAGTTTCCTAGACCAAATTAATTATATGTATATATCAGGCTACATTCTTATATGCTCATACATAGAATTCATATATTTTGATCTTCCTTCCT
Organism: Acomys percivali; assembly: GCA_907169655.1. NCBI lineage: Eukaryota > Metazoa > Chordata > Mammalia > Rodentia > Muridae > Acomys > Acomys percivali. The sequence continues at coordinate 104,019,173 of OU015743.1, read as the reverse complement.
ATTCTACTCAGGCTAACACCTTTTACCTTCCCTCCAATCCCATTTATATTTTCTTTTTTCCATTAACTTATTTATTTGTTCACTTTACATCCTAATTGCAGGCTCCCCCTCTTCCTTCTTCATAAAACACAGGATATCTCTGCTACAGTCTACAGGCCCAAAGAAGCTAAATAACAATGAGGGTCCAAGGGAGGCTCTGTTTTATAAGTCATTTATTCCCCTTTCCCGTCTGACACAGTTTAAGGCTTCTAGAACTACAGTGGTAAGAGTTGTTCCAACTGTTATTTTGTGTATTTATCCATCTTAAGGGGAAATCATTCTGTTTCATCATGTGTGATGGTACTTACAGTGCTGTTGGCTGGAGTGTTATTTGTCAAGTTGAAGAAATTCTCTCTTTTGTACTTTTCTTGGAGATTATATTGTAAATAAAATTTTTTCTAAATTCATTCATTTCCCCACAATCATAACCTTTCCTTCTGATTTGTTGTCTTTATCCTTTATATCACATTGTTTAATTTTCAAACTTGACTTATCTCTGAAATGTACAGCATTTATAATCTTGTATACATATGTATAAAATATATCAATTATATACAGATGTGCAGAACTCTTTGGGGCTTAGTAGGAAATATTTGGTGAAAATGTTTTCCTTATTGAATTACTCAACTTTTCCTCAAGTTTAGAGGTATGTCAAATCTCAGATAACTGGTAGCAATGTTAGCTTTATGTTTGCTCCAACAAGTGGTTGCCATTTACAGTGGGGCCTTGCCTTTCAGATTAGGAAACAGTGGTCACAACATTCCACTTCCTCTTTCTCTTCTTCGATGTTGAAAATTATTCTCCAGGAATGAACACACACACACACACACACACACACACACACACACACACACACACAAAACACACACACATATCTATCTATCTATCTGTCTATCTATCTATCTATCTATCTATCTACCTATCTATCTATCCTTCTATCTATCATCTACCTAATTTCCCAAAAATTTTCCCAGATCCTTCATGGGGACAGGGATATTTTTAACTTTATTGGGTACTACTGATGGTTTTCTTTGAGAATTATCAACAATGTCCTCCCCTGATGTTTCTTTTACCATGTTTAATTGGGCAACAAATCCTCTGCTAATCCAGAAAACAACTTTTCACTATTTTTATTATCATAATAAGTTCTGTTACATATTTTATGTGTGAGAAAATGAAACACATAAAGTACTTATGATAATAATAGAGTTTTTTGTTTGTTTGTTTGTTTTTATAGTTCTGATGGGAATTTTGTGGAAAAATATAACAAAATAGTATGAGTGTCTATATTTATTGTTAACTAACCAGGACAAAGGGTCATCTAGAAATGGAGCATCTGGACATAACTAGGAGGAGTTACTTAGATTAGGTTAATTGATTGAAGAAAACATGCTGCAAATGTGACCGTACTTTTCACACAGCCCAAATGAATAGAGCAAGGAAATGAGCAGCAGCAAACATCTGCTTCTTCCGTGTAGTGGACAGGATATGGACCATGCTTTCATCTGGAACTGTAAGACAAAATACAGCCTTTGTTTCTTAGGTGATTTTATTGGGGTATTTTATCACAGGTACAAACAGAATAAATAAAACAAATAACATACAATTCATTAAAGAACTGACTGCTCATTATTAAACACATAGTGAAGTAATATTTTACTAAAATAACAGCTAAGTAAAAACCATTAAGAGAAATTCATTTAACCTTCAGGTCCTGATGACATTATTGTGTCAACAATATTTTAAGTGGAATGCTTCTTTAGTCCTAAGTTCCCTTTAGTAATCATTCCTAGTTTGTTATTACTAGATAAGTATGTATGATTATTAAAGGGGCTACAAGTGCAAGGTCAGTGCGACATTTTTCAGTGAGATCCCTTTGATCTTTTAAAGCAGAGATCTTGCCCTGATACACTTAGCTTTCCGGGATGCAGCAGGTTTACCGAGTTCATCTAACATATGCTAACTTTCTTGAAACAAGTGACACACTGGCCTGGAAGCCTCTTTGCCTGAGGAGATGTGGAAACAGTATGACATCCTCACTCTGCCAAGATAGATGCTACTAAAGATGAAGTAAGAAATCTTTAAAAAGGAAATGGTTTAACTGAAGTTAAGGTTCTATGTACTAGCTATACAGATGCTGGGTTCCTCTCTCCCCTTTGAAAATATGAGGGGTAATGCCAGATAATATAAAACTCAAAAGTGATATTCAAGATGGCTTTACTATATTATGTCAGGATACATTTTGGAACACAGAGTGCTTTATTGAACTTACTCAAATGTTTTGCATGTAAAAGGATACATTTCCCAATTCTTTAGCCTAGGAGAAAGTGACACAGTAGGGATTCTAGAAATGCTGGGTAGGTGTTTTGTGATCACATTCTCTGACATGGATTCCCTTGTTGGTTGATTATACTGTTTATTACTGAGCCCCTTCCAGAATTGGTAAAGTATAAATGAAAAGTTAAACGGGAATGCTGTTACTTAGCTTTTTGGTCTGTGTATTATAGTGTGTTTCCCCTGTATTATATGGCTAGTATCTGCTTATAAGTGAGTATATACCATGAGTGTCCCTCTGGTTCTGGGTAACCTTACTCAGGAAGGAAGATCTTGTCTTGCTCCATCCATTTGCCTGCAAATTTCATGAAGCTGTGGTTTTTAATAGCTGGATAGAATTCATTGTATAGATGTGCCATCTTTATCCTTTCTTCAGTTTAGGGATATCTGGATTGTTTCCAGTTTAGGAAGACCCTAGGGAGGATGCTTAATTCTCAAACAAAGGGCAAATAGACTAGACACTGAAAGTGGTTGAAGAAAGGGAACAAGACAGGAGCCTACCATGGATGTCCTCTGAAAGACACAACCCAGTGGAGGATCACAGCAGAAGTGAGACTCACAGCCAAACTTTGGGGAGAACACAGGGAGACTTATGGAAGAGTGAGGGAATAAAAGGACCCAGTGCGGACAGGAGACCCACAGGTAGACCAATAGAGCCAACAAATCTGAGCACATTGGGGTCTGTGGAGACCAATGCACCAAACAAGCCCCATGCATGGAGAGGCATACCAGATAGGCAGCTCAGTCTCCTTTAGGTCCCTTAATAAGGAGAGTAGGGCTGTCTCTGCCATGGACTCTGTTGCCTGCTCTTTCATCACTTCCCCTTGGTGGGGTGGCTTTACCAGGCCACACAAGGGAAGAGGATGCAGGCAGTCCTGATGAGACTTGTTTTACTAGAATCAGTTAGTAGAGAGGAAGGCTCCCCCTTTCTGAGGACTAAGGAAGGGGCATTGGAGTGGGGAAGGGGGAGTGATAGTGGGACCTTGAGAAGACAAGGGCAGGGGCTATGATTGGGATGTAAAGTGAATATATTTAAAACAAAAAGAGGGGATGTTACTCTTTAAGAGGAAGCCATGGTTCTTCCCTGCTTTCTTCTACCTAACAGGGATCTTCAACATCATAAATGTCCATCTGGGGGTGTACTTTTATATTGGTTGGAGATAAGGTCTTATACTGTATTTCAGCTTGGGCTAGCATCATTCACTATGTTGCTAAAGAACATCTTGAAATTCTGACTCCTAGAAATTCTCCTGTCTCATCCCTTGTTTCAAGTTTATAGATGTAAGCCACTTTATCTAGTGCTTTTTGTAATAATTGCTTTTGAGATAATGTCTATCTCACTTAGTTCCTCTGACATTCTGCATGTAACTCACGATGCCTCTACACTCTCAATCTTCCTGTCTCTGTCTTCAGAGTAGTAGAATTACAGATATAAAGCTTCCTGACCAACCTGAAGAGAGTTGTTTTACTTCAGCCCTCTCAAAATCAAAGTATTATAATGGGCCATAGTTCAAGTAGAGAGGCTCTCAAAGGATTCTAAACTGGGACATCTTTCTTTAAATTCATGCCAGTTCATTCTATCTCTTTTCTCTTCCACTGCAACATATGCACTCTTTATTCATTTGTCCAAAATTCAAATGGGAGTTTGATTAGAGACTTAGAATTTGAGGAGGTTGTTGGACGAAAGGATCTTTGAGCTTCCTTGTTTGGGGATGACTTTTTATTTTACCTTGCTTTACATTTTGTCTCGTGATCTATGAATGGCCCAGGGAAGAAAATCTCCTGAAAGGTAATTTGGCTTTGTTTGAATGTACTTTTCCTTCAGGAACTGTATAGAAAAGGATGACAATTCCTGAACTATTATTAATATAGGTTTTAATACTGTTTTATAAGTGTTTTAACCTTAAAACACCCTGGTGTGCCTGAACTTAATCTTATGTATTGTTATGTCTGTAGAAGTTATACATGTCAAATATCAGGCTTTGTATACCACAATTATCTTGTATTGACATGTGTACTTTAGATTAAATGCTAGTGTATTACATTGATCAAATAAAGTTAAATAGAAGAGATTCTCAAGACACATTGCCCCTAGATATGGATGCTATTGAAATGGTTGTCTGATTAAATGTTGGAGTTTTTAGTCAGGTGGGTTACTCAATGGTGTTATGAAACTCATTCTGTATTAAAGAAACCATATGACACCAATGGGCCAAAATTAAATGTAGTTGCTGCAATATATGTGCATATCAAATATCTGTTACTTTCTCAACTTGGCTTGAAACTCTAGCTTCATGAAGAATTAGATTTCAACTGTTTTCATATCAAAAGACAGATTTTGGTTTTATAGCATATCTTAACATTCAACTCTCTTTTAGATATGGTGCTGACAATAAAATTAATTTCATGATGACTTCATGTAGCTAATAATTTTTGGTTATTCATTTGTTATTTGTAATTGCAGAAACTCTTTACTTTATGGAAGAATTTTGTTTGTTTCTCTGTGTGGCCTTGGACATCTTGGACTGGCTTTGTAGATCAGGCTGACCTTGAATTCACAGATATCTGCCTTCGTCTGCATCCCAAAGTGCTGAGAGGAGAGGCATACACTAACACACCTGGCTTAGAAAAATATTTTATGTGTATACCATATGAACTTTAGTGACTGCAGAAAACAAGATTAAGTGTTAAGTATGTTAAAGTATAGCTTCAAAAATTAGAGATTACTTTATATTGCCAGGAAAACTGAGACACTTCAGAAGGAAAGAGGATATTTTTATTTTACTTAATCATGTCAATTTGTTTTAGAGTAGTATTCTATATGACAACTTCCTAAATCTCTAAAGGTCAGTAATATTAGTTGCAGTTAAAAAATCCATATGATAGCCAGGCATGGTGGCACACACTTGCAATCCCAGCTCTTTGGGAGGCAAGAGCAAGCAGATCTATATGGATTCAAGGCCAGATTGGTCTACAAAGTGTGTCCAGGACAGCCAAGGGTATACATATAGAAACTCTGTCTCAAAAAGCAAAAAAGTCCATATTATGTAGTTAAATTAATTTATATTTAGAGACAAAAAGATGTAAAGTTGACTCAGTGTTATAGATCCTTAATTATAGAATGTTTTATGAATTTTTCTTGGAAGTTTTATTCTCCTCACCTGTAAAATAGGACTGATGATAGAAATCTAGTCTATATAAACCACTGGACCACTACATTTGGACACTTACTGTCTTAGTACTAACATTAATAACTTATTCTTTATGGTTTATATAATTTCTAGTAATAAACTTCTCTGGGTATAATAAAAGACTGACTGTTATTACCTTAAAATATCACAAAATTAAACTGGAATATGCCTATCATTATGGAATCCCTATACCAAAGATGTTATCTGTTGGAACACAGTCTAAGAACTGAGTTGTGTAATAATTCTGAGTGCTTGCGAAAATATTCCAAGAAAATAAGACAAGAATCTTGTGACCTCAGTTTTGTACTTTAGGTGTGTTTTCACATTCCTCCTGGTGTAGCAGATAGGAGGAAGTTTAATTCAGCTATTATTATTCATCTGTCTCTATGAAAATTCATACTGCCCCACAAGTGTCCTGTCCTTGTGATTGAACACTTTACTCTTGTAATTCTTCTAAACCCTCAAAAAATAATTGCCTGAAGCTCTGAATAAAATTTATTACTTTAATCCACCTAATTTTCAGACTCTGTTCTCCCAGGTTCAACAACATTAAAGTAGTAAAAACAGTTATCATTATCTTTCTGTACTGCTTGGGTGATAAGTAAAGACAGCATTTGTAGGGGTTTAAAGTTTACCGCCTGTATTGTCCTTGACTGATGCCTTAGTTTGAGCGGGACCCCTGGTCCCAAATCTGCCTATCATAATGTTCTACTTGTAGGTTTCTAGGGCCCTCTGGATCCTTCAACTTTGCTATTCTCCCATTGTTCTCTCATCTAGAGTCCCAATAGGATGTCCTCCCCTCTGTCCCAGTTTCCTGGTAAGGGAAGGCTTTCGTGGGACATGCCCCTTGGGCTAGTATGCAAATATAAGTGAGTATATACCATTTGAGTCTTTCTGCTTCTGCATTAACTCACTCATTATGATCATTTCTAGCTCAATCCATTTGTCCACAAATTTCGGGAATTCCTTGTTTTTAATAGCTGAGTAGTATTCCATAGTGTGTATGTACCACAGTTTCTTTATCCATTCTTCTACTGAGGGACTCTTAGGCTGTTTCCATGTTCTGGCTATTATGAATAAGGCTGCTCTGAACATGGTTGAGCAAATTTTCTTGTTGTGTGCTGGAGCATCTTCTGGGTATATTCCAAGGAGTAGAATAGCTGGGTCTTGAGGAAGCCCTAGTCCCAGTTCACAGACTCTGAAAACATGATTTAAATCTTTCCCTTCCTCCTTAGACAAAAGTGACACTGAACATGCTGCTAAAAGTCTCTGGGCTTTGTTGTACTCTCTCAATAACTTTGGAGCAATGACAGCATACAATATGTAAAGTCCTCCAAAGATGCTCTGGTGTGGAGTAAAATGCTATCTAAAAATTATATGTCTAAAGATGGAAAACTATGATTTCAATCTAACATTTTTGCTTTTATGTTCATGTTACCAAATCCATTCTGCATCTTAACTTACCTTTTATTATTTATGAAAGAAAATGTGGTGAAGGCTTTATAAGTGTTATTTAATTACAATAGCTTTTTTCTTCAAAAGAGTAGTAAAAAAAATCTGTTTATATACCAAAATAGAATCACCATTCTGAGATAGCAAGAAACTTATTACCTATGAGTTCAATGAGAAGGCCTTTTTCTAGTCATTTTCTAGGTTGCTCTTATGGACCTGGGATCATGGGCTCCACATATTTCTATTTCAATCCCTTCTATTAGCATTCTAGCATTCCCGGAGCCAAATGTCAAGTGTGAAGGAAAATGCATTCTATGGAGAAATCAATAAAATATTAATGGTGAGCTTTTTGTACAGAAATTATGATGGGTATTGTCACAACAGTAAGTATAAGGGGTTCAGTGTTTCACTTGAATTTCTATTTTTACTCAAATAACAAGTTTTCAAAAAAAAAAAGGACACAGGCAAGATATAATCAAGATAAGATGAGCAATTTAAACAGACCTATAATTCGTAGTGAAATAGAAGCAGTCACTAAATGTCCCCTCAACCCCTGCAAAAAGGCCCAGGGCCAGATGGTTTTAGCACAGAATTCTACCAGATTTTTTAAAGCAGAGTTAGTGCTGATAGTCTTCAAATAGTTCCACAACATAGAAACAGAATGAGTATATTGCAGTTTGATTCACAAGGTCACAGTTACCTTGTCACCCAAACTACATACAAACCCAATAAAGAGTGAGAATTACAGACCTATTTCTCTTATAAACACAAATGCAAAAATTCCCAATAAAATACTTACAGAATGAATCCAAGAACACATCAAAAATATCACACACCATGATAAAGTATGATACATCCTATAGGTTCTGGGTGGTGGGGAGAAACTGTGAGAAATGGAAGGATATATTATATGAGAAAAAATTTTAAATAAAATTATTATTAAAGGCACAGGAGTAACTTTAAAGTTGTATGAAATACTGCATCCGATTTCATTTGTAACATATATTTTTATTTTTAATGATAAAAGAGAAAAAAACCCTACAATTTTGGTGTCTTGGATTTTCTAGAGCTTAAGAGCCTCCGATTCTAGACAGACTTTAAAAGTTCTTTCCGGCCACCCTATGTAATATATCTGTAAGGTTGGTGATTTAGCTTCTGTTGGAATTTATCAAAATGCAGATGTTTTTTCCTCAGTGTCCATTTGTGATTATAGTTGGGTTAAATATTTCACAATTAGCTCAGGATCATAAGTCAGTGAAGATGTCATTATTATTGTTATTTTAGGGGAAAAAACCTGAACTTCAGAGATTTCTCTGCATTGCCAAAGACCATCTTTATCATAAGTGTTCCAAGATAGTAGTTGAACTATTCTGTATTATAAATATGTCCTTTTAATATCTATACTATGCTCCTTAAATATGGCAAATGGGTAAATTAAGGTCTTTGTAGAGTAATCTATTTTGTGTGTCTGGCGATTTAAAAGACCCTATGCCCTCATCAGTGTCAGTTGACTCTTGGACTTCTAGAAACCATAGAGAATGTGAAAAGCCAGCAGAGGCTGAGAGCAGGTAGCATGATGGAGGAATAGGCAGGAAGAGGGTCCAAAAAAAAAAAGAAGAGTAGGTTCAGAGAAGACAGTTGATGCTGTAAGAAAGATGAGAGAGTAGAACTAGAAAGAAAAGATTGAACAGAGTGAAAATAAGAGACCGTTGAAAAGTGAATTGGGTTAGCAGAGTGAGAAGAGAAGACAGATGATGACAGCTCAGCCAGAAGAAGATAAGCCAAGCCAGAGAAGGTGGAGAAGACTGGGGAACCAATGAAGAGCCCTCAAAGTAGCTAAAGAAAAAGATTAAGACCTAGCTACGCATCTTAGATTTAGTTTTTCTTATGTTAAACTATAGTGTGAACTCATATAAATTTTTAAGTAAATATACCAAAACAATCAGATTTTATTTAAGTCTTTTTATATAAACAGTTCACATAGAAATATAAAATCAGCTTGGAAAAATACCATATTGTGTGTTGAGTATATATTACTAATCTACGTATTCAATGCTAGCCCCACCAAAATTATAATAATATTCTTTATATAAATAAAAATTGTCTAAAACTTACATGGAACCAAAAGGAATTCACAATAAAGTACTTCTAAAGAGAAAGAACAATCCTGATGTATCAAAATATGTGACCTCAAGCTATAAACAGAGCCTTTATAAGATGACTAGGATGGTATTGGACTAAAAGTGGTCATGTGGACTAGTGGCATATGACTAGAACCAAGAAATAATATCATGCTTATTTAGGATATTATTCTTTAAAATGTAATTCTAGGGAAATTAAACATCCAAGTGCAGAAAATTAATACAACCTTATTTCTCACCGTATATTAAAATATCACTTCCAAATGTAACAAAGACCTTAATATAAGACAGGAAACTTTATGTGTAAAAGGAAAACATAGAAAAGCACTTCAATACATGACTAAGCCATCATTAAAAGTGTGTGCTTCCATACCCAGCTTTATTTTACAGGGGTCTCAAGGATCAAATCAGGTCCTTGTGTTTCCATGGGAAACACTACACTCACTGAGCTACTCAAGCAGTTCCTGGTTAATTGCTTTTAGGTGAATGACTTGCTGCTGAGGTTCCTATATAGTCTCCAAATAAATCTTCTGTCAGATGCACATTATGTAAGTTTATTTTATTTTACAGGTAATCTCACTGTTGTTTGATATCAGATTTTAAGTTTAATGATACCCTTTGTCTATTGGGATCTTATTTAAAATTGTTGCAAACAGTACTTTTATGAAGCATTTCCCTCTCATTTTTCTTTAATAATTTTATATTCTTGGTCTTGTATTTATTTCTTATAAACCATTCTGTGTTGATTTATTTCAGCCCATGAAAGGCAGAAATCCTAGTTTGAGTTTTTCTGTAAGAGGCTCTCATTCTTCTAGCAACATTTATTGATATAAATATCAATTTCCCAGTGTGTGTACTTGACCCTTTGAAAAAGGGAGAAAGCTATAAATGTGAGGCTTTTTACAAGGACTTTTCACCCTGTTACAGTGTTTTACATGAGTGTTTTTATGCCATCGTAACATCATTTTGATTAATGTAGTTGGGTAATTTGTTCTGAGGTCACATACATCAAGTAATAATAAATAATAATGTACACTATTTTTATTATTCATTTTTCAGTTTTGTATTTGTTGTATATTTTGTTCTTATAAATAAATTTGTGGCTTTTTAAAGTTCTTTAAAGAAAATTATTGGTATATTAAGATTGCATTGACTTCACAGACTGCTGTCAATACCACTGACATTTTAATAATATTAATTTTCAGTGTATGAAAACAGATCATCTTTTTATTTTTTGTGCCTTCTATTTTACCTATTAAAGTTTTGTAGTGTTCAGTTTAATTTTTTTCTCTTTGGTTAAACTTATGAATTTTAGTTTTGGTCATATTGTATAACAAGATTTTTTTAATTCAGAGAGTTCAAAATTTGCAAATAGGAAATATACTGTTAGTGGATACATACACAATCATCCTTGCATCCCTGGAGTGATTCTCTTCTGATTAAGGTACATAGCCCCCTCTTTTTATATTGTTACTTTTCTGTTTATTTATTTATTTATCCACTTATTTTGATTGCAGGTGGGAGGCTTGGGCTTGGGTTAGAAGTTGTCACAGAAGCCTTCCATGTTCCTCCCTCTCAACTGTACAGCTGTAGTCTCTGATATCAGAGCAAAGGTAGCCTCTTTACTCTTCACAGTCAGTGGTAGTACAAATCATGGGCCTCCATATGACTTCTGGAGATAGCACAGGCCAAAAACCTGGACCCCTTCTGCAGTAGGACAACACAATCAGACAAGGCCCTGGGAGGCTGACAGGACACAGACATCAATCAAAATGGATTCAGGTGGCAGTGGTGGCCACAACATCAACAACATCCCTGGTGGCCAGCAGGGCCTACAGACATTGATGTGGCTTCAGCCTGCATCAGACTGGACATCCACATGGCCTTCAATACAGACAATGGCAACAGTAGGACCATGGACCCAGACATGGTCCTAAAAGGCAGCACAAGACTAGACATCACTATGTTCTCAGGTGACTCAGATCAGTACAGCCTCAGCTGGCAGCACAGACATTAGAAATCAACATGGCTCCAGGCTACAGCACAGACTTGGGCATCTGCATTGCATTGTTTTGTAACATGTACAACAAGCATCATCCTTGTCTGTCCCCAGCATGGCATGGGTGGTCACTAGCTTGGCTGGCTTGTCTCTCTATCAGTGCGCCTCTTGTTCCCCTATTTCATGTGGTCCTCTCGGTACATGTGTGCTGCTAGATTTGGTTTATTGGAAATTATTGAGGATTTTCCTAGCTATTTCATCCCATATGTCAACCTACAATTTGGCTATTGTTGTTGTTGCTATGAACCTCATCTAGTTTTGTTATCTATTTTATGATGGCCTCCACACAGAATTTGAAAAACTTTTCTCTCCTTTAACCTTTGACATAATTTGTAATAACACATGCTGGCAAGGATGTGGAGAAAGAGAAACACTCCTTCATTGCTGAAGGGAGTGCAAACTTGTATAACCACTTTGGAAATCTATCTAGCACTTTCTCAGAAAAGTGGGAATAGGGCTTCCACAAGACCCAGATATTCCACTCCTTGGAATATACCCAGAAAATGCTCCACCACACAATAAGGACATATGTTCAACCATTTTCATAGCAGCCTTATTCATAATAGCTAGAACCTGAAAACAGCCCAAATGTCCCTCAGTTGAAGAATCGATAAAGAAACTATGGTACATTTATACTATGCAATACTACTCAGCTATTAAAAACAAGGAAATCTCGAAATCTGTGGACAAATGGATGGAACTAGAAATGATCATACTGACTGAGTAAACCCAGAAGCAGAAAGTCTCACATGGTATACACTCACTTATAATTGGGCACTAGCACCGAAGGCAAGTCCCATGAAAGTCTTCACTTATGAGGAGATTGGGATAGATGTGAGGACATCCTCACTGGGACTCTAGGTAAGAGAAATATAGGAGATGGGGAAATAGAAGGACCTAGAGGGTCCTAGAAATCTACAAGAAGAACATCATGAGGGGTAGATCGGGAACAAGATGGGTCTGCTCAAACTATTGAGGTAACAAGGACAATACAAGTAGTAAACATCAAACCCCTACTCTGATCTAAGCAATGGACAGGACATTCTCCACAGTTATGTGGAGAGCGGGGACTGACTCTGACATGAACTCTGATGCCCCATATTTGACCACCTCCCATTGGTGGGGAGGCCTGATGGCACTCAAAGAAAGAATAATCAGGCTACCAAGATGAGACTACCAAGAGAGGCTTTTTAAAAAAGACAATCCTTAGTTAATATTGATGTTTCTCATCTTAGGACAATATATGGATAGTACTGAACTAAGAACCCAGCATCTAACATAAATGTTAAAAGGATCAGGTTGTACTACAATTCTACCTCTTAGGAAGCATAATATGAAGCGTAATTCATGATACTAACTGTGGAATCTTATTCCCCATCTTTCAAATAAGAAAATCCATCCAGGTGTTGCAAACTGGTAATGTAATATGAAAATATTGTGACTTTAAGCTTCATGTTTTAGTTATGAACAGGTGCTTTTATATGAAGCTCTTCAGAACTATTTGGGGAAATTATAAGCACAAGATATTCCTAGACTCCATTTTGCGCTCGGCATCTCGATGATCTGACTGTTAGTAATATGTTTCTGGTCTACTGCTGTGCAGATAGCATAAAATCATCACTCTTAAGAATCATGTCAAATAAAATATGGTTGTGGAGAAGTATTACATAAAAACAGAAACCTACCAGAACACAAATGCAGGCAGATGGAAGGGGCATGGGATGAACATTTGTCCTCCAAAATGGCTAAAATTAAATGCTCTTTGAATCAAACATTTGAATATTTTTCAAAGCATCCCACATTACATAGAAAGTAAAATATTTTAACATAAATCATCTACATTTAATATGTATATGGATAAATCCAACACCAATTTGATATAATGACATTTCTCCCTGAGTGTATTATTATATCATACAATTCTGTTTGAATTATTTTCTTAAATGTCATTAAAATAAAACCACTTTAAAAAGAGAAAGACTAAGAAATAGTTAAAATTGTTTCTGCTGAGTATATTTTTTGGAATTTAGAGGCATGAAAAATGAGAAATAAATTTACAAGTAGTGAAAGTTGTCTTTGAAAACTATCAATAATCATCTCATTACATGTAGCACACATTAGTTTGAAGTGGAGGTCAAATCAATTACTGTATGAATGCATATTATATTTTAACTCTAGGGGAAATGATATCTCTCTCCAAATTGTTTTCTTTGAGTTTTCTATTTAAAAGAAAATATGTCTGAAATAAAAGAATTACCTGTTCAAACTCCTTGTAGACTCTTTTAGTGAATAAACTGAAAAAGGCTTAGATGGCTTTTATAGTACTCCATGATTAACCACTTTACTTATTTCATCATTTATGACCTCATCCTGGGAGAGGCTATTTCTTCTCTCACTTGTTACTAGTTACCTGTGCCTTTTTCTCTAGGTGTGGGTAGAATCTTGTGACATCCCACCCACTCAAATTTAGTGTGTCCATCAATACTGTTATTGTTTTGATTTGTCCATTTCTAGGACAGACTGTTTTACAGCTTACTTTCTGATGTTCAGATTCTTACAAGCACATCCTTTTCTGTTATTCACTGAGTTATAGGTGCAGAAGCTGTGATGTAGATTTATCAGTTGAGGCTGGACTCCTCATGATCTATTGATCTCTGTATCGTGTCCATGTTTTTTTGTAGTGACATCTTTTTGCTGTAAAGTGTGGCTTCTTTGCAGAAGAGTAGTAGCTACAGTTATCAGTGAGTATAAAGATAACATTTAGATTATAGTAAGAAATTATGCTGTTCTAGCAAAGTGATGCAAATAGATTATATTCCGAGGCCCATGGTCTCACTAACCCCAGTGAGTATAAAGATAACATTTAGATTATAGTAAGAAATTATGCTGTTCTAGCAAAGTGATTAATCCCAGGAAGGTACCTGGGTTTCCACTAACAGTCACGATTTCCCTTTTGTTGGGCAGGCGTTAAGTCTAATTAGACAATTGTTTATAACCAACATGTGATTGCCATTTATTGCACAGTTGTAAATATCTTGTCAGGCTGATCATTGATGTAGTTCCCAGGTGTTGCAGATGAGGAAGATTTTATTATTCTCCCCTACCTTGGCAGCTTGTATAGTATTTTCTGGCACTATGAGAAGTTAGACCACAGAAAAGATGCATTCAAGTTATATTTAGCAAAAAGCATGTAACTTCTCTGTCCTAAGCATGTGGTGTCTTTAGCAATTGGGGCCTGGCCTTAACCCCTGAAAAGCAACCAATGGAAATTTTAATAGTTTGTACTGCTTGTGGAGTCATTTGAACTACTCTGATCAGTTTAATCAAAAGGAAGTTTCCCATGCTTGGTACTGGTTTTTGTTTGTTTGTTTGTTTGTTTTTGTAGTTGCTGTTGTTACATTCTGGTTCTAGTAGTCTAAGTAGTATCACTTTCTTTGAAGTGCACTTATTGATTTCTTGGTATAGATATCTGCCTTTGCAAACATTGATTGCTTATTTTTTGTGGAACCACTCCAAAGCACTTTACTTATTAATTTACACACTTATGGTACAATATAATTCTTGAAGCACCATCTGGTATTCATAAATACCCAGCATGCATTTATTCTTTACAATTGTCATTTACTACTGCACTATTTAATATTCTCTCTCTCTCTCTCTCTCTCTCTCTCTCTCTCTCTCTCTCTCTCT
>OU015743.1:103992299-104004257 GCA_907169655.1 Acomys percivali | reverse complement strand
TCTCTCTCTCTCTCTCTCTCTCTCTCTCTCTCTCTCTCTCTCTCTCTCTCTCTCTCTCTGTGTGTGTGTGTGTGTGTGTGTGTTTCTTTCATCATTATTCCTAAATTGTCTTACAATGCCCTAAGTCTCCATGCTTACTACAATTTTTTATTTATCTCTCATTGAAATAAATTTCTTTGTACCTGATTTCTTTTCTCAAGATGCATTGCCACTCTACAATAGTAATATCAAGTTTGTATTATCAATAGAGCCTAGAAGAAAACTCAGTACCACATTTATGTCGTGATGTTAATGGCTGCAGTTAGCAAGGACAAAATAACAGCACAACAAAGTCTTCAGAAAACTGACAGTGTTTTTTGTAAAATCAACACAGAGGACATTTTTACCACATTGCACACAATTTAAAGGAAGTGTTTGCACTATAATATGGAAGCTTTGTAGTTTAGGGTCCTCGGCCTAAATAAGGAACTAGTCACAAAACATAAGCAAGACAGTATATGGTCTTTTAACTTCAGCCTTGAACCATAGAGTTAATGCATTCATGTGACTGATTTTCTCATCCAGACACACTTTGGTTAGCAAGATCCTGGAAGCAAGAATTTACACAAACCTTCATAATTTTCCTCTTATTACTACCAAATATATCCCTTCAGTTGATTTTGTCAGAAATGTGACTTAAACTGTCGACACTTTATTTTACATGTTTCTATTTTCACTGCCCATTATACTTAGGGCTGACACACTGAATCTGATTTCTTCAGTAAGACACTGATGGTTGCTTCAATTCATCTTCTAATCATGAACCGTTTAAATAAGATCCTTGTCAACAGAGAATGGAATTATCAGGTACTGGCAGTTGTCATAGAAAGTCAGAGTTGTCAGTCCTTGTGGCAGTGCGGGCAGAAAGAATGATACTGTAGGTGAAACATTTGTCCTGAGTAAAAAAGAAATAAACTAAATCTTAAAATTCATCAAAATTAAAAACTTGCATAAAAGAATCCCAAGCCTCCCTTGGTTAATGTCAGAGACTCGTAAGAAATTTATCTCCCTTAAATATTATTTCTGGGGCTGAGAAAATATTTCTGTCTTTAAAGTATGCTCACATCCCTAGCACCCATGCAAACAAGTATGGCAGTGTTATCTCCCCCTAACACTGGGCAGGTAAAGACAGGAGGATTCCAGGGGATGCTGGCTAGTCAATCTAGATGAAACACTGAGCCATGGCCCTCATGTGTGTAAGGATACATGTGTCTAGATGCCAGGGAAGAACTTTGCTGGGTATTTTTCCTCAGGAGCTTCTCACCTTGCCTATTGAGAGAGTCTCTCACTAGCCAGGATGCACCATATTGAACTGGCTTACCAACAGTCACCAGAAATCCACATGTCTCTACTTCCCAAGAGCTATAAAACAAGCATGAACCCCCACAACCTTGGATTTTTACATAGACTACTTAGTAAAAAACTTAGAGTAACTGAATAATTAGATATAAAACATAGAAAAATGTATGATGAGCTAGAATCATTATATTGTCTATGTAAGAAGTTAATTATACCACATATTCTAAAATAAATGAACATTTGTTAATAATTCCATTATTTTGAGTGCTACTTAATAAAATATTTTTTCTTGAAAGTGAAGTTTCTTCTTCATTGCTCATTATGAGTATTCAGAGAACTCTGAGGTCTATTGTCTGCACATAAAGAGTGTCATAAACAAAATGTGAATTAAACTGAAGGTGTATTTCTAAAAGCAGAATTTAGACAATTAACCAAATTGTTACTGAAAAAATACTAAAAATATTTTTCCAGGGATGATATCAGTGAAGCAAGATTGTGTTTGTATTATCAAAGTATATTATCTTTCATTGAAATATCCTCATATAATTGTTTAATACCTTTAGTACTTAATGGGTATACTTGATCGATCCTAAAGTGCATTTAGTTTGGTATTCTGTTTTTCTGTATTGACTGAACCAAACAGATAAAAGTAATTTAAATGTCTTGATACAATAGTAATTCCTAACATTTTTAGGTAATTAATGTATACTGAGTTAGGAAACTTGGACTAAACTTTTGTCCTTACCATATGAACAGGCAACCTTGAAACTCAAGAAAGTAAGTGGTGCAAGTCCCTTAGAAATGCTAGCCATTTGTGGGACATGCCCACTCAGAGGAAGGACAGCAGGTCACCGAGAAGAGACTTGATACCCTATGAGCATATACAGGGGGAGGTAATCCCTCTGAGGAACAGTCATAGGGGAGAGGAATAAGGGGAAAATGGGAGGGAGGGGAGAATGGGAGGATACAAGGGATGGGATAACTATAGAGATGTAACAAGAATAAATTTAAAAAAAAAAAAGAAATGCTAGCCACTAGAAAGTTCTCTTACTCATTCATTTTGTTCTACTGAAACTTTCTTTATTTGGTTGTCTACCAATATCCATGGAGGCAATTTGCTTTTTCCCACCAATTCCATTAAAACATCATCCTCAGAGAAACACCCAGAGTAGTTTTTCACCAGATATCTGACAATTAGCCTATTTGAGATATAAAATTCGAATATATATAGTTTTGAGTGGAATAAAAAGCTTTATTTGAGTTACATATCTAGAGTCACAGTACATTGAAGGAATCCAAGGAGGTCATGGAGGTATACTGTTTGCTGGTTTGCTCCACATAGCTTACTGAATATGCTTTCTTTTTTCTTTCATTATTATTATTTTCCTTTTTTACATATATATTTATCTTATTACACATACATAAAATAAACTACATACACTAAGAAGAACCATGAAACAAACAGGAATTATGTTACGTTTTGGCTATTTGATTTTGGCAACCTTGAAGAAAACATCTTTCTTTCTTGGTGAGTCTAAAATTATGAATGTGAATCAATATCATATCTCATCTCTATCAACTTAAAACATTTTTCTAGACCTAAAAAACAATCTTAACTCCTAAACAACTAAGCTTAATTGTAAAACTAAACTATCTGGTCTTCAATCTCATCAGAATAAAAATTAATTACCTGAGTAAACCAGAGGTGCAGGTTAGCAGCTTTCAAAATGAAAAATGACAGAGACAATTTGTTGCCTGAACAGTCACTTAAAACTCACTCTGCATCTGCTGATCTCACAAAATATAATCCCTATAACTACAAAATTCCAATTGTATATACTGGGCCAGAAGGCTGAAGATAAAATTGGAATTTTTATAGTTACAAGGATTATATTTTCTGAGATGTTGAGTGATTTGTGAATTATGCAAAGCAATAAAATAAAATAGCTGACTAAAATATGCTTGTTGTGTCATATTTAAAATAATTTAATGTTCATGAATTTATGGTTTTATATGCCTAGTTGACTTTAAGAAAACCATAGAGGAATCCAAGATGGCACTGTCAACAACACACTGTGTCTAATTGGCAGGACTGAGTGAAGGAAATAGATGGGAGCTACAAAGCACAGAAACTAGAGTTCCCTGGTAAGAGGGGTCCACAGTGTGTGGAGTACAGCTAGGTCTGGCCTCAGGGGAGTCCCTGGTTCCCTGCAGGCAGGTGTGTAGTCCCCAGTCTGGACACATACCTGCCTATCTGCTGCATCTGTGCTCTATATCTTGAACTCTGTATCTTGGACTGAACTGTGGTCTGAACAACACCAACATCTGTGTCTACTACCATAGTGGAGACCTCAGGGTGTGGAACATGGGTAGATATGACCTCTGACCTCCCAGCCAATCTACAGAGAGTTCCTGGGTTCAAGCAAGCATAGGTACAAGCTCCAAAGCCTAGCTAACCACACTTCAGGCAGTGGACAGCACCTGTGCCCTGTGTTTCAGAGGGAACTGTGGGCCACAAGGTTTGGTTTGGTTTACAAATGTAAGTGCATATATTTGGGACATAAACATTCAGAACTGAGATGTCATCTTAGTGGAGTTTTTCTTTGGTGATAAGAACTGTCCTTCCTCATCTCTTTTGAATAATTTTAGTTGAAAATCTATATTATTAGATATATAATTTCTACTCCAGTTCCTTCTTGTGTCCATTTGCTTGGTAAATATTTTTCATGCCCTTTGCTTTCAAGAAATACCAATCTTTGTAGCTTAGGTTTGTTTGGTGAATGCAGAAGAATGATGGGGGTTTGTTTACTCATTCATTTTCTTAGTCATTAAAGAATTGTGTCCATTGATGCTGAGAGATATTAATGACCAGTGACTATTAGAACCAATTATTTTGTTGTTACTTTAGAAATATGTTCCTGTGCTTGTCTGATTTGGTTTGATGTAGGGACATTATTTATATCCTGTAATTATTTGGATGTAGTTAACCTCATCAGGGGGAAGTTTGTCTTCTAGCATCTTCTGTAGTGCTGGGTTTGAGCATAGAGATTGTTTAAATTTGGTTGCATTGTGGAATATCTTGGTTACTCCATCTATGGTGAATGAAAGTTTTCCTGGGGATAGTAGTTTGGACTGACATCTGTGATCTCTTAGGATCTGTAAGACACCTGTCTGGGCACTTCTGGTTTTTACGGTGTCTGCTGAGAAGTCAGGTGTGATTCTGCTGGATTTGCCATTATATGTTATTTAGATTTTTCCCTTCGCACTTTTAATATTTTTTTTTCTTTGCTCTATACACTTAGTGTTTGGTTTTTATATGGCAGGATGATTTTCTTTTCTGGTCTAATCTATTTGGTGATCTGTACACGTTTCTTTCTTAACATTGTGGAAATATTCTTCTTTGATGTTGTTGAAAATGTTTTCTGGGACTGGGAGCAATGAATCTTCTCTTCCTCCTGTTCCTACTATCTTAGGTCTCATCTTTTCATTGTGTCCTTTATTTCTTTGTTGTGTGCCAGCAATTTTTATATTAAACGTTTTCTTTGACAAATACATAAGTTTCTTCCATTATGTCCTCCACTCCTGGGATTTTTTCCTCCATCTCTTGTATTCTGTAGGTAATGTTTACCTCTGTAGTTCTGTTTTCTTCCCTGAGTTTTCCATCGAGGATTACCTGTTTGTGCTTTCTTTTTTGTTTCTATTTTGATCTTCAGCTGTTGAACTATTTATTGATTTCCTTCACTTGTTTGTTTGTATTTTCCTTCATTTCTTTAAATGATTTGTTAAATTCTTTTACTTGTTTGCTTGTATTTTCCTGTAATCTTTCAGCAACTTATTCTTTCCTCTTTACAGGCTTTTTGTGTTTCTTTAATTCAACTTGAAGAAACCAAAACTTTAAGAGAACAGTGCCCAATTTCCTTTAATGGGGGCTGTATAGATTTCTGTTTCTATTGATGTACAAATGCTTATTCTCATCATGAGGTGGTCATAAGTCATTATTTGTCTTATACAGAGAAAAAACTAGGTGAAACACAGGTTCATCTCTCTTATCCTTTATCTTGCATACATAGGTAAGGAGATAGAATAGGAAAAGAAAGAAAGGGAGATATAGGAACATAGAGGGAGGATAGAACAAAAGCTAGATCATTGAACCTACTCCTTAACTCAAGGCCTTAATTGTTACTCATAATGAAGGTTATGTCTAAGTCATTGCTATAGAGTTTAGTATATTGATACAAAATATAGGCATGCCAAATACTTGTTGGATTTTAGCACAAGAATATATATCTTAAGTCTAACAGATAGATATGACTCTATTGATATATGAGGTAAAATACTTGAATAAGGTCTTCAAAGGTCTCAGAGACACACAGAATATGGCATTTAAAGTTGTTTTTATAATCCTAAATTTCTATGACAACAAGACAAGTTAACTCCTAGCACCACTCAGCAGGTCTCAAAGAAGATGAGCATCAAAGAGCCTCCTTATGGAGATGGCTTCAAAGGTGGCAAACCAGCCACTGGGCAAAATGTGCTTGTTCCTGCCACAATCAGAGTCTGCATAAAAATGGGCAGCTTAGACGGAGGCAGAGTCGACAGCTGCACTCTGACAAGGAGGGTAAGCAAGTCCTCAATAGTTCCTGGCCTGCGGATAAGTCTGGCAGAGATATTGGGCCAGAAAGCCAAAGATGAGGCACTATAGTGTTGAGTGACTGTTCAGGCAGTAAACAGTCTAAGTCAATTTGTACCTTTTATAAGCTGTTGGTTCACTCAAGAATTTAAGTTTTATTCCTTCTCAAGTCTCTTAGGGGCATTGAAGGCCAGATAGTATAGTTTTACAATCAAGTTTTGTTGGTTAGGGGATAAGATCATTTTAGATCAAGATAAAGAAGTTTAGTTATTAGAGTTGAGATAGGATAGATATTGAATTTCATTCAGAAATTTAGACCCAACAAGACAGGAAAGACATTTATTTCAAACTGGACAAATACAAATAGCCAAACCACTATGGACGTAACACTTGTAGAATTCATGATTTTCATGATTGTCACATGGTTCTCCCTGCTGTATGTAGTTTGTTTTATACATGTTTAATAAAATAAATGTATTTAAAAATAAATTAATTAATTTAAAAAGAATTTTTTTGTGTTCTCCACTATCATTTTCATAATCATGAATTCAATGTCATTTTCTTGAATTTCAGTTGTGTTACAGGATTCAAGGGTGCTTGTCATAGGATAACTGGGTTCTGAAGATACCCTATTGCTCTAGTTTTTGTTGATTGTGATTTTATGCTGACCTTTACTTCCAGTGTCTATGGCTTTTTGGCAGGTAGATCCTGTTCCTTCTGAAATTCCTGGGGTATGCCAGAAGAACCCTGGACAGGAAGCTGGAGGTTTCTATAGCTGTCATCCTCAAATTTTTGGGAATTGTCTTGGACCATGTGGCAGTTCTCAGATACTTGCTGAAGGCTCTCCTTACATGGATGATCCTGGGGACCAAGTGAGATTCTCAGGAGCCCGTGGACCCTCCTCTCTCCAAAGGAAGTCCTCTGCCTCACTATGGGTTTTTTAATTCAAGGTTAATGAGAACCCACTGCACAGACACTGTCCTTAAACACTATGATCAGAGACTCACTGTTAGGGAAGCCCAGGTTGCAGCTGCCTGCCCCAGTATAGAAACTTATCCACTCCACAGGAAGGTCCGTGTTTTGGCCCCTGTGTATCTGTGAGAGTGAGCGCCTAAGGTTGGAGCTGTGTGTCCTTAGCTGGTATTATTAATGGGACAGAAATTTAATATAGACAGCAAAGTTTAGCCATGCCCTCTGCTCTTTCTATGCGGGAGGACTTTTAAATTTTCTCTGTCTATTTTTTATAACTGCTACTTATTTTTTTAAAAACTGAACTTGAGATTGTTGGTGAGTTAAATACATAAGTCCTTCATTTGATCCCTTTATAAGGAAGATTTAAATATAATTATTCCAAGGACAAGAAGTCCTCCAATTTTGCAGTAAGCCAAGGAACCATATTGATTAACTGATAAATTATGACCCAAAATAGGTAGGGGCCCAACTAGTAAAAATTCAACAACTCTAAACCATTTCTTTCCATTAGATATTAGACTAACTAAGATAGACATGTACTTGGAAATTTTTATGAGAAAAAAAATAAGGAAAGAAGTGCCAAAAATAAAAATAAAAATAAGTGCCAAGTCTGTTTGTCTTATCATTTTTCTACACATATTCTGATTTTTGCACAGCTTGTAAGCAAGACATTAACTGCTTTCTCTTCCAGACTATTCTTTCACAGATATTTATATAAACATTAACTTGGAATTAAATGGGTCATCTTTGCCTTCAGGTCAAAGGGAGGATTGGTTATCACAATATTGAAACTAGACGTAATATGTCCCTCTGGAAAACAAACAACATGTGCGTGAAAGATTTATATTCAGTGAACTGAGAATTGCTTTCTTTAATTTCAACCCACTGTGGGCATACATTTCACCTTTGGTTTCATCCTGCTATAGCTGAAGTTCTCAAGATCACTGAAAAGACAGCTGATCTTCTACTATCTGCAACTGTGATAGCTAATAAACGTATTGGCTACTGTGCCAGGAGTCCTGAGTTTTCTGCTATGAAACTTTATCTAGAGAACTCTGGTCTTAGCATTTAAATTAGGTAAAATGTGAAACCATTAGTTCTTGGCACATGTCCCTTTTCTCTGTGAGCTTTCTACATATTATTTATTTTTGAACTGGTCCTTTACTTCAACTACTACCATACATCTACAAAATGTGTTGTTGCTTTAATTATTTATTTGTTGTAGTTGTGTCACTTAGTACATTAGGAAATTTTGAAAACATATATTATTTTGGAAATAGGTTCTGTTAGACTTTACATTTTTCCTACCTCTCTCTGAAAATATTATCATATTTTACAGTGAGTTCTCAGACTTTTCTGTAGCTATGGCTATTCTTATGAATAGAAAGCTTATCTATTTTTCTTGATAGTTGGCTTCATGAAAATGCTGATATAAAAGTATTCTCATTATATAACTATCTTTAATCTAACATTGTTTCTTTTAGAAGAAACACTTCATTAAATTTAGGAGATTGAAAGACTGATCAATTTTTAAATCTTTTTTGAAAGCTTTGTTTATTCAATGTGTACATACTTGAATGAGTTTCTGTGTGCCAATGTGCCTGCTAGTGCCCTCTAAGACCAGAATATCCTATCAAGTTTCCTTAAAATGTAGTTCAGAAGGTTGTTTTGCCACCTGAAGTTATCTGTGGGAACATACATAAATGCTGTATTGTTTAGCTGTCTCTCCAATGCCAATTTTAGAAATCTTATTCACAGAAAAAAAAGTTATTTTTGCCTCAACTAAGCCATATTATCAACAGAAATACAACCACATTCCTTAAAGGTTAGGAGAAGATAAATTCAATCCTTTGTTTACTTGCCTTGCCAACTTCTCCTATAATTACATATCTAGGAATTATGTTAAAGCCGGTAAATCAAAGGAGCCACAATAGAAAGACAGAATTAAGTTTATCTGCTAACGATATCTACTGATATTATTACTGAAAATATGCAAAACATAATCATATCTTTCAAAACAGGCTTTCATTTGCAGTGTTTGTTCACTATGTAATTTAAACCCCGAATAACTGCTTTGGTGGCAATGTAGCTGTCCATAGTTCTGAAGAAAAATTTGAGAGGACATTTTGACATGCCATAGTTTAAATTTTTTCTCACTTCCTGATTCCAGTACTGTGTTCCCTTATGAATTCTGTACACATATATGTACATATATATGACCAATGCACAATAATTAACTGAAGGTATTTTCAAGGTGATGATTAGAAGACACATAAATAATATAAAGCCTCAATAGCATCTTGCCATAATATGCATTTTCCATACAAATAAGTATATATAGTTTTTCCATTTGTTTGTAATTAAAAGGAAAAACACACTAAATGTTAATGTTATGGGGACTGTTAAGATAAACTGAAAAATATTAAATTGTTTCATGAGGTCAATTGTATTTGCAATGAAAACAAAGCAGTTATTAATTTTGTGCTGACACAACAGGCTCTGTCAACAAGCAATAAGAATCTGTATACACCTTGGCAGATGGATCCTCAGGCAATAAACACAGCAGGAAACATGTTTATAAGGAATCTGCCAAGTAAAATATGGCAAAGTTAAACCATATCAAGAGGATAGTTCTCTGCTTTATGCTTTTTCTTAATGGGGGCAGAACTTTGGGCAATAAATATCAAGAGAGATTCTGATTAGAAACAGAAATTTAAATTAAACAAACACTGAAAATCCAATTTGAGCTTAAAAATCAATGCACATAAATACAAATCTTCTCTGTCACCAGTTATATGGGAGAAATAAATACCTACTTCCCATAGCAGCTGTTAATTTTCAAAAATCAAGAATGTTAACAAAACAGAGAAATAACCCCATAGCAACAGGAGGCTCTGTCACGGGCTAGTGTAACTTGCTTTAGGAGAACATATTCAGGGTATAGAGAATGATATAAGAATCCTTTTCTCATGCCTTGGTTTCCTTCTCGGGCACTACTCATGTGGCCCTATGTGTTTATGCAGCCTTTTCCTTTCCCTCGAGGTCCTTCCTTTGCTCTGTCCTCTTCTCACAGTGTGACCCTTTTTATTTACCACATGTCTAGATATTAACAATATCCTATGTTAAGCAGTCATAATGTCTTTGCCAGTAGTACCACATGAGAATGTAAAAGCTTCCTCCCCTAGGTTTTGAAGAAAGGCTGAATGTTAAGGGAAACAACGGGATAAAGAATAGGGTCCACTGTTGCAAATAGAATTTTATGGATGGTTTCAGCATATCCCCCTAAAAAACCTGTTAGTAACTATCTTGCTTTACATATGCACTTCAATAAAATTAAAGTATAATTTGTTTCCAGCATCTTTACAGCAATTGCCTGTATTTTTTCTATGAAGTCATTGTTTTTCATTTATATTAAACTTGGACATATTATCTTCTTTATATCTTCTAGAAGATCATGTGGAGTTCATATATTAAAATTAACTGTTATCTATTTTTCCTTATAGAAATGTTTTCAAAAATTCATTTTTTTTTTGAAAAAAGTAGAAGCTAAAAGAGTATTGAACTTGGAAAACCAGCCAAGCAGATTTTGAGATACTTCTGTGATTCCAGTGGACCTTGATTTTACAAACTATAATATCTATAACAAAGTTTAAGAATCTTTTAAAAATATTATCTCATGAGTTGGATAACGGTATATCACATTCAATGAGAGTACAATTTAAAAAGTTTTTAAAAGTATGAAGTAGAAAGATTCTCTGTCACTAAGCTATTTTCCCTGAGGGAAATCAATCATCAGTTTGGGAAAAGAATTTTCAGAGAAACTGAAGCATAGTTTGCCTTTCAAGAACATGGGTGTCAGAATATAGTGATATATTCACCTCATAGTAATTGTAGGTATGGTATCACCTTGAGGTAGGAGTGTCCCAGGTTTCACCATGGAGCCTTATATAGTCATCCAGAACAAATGTCTAAAACCATCCTGCCTAGTTCATCACATTCTGCCATTTTTTTGCTGATCACTTCTATGTTTTTCAAACTGTCCTCTTTCTTAGTAGAGAAAGTAATAAGAGTTATAGAAAAAAAGATTCTCTCAGATCTGGATGGACATGGAAACAAATGATTGTATCATTTTGTGTCCTTCTCCATATGGCATCAAAATAATATGTAATTTCATCATGGAGTAGGGGGTTTAAAAATCCTTTAAGTTATTTAGAATAAAAACTTGTACAAATATCATATCACATTATTATGTATTCATGTTAGTAAACAGAACCAAATTCAAAATGAAAATCTGGCCAGTACCCAGAGGTCATAGTTCTTTCAATTTAGGAGAAAGCACAAGTTTTTCTGAAAGATATTGAAGGCTTTGGAAGAGACATCAGACACCAACTCTTAGAAATCTCCAAATAATTCAAAATTGTATGGAACTAATTTCTCAACATCGTCACAGAAACCACTGATTAAATAAAATAGGTCAAGTAAGAGGCTAATAATTTGGCAAAGAAAAGTAAATGAGTTGTGCTACAACATTACAGAAACCTAAAAATCTGTATAGTTATCATTTCCCACACAGTGCAGAGAGAACAAAAAGTAACTTGATGGCAGAGCACTCTAAAAAATAAAGCCAAGGTAAGTTCATTAATAAACTACTAGATAGCAAATGTTTAATAGCTGCCCTCCTGGTATCTTTTTACTTAACAACTATTCATTTTAACACCTATGTGCCTGTGATAACACAATTCAGCTCTAGGATTTCATTATCCAAATAATCATCTCAACAAGGTAAATCAAATTGAGACATTTTCATCCTTACCATCTTAACTATCAACTATCTTCTCAGCAGTACTAAAACAAGTAATGGCAGGTGTCCCAATACAATTTAATCATTAAATTGTTAGTTTAATCTTGTTATTGTGCTGCATTGTCTTTGAAGCATTCTTAAAGGAATGTGTGTGTGTGTGTGTGTGTGTGTGTGTGTGTGTGTGTGTGTGTGTATTATGCTGGGTGTTTGTGTGTGT
>OU015743.1:103955065-103992289 GCA_907169655.1 Acomys percivali | reverse complement strand
TGTGTGTGTGTGTGTGTGTGTGTATTATGCTGGGTGTTTGTATGTGGGTGTGTGTGTGTGTGCATGTCACTTACTTCTAAGTCTACGGACACTAATGCATTAGAAATGCATTGGTAGTGAGAACTCAGCTGTTACAATATATTGACCTTAACAAACTAAATGCTGATCAAACTGCATTTTCATCTCAGCAAAAAAGTGTATCTCACTTTTCATCTGCCCTTCAGGGTCCTTAGAGAGAAGGCTAAGCAGTGAGACAGTTTTGTTGACTAAGTAATTAATAAGGAATGTATCTGCTATCCTCTGAAACATCTGTGCAAAATTGCTTCAAATCGTGCCAGCAAGCCAGCCAGTACTGATACCGACACCTGTTCTTTCATCGACATTGCTTTCCATGGAGTGGATTATGCTTTAGCTGCCTGATTTCCTCAGATTTTTTTGTCATTTAAAACAGACTGCATAAAAGGCCCAAGAGACAAATATAAAAGGCTATCCCACTGAACACATTTGTTGCCTGATTTCTGAGTATTTTTTAATTGTCATCAGGCCTAAGTCTTTGCTTTCTTCCTAGATAAACAAATGCAGCACTGAACTGGACCCCTTTAACTCTGAAAACAAATGTTGTCATAAAAGAAAGAAATATCACTTATTTAGAGACTGTGTTTTCTCCTCTCTGTCCCTCTGTTGCCATAGTCACCTCTCCTACAGCAGCATCTCTGAGCAAAAGCACACTGAGGCTGTATCCCTCCTTCCTGATCATTGCCTTTCCTATTCATTACATTCTCCACATCCCTTAAATAGTATCACCTCTGGCTATTTCTAATATGCACTGGCAAGAAGACTATCATTGAATATGCAAATTAGTACATTAAAGCTAAACTAAGACTTCTATGTTTTTACAGACAACTGGTTTGTGAAGATATAGCAAAAAAAAGAAAATGAGAGCCTGGCCAGCTTATGCAATACAATATTTACTACTCTGCTATACAATACCAATTAGTCTTTGAGTTATATCTATAATCTTGATTATAACAAAAGTCTTAATTAGGATCCAAGTAGAGAAAGTTTTATTAGTTTACACAGATACTCACTCAGGAAAACTTCTTTAAGAAGAGATGATAGGGCTGGAGAGATGGCTCAGCCATTAAAGGCTAGGCTCACAACCATAAATATAATAATAGATGATGGCTCAGGAAAAATCTAAGTTCAAGATATAAACAGTGCCTAGCATCTTGAGATATTTATGAATTTCTTGGAAGATTCATAGCACCTGGAATTGAGTGTCACATAAGAAGGACTTTTGAGAGGATGACAAAGAAAGAGATGACATTCAAGATAGCATTGAAGAGTGTGTGTTTCTTCATAAACTACTTTAAGAAGAAACACATCATTGTTTATATTTTGCAATTTTTTTCATTAAGCAAATTTGAGGTGTTATTTAAAAAGTTTGTGTCCTTGAGTAGCAAAATCATAATTGTTACATTATACTATATTATTAGATTTTTGTTATTTGATTACTACATGCGCATACTTGTGACAGGAGAGTATTTTCCAAGAAGTATAAAGAACTGCACAATAAGTATGTTTTTCATATTTTGTAAGATAAGCTGAATTCTACTAGTAAAAACTTGACTAGACTATAGATATTGTTTTTCTATATTATTAAAAAAGTCTACAGTTAAGTAGTATTTTTACATAAAATATCAATCAATTTACAAACAACATTCATAAAAATAGATTTTGTATGTGTCAATTGTTTAAGTGCAAAAATAAGAATACAAAAACCAGGCCATATCTGGGAGTTTACTGTGAGATTGTGTTACCTAGTCATGAACTGAACAAGGAAAACACCAATGGATATACCAAAGAGGCTGAAGAAAATTCCACAAGACCTCAACTCTATGCAAAATACCTCAGTCAACTAAGGGAGGCTGAGAGTGGGAGACATAGTTTTCCTTATGGCTTAGCATGGTTACCCAATACCAAATGGTCAGACCTAAACATATTCATACAATTACATGTGCTGGGCAGGCTATATTTAAGGATATGCATGTAAATACATATATTTGTGTACCAACAATTAATAAAAAAATGGGCCACAAGTTTGAAAAAAAGCAAGGAGAACTACATGGGAGGCTCTGAGGAGAGAAATAGGAATAGAGAAACATAATAATTATGGTCTCAAAAATGAAAATGTATAATAAAAAGAATTCAGTTCAAGTGAGTCAGATTTAGCTTTATATGTAGTAACTCATAATACTGTGATATATTTTTATTAACTCTTTGAAAATTTCATACATGCACACAGCATATTTTGGTTGTGAGCTTAGCCTATAATAGCTGAGTCACCTCTCCAGTCCATAATACAGTATGTGTATTTTTATCATATTCACCACCTTTTCTCCCCTTCACTCCTCCAAGACCCATTTCCTAACTCATTTCCCAACTAATGTATTATTTATTTTAATAAAACACAGTAAGTCCAATGAGTACTCATGGGAGCGAGGCCATCCACTGGATCAATTCATTATGTTCTTAACTCAAAGGCTGAGAGAAGTAAAGGATCCTCAATGAATCCATTCATCATACTTATATTTAAGACATAGCAAGCTAAATAGCCTCAAACAAATAGTTACCCTTCCCTGATGGAGACCACACAGATTTCTGAAATCATGATCCTTTAGTCATAGAGTAGATTGTGAAATATCAGTGCTTCATGAACTGGAGAAAAACACCATCTATAGTTGTTGAAAACCAATTTTAACTTTTATTTCTTTGGTGAAGAAATATTCTTCATGCTATAGAACTGGGCATTCCAATTCTATTTTCTCCTTCTACCTGTCACTTTTATTAATGCCAAGGCACAGTGTTCATGTACTCACATGGATACTGGGGAGAAGTTATAAAAAAAAAAGTTAATATCATCTAAACCTTTCTGAACTTTTCTTTAGAGCACTTTACATGTTGAAGGTATCATAGCTTATTGGAAAGATTTTCTACTTCTTCTCTTCCTTTATAATTTAGCCTGAAAAATCTTTGTTCTATTTTTTCAATGACAAATGATATAAACATTTACTGTATGACTTCAACTGTAGTTATTTGTATTCAACTCTTGATGATGTCAATAACAGTTTTCCTTGCCAGCTGTAGACATTACTGGAAATATTAATGGTGATCTATTCCTGACCTAATATCTCTCTAGAGCAACCATTTTTCTTTTGGAGACAATTTTGCTCCCTTGAGTGATATGTACCAAAGTCTATAAGCAAATGTCACCTAAAAGAAAAATCATCCTCAATTGAGGGATATTGTTTTAGAGGACAAATGAAACTAGCCCATGACTTTGACTAGTTGAAAAAACTAATAACAAAGGAGGAAAATTCCAGAACAACTGCATTCTTAAGCATTTAAACAGATGGAACCCCAAGTACTTTTTAATGGAATAAGTCATTATACATTCCTAAATGGGTTCAGTCTTTTGTTTGCTACTCTTCCTAAATAATTTTCTCTTCTTGATTAAAACTCTGCTTTCACATTTGGAAATGATAATTGTCTGACTTCAGAGCTACTATGTTATAACTTATTACTGTATAACACTCTAGTGAATAACAGGCAAAATGTTTAAATGAGCAAGTTGGATTACAGTCAAATGACTCATTAAACACTGCAAAGTAAATTATTATATAATCAAAATATTCTGTGAACATATAGATCAACAATTTCTTGTTCTTTTCCCAGCGCTAGTCCTACAAAAATGCTGATTAATATGTATAAATTGTATTTTGAGCAGTGACAATTCCTTCCTGGCTCTTACTTTTTCAGCACTTTGATAACTTCTGCTATGCATCCTGTTCCCTGAAGTCTGTGGAAGACGTTAGGGGGAAATTCAGCATCAGGAACAAAAATCGTAATGTTTCTAGAGGGAGAGTGGTCTGTAATCTCAAGTCACAATCCCTGTGAGCCTCAGTCTCCTCATCCGTGGCATGATGATAAAGGCACTCCATCTTTAAAAGTACACTAGCAGTTTTCTAAATGAGTTAAGCTTCCCAGTAGAAACTGATGTTGAGTTAATTATTTGTCAGAGAACAGAAGCTTATATTTTCAAACTAATCAGCACTCAAAATGAATTTTTACACATTAATGAATCATCTATATAAACTATCTTAAAATAATATTTTCTCAAACATAACGCTATATACTCACCCCAATCTAAGTATATGTCTAGTTCTATCACAGTAGTCATGCATAAGAAAAATGACACATACTAGCAATCTACTTTTAATAACTAAATTGAGTATTGAGTATCTGAGTAGTCTTAAGACTTTGTACAACATTGAAAGCTTTTACCAGTCTGCCCTCCCAACTTTAGAGAAAGGAACTTCAGTGAACCAGAATTAATCAGAAAGGTTATCATGAAACTTTTGCTTTATATATATAGGTGATTTCTCATTTGATTGGGTTACACACTGATCCAGGAGATAGGCTTGATGTACATATAGTAAAATTAATTATAATAATGTTAAATAAATGAAAAATATAAGGTAGTACTTAACATAAATATTCATTTTTCATACACTAACATATGATTTAAAAAGATGGTAATACAAAGATTTAATAATTACCATCTTTGTAAATCATATGTTAGTGTATGAAAAATGAATATTTATGTTAAATATTATAATAGTACACTACCTTATTTTTTCATTTATTTAACATTATTATAATTAATTTTACTATATGTACATCAAGCCTATCTCCTGGGTCAGTGTGTAGCCCAATCAAATGAGAAATTACCTATATACCCAGATCTACCCAATGAACAGGACATTCTTCACAGTTGAGTGGAGAGTAGGGTCTGACTTTCACACAAACTCTGGTGCCCCATATTTGACCACATCCCCTGGATGGGGAGGCTTGGTGGCACTCAGAGGAAGGATAGCAGGCTACCAAGAAGAGACTTGATACCCTATGAGCATAAACAGGAGGAAGAGGTCCCCCTTAGTCACAGTCATAAGGGAAGGGAATAAGGGGAAAATGGGAAGGAGGGAAGAATGGGAGGATACAAGGGATGGGATAACCATTGAGATGTAACAAGAATAAATTAATAATAATAATAATAATAATAATAATAAAGATACAAAGAAAAGAGAAAAAATTGAGATGTAATATGAATACATCAGTAAAATATATCTAAAAAGTAAAAGTGTAGTTCTGAAGAACTTTCAGTTCATAAAAAAGACAGTTGCCTCATTTATAAAATAAAATGTGCTAAGCTAGTGAAACTGTTTTGAAGATTGCCTAGACTCAACACAATTGCTTAAAGCTGAATCTATATTACTGCAGATATTCTCAAGTGCCTGATATTCCCCTGAGTTTAAAACTCCATTCATAGATGTTCAATACTGCAGTTTATGCATTAGCATTGGATGAGAACTTATGTGAAAACCCATTGTATTGCAACACTTACAGAGATCAATACAAAAATGTAAAGTGATATCAACTTTTTTAGTATGTCCTATACTATTGTATCCTTGTAGAGTCAGTGGATTATTGATGCTTCTAAAACTAAGTCACTCTTCATTTTTGTTTTTTTATTTTTTTATAATTTATTCACATTATATTGAGATAGTTGCCCCCTTGCTTGTAACCTTCTGTTCCTACCCTCCCTCCCTCTTCTCCCTATCCTCTCCCCTAGTCCTCTGACAGGAGGGGCCTCCTCCTCTACCACCTGACCCCAGGCTATCATATCTCCTTAGGATTGCCTTCATTCTCTTCCTCTGTAGCCCCGCAAGGCCACCCCCACCAAGGGGAAGTGATCAAATCCTGGGCATCAGAGTCCATGTGAGAGGTATACACTGCTCTGCTTACTAGAAGATCCAGAGGAAGAATGAGCTGACCATCATCTACATCTCAACAGGAGTCTAGGTTCTCTGCACCCATTGTCCTTGGCTGGTGCATTAGTTTGTGCAGCTCACCTGAGTCGAGATTTGTTGGCTACAATGGTCTCCTTGTGGAGCTCTTGTCCCCTCTGGATCCTTCTATCCCCTCACTCTTCCATATTACTCTCAGTCCTTTTCCCAGAGTTTGCCTGTGAGCTATAGCAACTGTTTTGATCTTCTACTTGGTGGAGACTTTCAGAGGACATCTATGTTGAGTTAATATCCAAGTATAAGTGAGTATATACCATGTGTGTCTTTCTGGGTCTGTGTTACCTCACTCAGGATGATCTTTCCTGGCTCCCGTCATTTGCCTGCAAATGTCATGATTTCCTTGTTTTGAATATCTTAGTAATATTCCGTTGTGTAAATATACCACAGTTTTTGTATCCATTCTTCAGTTGATGGACATTAAGGTTGTTTCCAGAATCTGGCTATTATCAATAAAGCTGCTATGAACACAGTGGAGCAAATGTCCTTGTTAAATGGTGGAGCATCTTTCAAGTATATGCCCAGAGGTAGTATAGATGGATATTGAGGTAAAGTTATTCCCAGTTTTCTAACAGAGCGCCAGATTGATTTCCAAAGTGGTTACCCAAGTTTGCACTTCCAACATCATTGGAGGAGTGTTCCTCTTTCTTTACATCCTCAAGACATGTGCTGTCATTTGAGTTTTTCATGTTAGACAAAAAGGAATATCAGAGTTGTTTTGATTTGCATTTCCATTCTCTGTTATTCTTCATATTCTCATAATTAGGAACACAAGCCCCAATTTAGGGAATGTTAATATTGTCTGTGTAATCCTTGGCATGGCTTCACTCACTCTTTTTTAATGTGAAGCCATGCCAAGGATTACACAGATATTAACATTTATTAAATTGGTGGTTATATTCCAATTATCAGAATATGAAGGAAAACAGAGAATGGTGTTCATGTCCTCCACACCTGATGAGTTAGTATTTCAGTTGAGTAATGAATTTGCCTTCTGTGAAAGAAGTATTAGCCATAACTGGGAACATCTCAAGGTTCTTTAGGATGACTTCGTTTCACCCTTGTTTCCCAATGTATTGTCCAGCCTTAGAATGCCAAAGGTGTCTTTGTAACCCACTCTTCCAGATAATTCTCCTACAAGGAAATCCTCCACAAAGGCCTTGAATAAAGTGAACCAATATTTCACAGACTGCTTAAGACCTTGATCTCCCCCAGAGTTTCATTGGAGAAGTTTGTCACTTTCTACTTCAGGTATAGTGAAATGGTTCAGATATTTTTAACAACAAATTTGATTTGATTACTCCACAGACACTGTATGGAACTTCTTCCAGGGGGGGAGCTTTGAAAGGAAATTTCTTCCTGCAGGCATTTCACACAAAGGAACTTGGAATACCACATCTTATCTGTGTCTGTGAGGCAGAAAGCACTGGCAAACTTCAAATTACTGATCTCTTCTACTTGGTGATTTTGATATTCCATTTTTCTTTGACTGGCATGCTTATCTGTGGCTGAGTTACTTCAGTGGTGCTATTCTGTTGGGAACTTTATTCCTCACTTAGCATTCTATATCATGATGGCATTCAGAAAGCAATGTCTTCTAGATATTCTTCTACCTAGAGATCATTAGGTTGGCCTCAAATTTGCCATCGAGTTCAGACTTGGCTTCAGTGTTCTTCGATGCCTCAAAAAATTTCCCACAGGAAAACTATCCACTGCCATCCTTAATTTGATGGTTCTGGCGTACCACTGTGCCTTTACTCCTGATACTGGATTAACAAAATGGAAGTCTTCCAATTTGGAATTTAGAAGTTCATGTTTTCTAATCACAAAGTAGATCCTTTTTTCTTTGCCCACAACATTATCTTAAGGCTTATGGTAATGGCCTTCTACAGAAGTATCTTCACCTCGGCATCAGAAAAGAGGGTACTGGATGCTCACCTGATTTGAGTCCTAGGGAGAGTGTCCACTTTATCTTGGAAAATGGTTAATGTGTTCTTTGCTGGTGATTTTATTTTATATTCTTTTTTCATAAGCAATTATTGGGGTTTGTTTGTTTGTTTTCCCCTTGCGCTGTCTTTTTGTCTTTTAAAACTAGGATAATTCTACCTTTGCAAAATGTGTTTGAAGTGTTCCTTTATCTTTATTGTTCTTTGGAAACATTAAGAGGAGTTGATACAATTTCTTTAAAAATTTGATGAATACTCCCATGAAGCGTTCTGGCCTTGGGCTTTTCTTTGATTTTTCAGAACTAATTTAACTTCCTTACTTATATCAGCTTATCCATATTGTCTATGCTGCTTTATGATTCAGTCTTGATAAATCATATGTTTCTATTAATTTATCAATTCCACTAAGTTATCCATTATAATGGTGTATAATTGTTAATTAAATAATCTCTCTGATATGCTGACAAAGATCCCTTCTTAAACTTGATCAATATAATTAAAGTTTGAAATCTTTCTAAAATCAATTATAATTTTGACTTTTTCACTGTAGATGTCTCATCATCTCTATTTTTAATTAATTCTGCTCTTATCTTTATTACTTTCTTCATGTCACTGTGAGTTTCCTTTATTCTTTCCTAGTAAGTCATATAAGTTGTCTGGTTTAAAACCCTCTTCTTTTTGGATGATCTATCCATTGCCAAAAGTATGGTATTAGTCCTCTTCTGGTCCTACTCACATTGGAGCTCTCCTTGCATCAGCACCAGGATGAATCCATCAGCAATCCATCACACAGATCAAGCACAATCGCAAAGACCTCCTCTTCAAAGACCCTATCATCAATGTGTGGTACTCTGTGAATATAAAGAGGCTAGGCACCTACATTGGCCATCTTGGATCTGTGTGGTGTGTGGATGATGACTGAGACACCAAGCATGCCCTTAATGCCTCAGCTGACAACACTTGTCATCTCTAGGACTATAAAATAGAGAAACAGCTGGCTTTACCCAAGACCAGCTCAGCCATGTGGACTTGTGGCTTTGACTATCGAGGCAACATCCTGATGTTCTCCATAGAAAAGCAGATGGGGTGCCAGTGTTTTGTGAGCTTCTTTAATCTGCAGGATCTGAGCCATATTGACAGCAATGAGCCCTACATGAAGATCCCCTGAAATGATTCCATGGTCTCCAGTGCCATCTGGGAACTTCTATGTGAGTTTATTATCACAAACCATGAGAGTGGAGAGCTCAACCAGTAAAGTACCAAGTCCAGAGAGGTATTGGTGAGTGTTAAGGATCTCGACAGATCAATGGCATCCAGTTGTCTAGAGACATGACCATGTTTGTCACCACATCCAAGGACAACACAGCTAAGCTCTTCTACTCCACGAGTCTTGAGCATCAGAAGACTTTCTAAACAGAGCATCCTGTCAACTCAGCTGCCATGGTCACACTTTACATTCCTATCTTAGCACCCCTCCCTCCTTTCTTTCTGGTCCCTACCTCCCATCCTCTTCCCTTGTCCTCCTCCCCTTGTCCTCAGAAAAGGAGATCCCACCACCACCAACCCATCTGAACACATCAAGGCATATCAGGACTGAGCTCATCCTGGTTCACTGAGGCCAGGCAAGGCAGCCCCTTTAGGGCAAAGTGATCAAAATAATGCATCAGAGTCCATGTCATAGACAACACCTGCTCAACATAAAGATCAAATTCCCCATCCAAGACATATGAGTAGGGGTCCTATGTCCAGTCCATGCATGTTCTTTGATAGATACTTCCATCTCTGTCAGACCCTATGGGTCTACATTAGTTGACTCTGTTGGTCACCTTGCAGTGTTCTTATCCCCTCCAGATTCTTCTATCCACCAAACCTGACTCTTCCACCAGACTCCAGGAGCTCTGCTTAAGGCTTGGCTTTGAGTCTCAGCATCTGATTCAATTAGCTACTGGGTGAGGCCTCTTAGAGAATGGTTAATTTAGGACCATATCTGTAAACATAGCAGAGCAACATTAATAGTGAAGGGGTGGCTTTCTCCCATGGGTTGGTTCTCAGGTTGGGCCATGATTTGGACATTAGCTCAATCCCTACTCTATCTCTGCACATCCTGTGGTCAGGGTAGATTTGGGGTCAAAGGTTTTGTAGGTGGATTGGTGTTCCTTTCCCACCACTACAGATCTTGCCTGGCCTCCTTAGTCCCACTGTCCCCACTTACAGAAGGCCCAGTTAGAGACATCCCCATATCCTCTCTGTAGCAGGTCTCCAGTTTGCTTCAGTGATATTCCCACCCTCAGTTGCCTATTTCTTTCCAAGCCCTTTCACCTCCTGACTCCATTCTCCCTACATCTGACCCCACTCCTCATTTCCCTACCCAGTTCATTCTCTACTTCCATTTCCACTGTCTATTCTAGTTCCTCATCTGACTGAGATTCAGGGAGGCCCTCTAGTTTGTTTCATTGATGACCTTGCTTATGATTTTCCTTTTCTCTCTAAGCCCTCTAATCTCCCCTCCCAACTCATCCTCCCCTCTACTTCCCTCCCTACACCCTCCCCTATCCAGCTCCCTCTCTACTTCCACTACCCTTGTTTTCTTTTTCTTCCCTGTTACTGATATTGAAACAGGGCTTCCCTTAGGTTCTCCTTGTTGCTTAGCTTCTTTGGTTCTGTAAACTGTACTGTGATTATCCTGTAATATATGGCTAATATCTACTTGTAAGTGAGTACATACCATGTGTGCCTTTCTGGGTCTGGGCTACCTTGATCAAGATGCAGGATGACCTGTCTAGTTCCATCCATTTGCCTGAACATTTCATGGCTTCCTTGTTTTTAATATCTAAGCAGTTTTCCATCATGTAAATGTACCCCTTTTTAAAAATCCATTCTTTGGTTGAGGGACATCTAGGTTGTTCCCAATTTCTGGCTGTTATGAATGAAGCTAGTATGAACATAGCTAGCAAACTTCCTTGCAGTATGGTGCCACATCTTTTGGGTATATGTCCAGAAGGAGTATAGCAGGTTCTGGATATAGATCTATTTCTGAATTTTGGAGAAAGAGCCAGATTAATTTCCAAAGTGATCGTACAAGTTTATACTCCTACCAGCAATGGAGAAGTGTTCCCCTTTCTCCACATCCTGGTCAGCATGTGCTAGTGCTTGTGTTTTTATTCTAGCTCTTCTAACTGGTGTAAGATGAATCTGAAGGTCACATTCCCCTGATATCTAACAACCTTGGACATTTCTTCATGTGCTTCCCAGCCATTCAAGTTTACACTATAGAGAATTCTCTATTTAGCTCTGTTCCCCCATTTTATAATTGGATTATTTGGTTTGTTTGTGTTTAGTTTATTAAGTTCTTTATAGATTCTGGCTATTAGCTCTTTGTCAGATGTAGGGTTGGTGAAGATCTTTCCCATTTTGTAGAGTAACATTTTGTTCTGTTGACAGTGTCCTTTGACTTACCGAAAAATTTCAGTTTCTTGATGACCCATTTATTAATTGTTGATCTTAGAGCCTGAGCTGTTGATGTTCTGTTCAGGAAGTTGTCTCCCTGCCAATGAGTTCAAGGCTGGTTACCTCTTTCTTTTCTAATAGAATAAGTGACTCCTGTTTTATGTTGGGGTCTTTGATCCACTTGGACTTGAGTTTTTTGCAGGGTGATAAATATGGATCTATTTTCATTTTTCTGCATGTAGACATACAGTTAGACCAGCACCATTTATTGAAGATGCTTTAATTTTACCATCATGTGGTTTTGGCTTCTTTGTCAAAAATCAATTATCCATACATGTATGAGCTTATTTCTGCTTCTTTGATTTGATTCCATTGATCAATCAACCTGTTTCTATGCCAGTACTATGTAGTTTTTATTACTATTTCTCTGTAGTACAGCTTGAAGTCAGGGCCAGAGACACCTACAGAAGTTCTTTTATTGTGTAAGATTGTTTTAGTTATTCTGTCTGTTCTTGTTGCTTTTTCATATGTATTTGAGAACTGTCCTTTCAAGTTCTCTGAAGAATTTTGTTGTTTTGATGAGAAATGCATTGAATCTATAAATTGTTTTTTATAACAGGGCATTTTTTCCTATGGTATAGGAGATCTTTCCATCTTCTGATATCTTCTTCAATTCCTTTTTTCAGAGACTTGAAGTTCTTGTTATACATACCTTTAACTTCCTGGGTTAGAGTTACACCAAGATATTTTACAGTATTTGTGCCTATTGTGAAGGGTGTTCTTTCTCTAATTTCCTTATGAGCCTGTTTATTGTGTGTATACAGGAGGGCTACTGATTTTTTAAAATGAATTTTGTATCCAGCCACTTTGCTCAAGGTATTTATGAGCCATAGGAATTCTCTGGTAGAATTTTTGGGGTCAATTACCTATACTCTCATATATCTGCAAATAGGGATACTTTGACTTCTTCCTTTCCAATATGTATCCCTTTTAGTTGTCTTATTGCTTTGTCTAAGACTTCAAGAATTGTATTCATGAGATAAGGTGAGCATGGGCAGTCTGGTCTTGTCCCTGATTTCAATAGAATTGCTTTAAGTTTCTCTCCATTTAATCTGATGTTGACTGTTGGCTTGCTG
This sequence comes from Acomys percivali, assembly GCA_907169655.1. NCBI lineage: Eukaryota > Metazoa > Chordata > Mammalia > Rodentia > Muridae > Acomys > Acomys percivali. The sequence continues at coordinate 103,979,836 of OU015743.1, read as the reverse complement.
TATATTGTCTTTATTGAATTTAGGTATGTATTTTGTATGCCTGAACTTTCCAAGACTTTTAAGATGAAGGGCTGTTGGATTTTGTCAAAGGCATTTTTAGCATCTAATGGGATGGTCAGGTGTTTTTCTTTTCTTTCTGTTTGTTTATATGGTAGGTTATGTCGATGGATTTTTGCATACTGAAACACCCCTGCACGCCTGAGATAAAGATTTCTTAATCATGATGGATGATATTTTTATGTACTCTTGAATTTGGATTGTGAGTATTTTCCTGAGTATTTTTGCATCAGTGTTCATAAGGAAAATTGGTCTCAAATTCTCTTTCTTTTTTGGGTCTTTCTGTGGTTTAGGTATCAAGGTGACTATGGCCTCAGAATGAGTTTGGCAATGTTCCTTGTTTCTATTTTATGGAATAATTTAGGAAAATTGGTATTAGTTCTTCTTTGAAAGTCTGGTGGAATTCTACATTGAAACCATCTGGCCATGGGATTTTTTTTAATGAGAAAATTTTAATGGCTGCTTCTATTTCCATCGAGGTTATAGGACTATTTAACTTGTTTACCTGATCATGATTTAACTTTGGTAAGTGGAATTTATCAAGAAATTTGTTCATTTCATTTACATTTTCCAATTTGTGGAGTACAGGCTTTTGAAGTAAGATGTAAAGATATTTCAAATTTCCTCAGTGTTTTTGTTGTATCTCCTTTTGCTTTTCTGATTTTATTCATTTGGATACTGTCTTTTGCCTTTTAGTTAGTTTGGCTAAGGGTTTGTTTATTCTATTGTTTTTCTTGAAAAACCAGTGCTGGTTTAGTTGATTCTTTTTATTGTTCACTTTTTTCTAATTTATTTATTTCAGCCTTGTGTTTGATAATTTTCTGCCATCTATTCCTGTTGGAAGTGTTTGCTTCATTTTTTCTAAAGTTTTCAGGTATATGGGATAGTATGGGATCTCTCCAATTTCTTTATGAAGAGACTGACTGGTATAAACTTTCCTATTAGAACTCTTTTCATTTTGTCTCATTCAACATAAGTTCATGTCCTTAGTCTCAAGGACTGACTGACTCTGAGATTCCATCTCATACATGTCAGAATGGCTAAGATAGAAAACTCAAGTGACAGCACATTCTAGTGAGGACGTAGAGAAAGGGAAACACTTCTCCTTTGCTGGTGGGAGTGAAAACTTGCACAACTACTTTGGAAATCAGTCTGTTACTTTTTCAGAAAATTTGGGATAGCTCTACCTCAAGACCTAGCTATACCACTCCTGGGTATATATCCAAAAGATGTTCCACAATACAAGAAGGACATTTGCTTAACTATTTTCAGAGCAGCTTTCTTTGTAGCAGCCAGAATTTGGAAACAACCCAAATATCCCTCAACCCAAGAATGGATTTTTAAAAATGTGGTACATTTACTCAATTGAATACTATTAAGCTACCAAAGACATCAAAAAATTTCAAGCAAATTGATGAAACTAGAAAAGATCATGATGAGTGTGGTGCCCAGACCCAGAAAGATACACATGGTATGTACTCACTTATAAGTATATATTAGCAATAAATATAGGATAAGCATACTACAATCCAAAGACCCAAAGAAGCTAAGTAACAAGGAGTAAACAAGGGAGGATGATTAAATCTCACTCAGATGGGGAAATATGATAGTGGAAGTGGTTGAAGAGAAGAAACAACATAGGAGACAGAACACTGGGAGAAATGAGGTTGGAAATCAGACCTGGAGAGATCCAGTGAGGGAGGACAGAGGGTATGCAGAGTGGAGAGGTACCATAGTCAGAAGCATCTCTGTAACAAGCTGGAGACCTAGGACAGCGTAGGCATCTAGGAGAATATAAGGATCACTCTAGCCAAGGTACATAGTAGGAGCAGTCATGGAGACTGAAGAGGACACCCTGTAATTAGACAGGGATCCTAGTGGAGGGCTAGGAACATCAACTTACCCACAAAAGACTTTGATCCAAAATTTACCATGTCTAAAAGATGTGCATGGATAAAGATAGAGCAGAGATTGAGGGGCTGTCCAATAAATCCCTGACTCAACCTGAGACCCACCCCATGGGAAAGAACCACCATCTGTCACTGTTAAAGATACTCCACTATGCTTGCATACAGGAGTGTAGCATATCTACCCTCTGAGAGGCTACACCCAGAAGAGGATCCAAACAGATGATGAGACTCACAGCCAAACATTGGGCAAAATGCAGCGAGCGTGGTGGAAAAGTAGGCGGGGGTAGGGGGAGGGTGGATGGCAAGATTGTAGGTGACAGGGGCGCCACAAGAAAATCAATAGAGCCAACAAACCAGGGCCCAGAGGGGTTTGTGGAGACTATAGTACCAACAAAGGACCATGCATGGACTGAACGTAGGCCTCTTCCACAGATGTAGCAGATGGGCAGGTCAGGCTTCATATGGGTCTCCTACAAAGGGAAGTGGGAACTGTCTCTGACTTGGACTTGGTGGCCTGCTTTTAGATCACTCCCCTCGGTGGATCTGCCTTGACAGGCCACAGGAAAAGAGAAGGTGCTCAGTCCTAATGCAACTTAGTGTGCTGGAGTAGGAGAGTAGGGAGCCTCCCCTTTTCTCAGGAATGGGGGAAGGGAATGGTGGCAGAGAAAGGGAGAGTGGGACAGGAGAAGAGGTGGAAGAGGGCTGCTATGATTGGGATTGAAAATGAATAAACAAATTAATTAATATAAAAATTAGAAACAAGAGAAGAAAAAAAACAAATAGGCATTCTTTTATGCTTTCTCTTTGCCTATTTTTATTTGTTTGTTTATGTGGTTTTCAAATTTCTATTTTTTGTACTGTATTGTATTATTATTCTTTAGATACCTGTGCCTTTATTTATGAGGCCTCCCTGAGGGGATAATGAAAAAAAAGTTAGTAACACATGAAGTGCTGACATCTGCTGGCAGAGATGGAGACAAACAGGGTGTGACCAGGAGTATCTAGAGTAATTTCTTTACATTTGTTTCAATTTCCATGGCTTCCAACATGGTGTAGAAGAGTTTGATATGTTAAATAAATTCCATTCTGAATGACAATTCTATAAAGATGGAATATCTGAGAGCAAGTTCTAACCACACTGGCTCTTGACTATGTTCTTTGTCCTTTCCATCTGTAATTGTTGTTTAGCTGTGAGTTTGTTTTTACCATATTATTTTCATTGTGAGATTGTACCAGGTCAGAAAAGTACTATAGAAAGTTGTTAACTATTATTAAAACAAACCAATTAGATTAAAAGTAATCCAAAACTTTGTATCAGGCTCTTGCCTACCAATAAAACAAGGCACGCAGTATGTCCAAACTCTGGACACCGTGCATAACACAGCCATCTACAAAGTTCATGCTGGAGAACTGAACAAATAAGTTACAAAAGCTAAATCACAAAATATTCATAATATTTTACATTATTTGGGGAGCTTTTGTTGTGCCACATGCAAATCTTTCACTGTCAGGAAAAGAAATGTCTATTTCTAAAGATGTGAAAAATACTAGAAAAACTGGGCTCTAATTTTATGAATAACCCATCTTAGACTCTTGAGGCTTTGCTGTCTGGTATATAACACATTAAATGACAACATTTGGCAAAAGTAATCAAATAATACAGACTGTTACAAATATAAGGCACTGTTTCAACTATATTACATGTCTCTTTTATGATTCTATTTTGCAAACATAGTAGCCAAGAACCTGAAGATAGTTTTGCTTACATTAAGTTACCTAAAATTTATCATTGCAATTCTGAAATCAATGTTCTAGTCAATTTTAAAGACCTAGATGTTTTACAAAATTCTCTTGGAACTTATTTCATACCCAAAGCTTGGCTTCATATATCAGATGCTATTAAAAATATAGACTTATAAATGATTTACAGACTTGAGAACAGTGATGATAAATATTTAACCATATTCCAAATCCCCCTATTTTTCTGTATTCCTTGAATGTATTACTTGGTTTTCACTTTGTTGATTCATTGTGCATCCATTATAAATAAATACATCGAACTATATATGAAGAGTACTGTAAGGGACGGTGCAGAGAATGACCGCTGTTCTAAAGAAGCTCCAAGACAGACAACCAGATGACACAAAAGAAGACAGACTGAGAACAATAAAATACAGAACAGCCAATTTAGAAGCTAAAGCTGAACATTTTTATCATATGAAGTCTCATTTGAGAACAGACTTTAAGTACCAGACTCAGGCAAGGCTTCCCTTCTGATCTCAAGGAATTTGGCAGAGCTTCAATTCAAGGAAATTATGCCAAGATTTAGCCAACCATGTGATAAAGAAGAAAAGATGACATTATAAATGGAAATGTCAATAGTTAGAAGAGAAACTGCAGGTTGCTGATGATGAGATATGAAGTTCACGTACCCAGGGACACAGTTAGCCTGAGAGATAAGACTCACGTGAGAGTATTCAGATAGGCTGTGAGGGTTGAAAGTTAAGGAACTCATTCAGTGAAGACATAGTTATAGAACATTACTTGCTGATGTTCTGATTTAATCATTAATCCTAACTGTCAACTTTAATGGATATGATCTCGGGGCAGGCCTGCCAGGACATTTTATAAAAGGTTAAATAAACCAAGAATATGCTCCTCTAGGTTTAGGTAGCCTTTTTCATTGGTGGCCCATAAATATAGAAATCCAAAGAAAACCCAGTGCTGGCCCTTCCCTGTGTTTGCTTCTTGCTGGTGAATGCTACTGCAGGAGCAAATTTTTGTTCATAGCAGAACCAACCTTCTGTGGCCTTCCAATGTAAAAGAAAGACAAGAAACTCTCTAGGAATATTTTAGGCCTTCAGCCCAAAGTCAGGACTATTAAGACTTCTAGTTTTGTTGATTGTGTATCTGCATAGTTATCAGTCTCTTCAGTGTGCAAATAGCCACTGTTGGACTATCCAGTGAGAATTGTGTTTTGCAAAGCACTAAACCTCTCTGGTATTCCTTTATTTTTCTTGAGAGCCCTTATCAATACATCTGTCTATCCATCCTTGTGTTTTCTTTTCTTTTTTTAATTTAAATAATTTATTCAGATTATATCTCAATTGTTATCCCCTCACTTGTATCTTCCTGTCCCCACCACCATCCCCTCCCTCTTTCATCCTATTTCCCTCCCCTAGGCCTGTGACAGAGGGGATCTTCTCCATCAGCATATGATCACAGCCTATCAAGTCTCATCTTGGTAGCCTACTTACTCTTCCTCTGGGTGCCACCAGGCCGACCCTCCAAGGGAAAGTGGTCAAATAGGGGCATCAGAGTTCATGTTAGAGTCAGTCCCTGCTCTCCACACAACTGTAGAGAATGCATTGTCCCCCCATTAGCTCTCATTAGGGGGTCTAGGTTTACTGCATGCATTGTCCTTGGTTCTTACAGTAGCTTGTACTGCCTCCTGAGAGATCCGCCAGCCTCGATCCTCTTCTTGTAGGGTTCCAGGACCCTCTGAGTCCTTCTATTTCTCCATTCTCCCATATCTCTCTGACTCATAGTCCCAATAGGAAGTCCCAGCATCTGTCCCAATCCCCCACTAAGTGAAGACTCTCAGAGGACATGCGTGTTGGGCTATTTTCAAATTTTATGTGAGTATATACCATGAAACTGTGGTACATTTACACAATGGAATACTACTCAGCTATTAAAAACAAGGAAATCTTGACATTTTCAGGCGAATAAATGGAACTAGAACTTATCCTGAGTGAGTTAACCCAGACCCAGAACAATGATGTCCTTGTGTTTTCTTGTGAGAACACATTATACATTATTTTTAAAATCACTATTCTCTACCTTTGAGTCTATAAATCTTTACTGCAAAAATGACCCCATTTTCTTCATCATTGAAGACATAAAATAGTGCCTGAAAACACTGTGACTAGTCTCATCATAGAATACCCATGATAACTTGCCCAAAACCTACTCAAAATCACAATTTTTCAACCATTTGTTCATAGTTCAATTACATTAGTAAGCAAATTATTATCAATCACACAGTTTCTGGCAATAGCAATGATAACCACATAAGCAGACATTATCTGGAAATGAATATTTCTGCAATTTGTTTTATTCTCTCACATGTCATCCTCGCAATATCTTCAAATTTAAAACACACACATCATGGTAATGTCACGCTATGCTGTTTTCTCTTTCATTTTATTTGATTGTCAATGACTACAAGTGAAATACTCAGAAGTTGAATACTAAAGAATAAATCTTTTTGCCTGAGTTGGTGATAGGAAGAGAATACAAAAAAAAAAAAAAATACTTTTTACAATGCAGAAGCCTCACCAACCAAGGCTTGCATAGATTTGACCTAGGATCTCTTGAGTTGTAGCCCATTCACAGCTCAGGCCTCATGTGGGTCCTCTAGTAATGTGAGCAGTAGCTGTCTCTGACATGGACTTTTACCCAGCTGTTTGGTCACTTCCCCCTGACAAGACTGCCTTGCCAGGCCCCAGGTAGAAGACACGCTCAGTCCTGATGTGACTTGCTGTAGTGGGAGGATGTGAAGACCCCTTTCTTTTCTGAGGAATAAAGGAGGAAGGAGGCAAAGAGGGAGAGGGAGGGAGGTAGAACTAGAAGGAGAGGAGGCACGAGACTATGACCAGAATAAACAGAGAAACAACAACAAAACAATGTAGAAGGTTTTGCTCTTTAGTGAGTGTTCCATAGCTATAAAACTATTGTTATGATAGGAAAATTCCATTGTACGTTATCTTGATACCTAACAAACATTGGCAGGTTTGGTCATTAGAAGTTCAGGTTGTACTGATCGATTCCAACTATAGTGTCCCTAGATATATCAAACTGAAGTCCAGTAATATGAACAATATCTGTTTATTTTTCCAACTTTAATTCACATGAAGTCTAATCATGACAACCTTGAAAATTAATTTCTTAGTGCATATATTGTAGAAGAATTTTAATCTAGCAACATGGCTCCTCTGGCATGGGATCACATCTAACGACCTATGTCTGTGTGATCTGGCTGAGATATAAACATGCATTTGGTATACACCTTTAATCCGTCTGGCTGGAATATAAACACACCATTAGTACACACCTTTAATACCAAGTTGTGATGTATGATTGAGCAGCAAGACAAAGTGACAAATCAGACAAAGATTTGACAGAATAAGTCAGAGATAGGGTAGGCCCAGCTCTCATGAGAACAGACAGGAAAATGAAGCAATGCAAGAATAAGACAGAGAGAGCAGAGAGGAGAAGAGTACAGTACAGGAATACAGCAGAGTTTGTGCAGTCAGTATATTCAGTGCAGGCAATTAGGTCAAGGTCCATTGAAGGAATTCAGAGGCAGTTTTTCTAAGCACAGCAATTCAGTGAGAAGTTGAGTGAAACCAATATGAATCAGTCATTGTGGAGAGAGTGTTGAGCCAGAACAGCTGAACTGAAGCAGCTAGCCAGTGTTCAGAAAGAACTAGAAAGTAGGAGCGTATCCTGCAATAAATCTTGGAGGTTGAAAATATCCTATCCTTCCAGGCCTAGGCGAATGGATATTTGGACAGAAATACTCTGGGCTTAGCCCAAGACATATATTTTTAAAGCTTGGGTATGGCTCTCATCTCATCCCTACTATCTGAGGAAATAAAAACGAATTTATAATATATGAGCCTTATTTAATTTCGTTCAGAACCAATGACTAAAATTACATGCAGAATTCGGAATTTTTAGAAAGGTTGCATAGAGTTCTGTAAAATGAAAAAGTAGTCACTGGAACTTACATGTCCCTAATTAATTAGTGATGACTCATGTAGTAAATATCATCAGAAAATGATGGAATTGCTTCAAGCAACTGGTTTCTAAGGCTGACATCGTCCCTATCTTTGCAGCTATGATAAAACAGAGTCCTACACTTATTGTGATTTATTTCGCCTGTTTTTAGCTTAACATATTTCTTTCTTTCTTTCTTTCTTTCCTTCCTTCCTTCCCTTCTTCCCTCCTTTCTTTCTCCCTTCTTCTGTCATACAATACATTCCAACCAGAGCCTCCCCTCTTCCCAATCCATTTCACCTCCTGTCCCCTCTGATCTACTTCTTTTTCATCTCCCTTCAGAAAAGAACAGGCCTCCAGTGATATCAGCCAAACTTGGAATCACAAGATGCAGTAAGATGAGACATATACTCTCATATTAAGGCTGGGTAAGACAACCCAGTAGAAGAAAAAGCATCACATGAGCAGGAAAAAGAGGTAGAGAAAAACTCACTCCCATTGTTAGGAGCCCAACAAAATTCCCGAGCTAAAAAAATATCTCAACATGTATGCAGAGAGCATGGTGCAGAACCATGCAGGACCCATGGTTACCACTTCAGTCTTCCTAGCCCCGATGAGCCCTGTTAGGTTGGTAATGTGAGCCACGTTCTCCTGTTGTCCTTGATCCCTCTGACTCCTACAACTCTTCCTTCTCTCTTCTGTGGAGTTCCTAGAGCTATGGTCTCTGTATCAGCTGCTGGAGGAAGTCTCTCTGATGATAATTGGGCTAGGCACTGATGCTATAAGTATAGCAGACTATCATTAGAAAACAATTAACTGACTCTGTTTGTTTGTTTGTTTGTTCTGTTTTGTCAGCCATATTTGGTTTTATACTAGGTCTGTGAGCCACGCAGCTTCCTGAGCATACAGGCAATAGCAGAGAGAACACGGATTCTCTCTCATGGTGTGCGCCTCAGGTTAAATAAATTGGCTATTCCATGAACTCTGAGCTAGCATTGCCTCAGCAATCATTCAGGGAGAGCAGGCTGTAGGTCATAGATTCTGTGGCTGGATTTCTGTCCCAGCCCCACAACTGGAAGATATTTGTCTTTTCTTCATGCTCAGAAACTCTCCTCTGGATGCATACCATCTACACATGAAGCTGTTCTGTGCTGTTTATTGTTCATTAATTTTCTATGCTTCCACTTAATTGTCCACTCAGTGAACCTCAATACACTTGTCTGCTCTTGAATTTACATATATAATCTTGAGCAGTGTTGGCCATTTTCATGAAAAACATGAACTCATTGACAATAGTTTTATTCTAGTTACATGATTCTAATGTTGATATTGTTAAAGTCTTGTCTTTTGTTGGCTGGTGGCTTCAACTTGTCTTCTCATATTCTTTATACCATTTTGCTGTTTAAAATGGGAATTCTTTAATGCAAAGTAGTAGGTAATTAGCTTTGACCTAAGAATATAATGGCATCCTCTCATTATGGAGGTAGATATGAGAGCCAATCTCTACTTTGTCACCTATAGCAGTCTGAGCTGTCCTTAATCAGCTAGGGATGTCATATGGACAAAACTAGATCCATGGCTTCCCCAGAGAAAATAATTCATAACAAGACAGTATAAAGTAGAGTTTGAATTTGTTAAAAATAGAAAGGTATTCAGGATAAGTCATCCTTGAGAGCACAATTTTGAGCTTCTCACCAGTAGCTTATAAAATAGCTTGACAAAGTAAGGGTGGGGGTTTACTTACATGAGCATGAGAGCCCTCAAAATTCTTCATCTTTTCAATAACCTACATCATGGAAGGGACCTTATGTAAGTTATACCACCCAGTCCTAAAATTTGTTAACTCTCTACTTCCAATAGTTTCTAGCAAGTGGAAAATTACTTGACATTAAGTCTCAGGGATCAAGATGAAGTAATAGCTGTAATCATAGATTATGGTTTCATAACTTCCATCTCCCCCACTTCTTCTATTAGGGGGCCATTAACTATCAAAGCACCGTTACACTTAATTATTTCTCTCAGCCTCCAATCAGTGTAATCATTACTGCAGATTCACAGTTGGATGATCATGTTAAACCTGGGGTGGGGGGAACTATAGTATAATATTCTAGTCCCTTTCCTTGGCATCTTTGATTATTTCTTACATTGTTATCACATTTTTCCTGAGCCTTGGAAGGGATTATTTGCACATTATCCTTTCCTGAATATTAAAATCCCATTTTACCAGAACATTCACTGTGCTCAGCCAACTAATGAGTTATAGCCCTCTCCATCAGTAAGTACAACCAAGTAGAAGAGGTTTTCCAAATTGAACAGAGACTGAGACAGTAACAGCACCAAGAACAACAGCACTAACCCATGGGCACAAGCACAAATACTTCAAAAGGAAAGAGACAAATCCTATCCCTTTCATTCAACAAAGTGATTAACAAAACAGCATGTAGTTGTTTCCACACTCGGACCTTTGTTCTCATCAACCACAAGGATTTTGTTCTTGACCACAGTATAAGATGTTAATTCCCTCCTGGGCAACAGACCTCCAACTCAATCTAAAGGCTGATGGATGCCCACATAACAACTGTGTCTTCATTGTACCAGTGTGCATATCTTGCTTGGTATTTTGATAGTATAGGGCAGAGTTCGGAATCAAATAGAGCTGTTTGTTTTAATTCCTCATTAACAGTCAGGAAATTATTTTTTGCTTCTTTGACAACAAAACATCAGGGAACAAGAAGAAGCCTCAGCGCTTGTATGGTTTCTCAAAGACAAAGTCCTGCAAGTAGAATATACAGTGTCTTCTTCACAATAGTGTCTTGTAATATAGTTCTGTAATGGATCCAACAGCACTGGCAGTTTAATCTTGTTTGGAATGGTCTAATCCCTTTGGCCTGAGTAACTCCATAAAGCAGCTCAGAAGCTTTATGATCATTCTTCCTCACCTGGTTGTTGAATCAACTGATGGTTTAAAGTTTTCCTGAGATTGGTCCCTCAGATGACTGTTGAGAATCTGGGTTTGGTTGATGTGGGATCATGAAATTGGTCTAGGTCTGTGGGGAGAGTATCTGCTACAATTGTATTGATATCTGCACAATGACTTCCCAACCCTCTGGCACTCTCCAGAGCCCCTTGTTCTTCCAGACCCAAGTTGCTGCATCCCTATGGGTACCCCTTCAGAGACAGGCTTCTGATTAAGACTCCAAGCATCAGTGCAGCAGAGAGGCTACTGCATGCCAAGATGTGCCAAAGAGTAGTTTTAGTTTTAGTTTAGGTTCATAGACATCAAGAGACTTAGAAAATTTGACTTCCATCTCATTCAAATATTTACTGTTTGTTCCAGGCTTGGAGCAGAAGGTAAGGCCAAAAATTCCGAAAGACAATGGATGAAGCCTGTTAATAATCAGCCTTGTTGTCAAGTGGTGTGTTAATCTGGGAGATCTCAATGCAGGAGTTGCAGAGATCTGGACTCAGCAGCAAACAGTGTCTGGTATGGAGCTGGCAATCCCAGGCATTTCTCTGTCCTCATGGACATCTCCACCATGAAAAAGAGTCAAGAAAGATGTCATACCTGATAACTGAGATGATTTTCTTCCTTCACTGTACCACAGCAAAATGGGATCCAGCAACAGTGGAGAAGATATTCCTTAAGCTCTGCTTCAGCATCAAGGACAATAGACACAGTTAGGAGATAGTGGTAACTGTTGTAATGATTATGATGATTGTGTGATGTCATCTTCTCTTTAATTTGCATGTGTGTATGTAACCTATTGTATTTGTGTGGAGAGGGATGCTTAGTGACCAATAGGACAAAATCCTCTTTGTATGTCCTCCTCTCTTGCTTTTCCCTTTTATCTTTGATACAGTGCCTCTTGGAACTTTGCTAATAGGCAGGTTGTCTGGCCCATAGCTTCCAAGAACCCTATGCCAACTTGTTTACATTAAGGCATTACTCACAGGGCCCCAGAAGCCTAACTTTTATATGGGTTTATAGTACTAAATGAATTGTCTCACTCCTACAAGGCAATCATTTAACAAGTGAAGTTTCCTCCAGCCCCATGTTTCACAGATTTCTCATAAGTGGCATAAAAATTGACTTTAAAATATAAAAAATGTTGGGCCTTGTTATGGGTCAGTAGTACATGTTTACATGATCTTGGCTTCGAATCACCTCCAGTGCACCACACAAAAGAAAAATAGCAAAGAAGAAACTTTGTACAGCTTAGCATTTTTAACTTCTCTCTACAATTTTCAGTTAAGAGAATGTAATGACAGGTGCTTGGTATTTCGAAGGAATGCTTCCTTCAGGATAGATTCTGAACTGCATTACTCAGGAGCTGGTTTTCAACACAAAGAATATCAAGAGATACCAAAACAAAGACTTCAGTGTCTTTTATAGCCCTGAGCAACAGATAAGAAAAGAGCTTACTGCAGTATGTGTGCCTGGGACTAATTAAATTGGACTGTGGGATGTGTAACTGTGGTGTGCTCCTTGGCATTTTCTAACACAGAAAGGATGTCATTCACTAGCCTGTGTTCTCTTCTCATTAGAGAGTCTGAAGATGGGGACGATGAGCCAGAGCCAGGCTTAACCTCTTAGGACTTACATTCTCTCTCTGCATGGACTGTCTACTTCTAAAAGTAAAGCTGAGTTTCTTTGGGGTGCTGATCTCACTCTTTTTTCTCCTGGCTCTGTACTCACCTTGAAGGCTGTTGTCTAGTATGGCTTCAACAGGTCTAGAATAGTAGATGGCAGAGGAGGAGATTGGTGTTTGGGAAATGATTAGCTGAATTTCCTTTAGTACCATCTCCATCTCTGGTTGTGAGTCAGAGGCCAGGGTAGGACACAGAGCCATAGGCCTGCAGGTACTGCCCAAGCTCTCCAAGTATCAGAAGACCCAATGACACTCTGCTCTGCTTGTAGACAGAAGCCTAACATAACTGTCCTCTGAGAGGTTCCATGTGCCAGTGGATTAAAACAGATGCTGGGACTCATCGCCAAATATTGAGGGAAGCTTGGGGAGTCTTGCGGAAGAGTGAGGGAAGGATAAAATAATCTGGAGGGGGACAAGAACACCACAAGAAAACAGACAGAGTAAAGTAACATAGGCTCATGGGGACTTACTGAGACTGAAACACCAACCAAACAGCATGCACGGGCTGCATCTAGGCCCCTAACACATATGCAATTGATAGGCAGCTTGGTCTTTATGTGGGTCCCCTAAAAACTGGAGCAAGGGCTGTCTCTGACTTGGACTCAGTTGCCTGCTTTTAGATCACTTTCTCGTAGCTGGGTTGCCTTCTCAGTGGACAAGGATAGGTTTTGTCCTGATGTGACTTGATGTGTTGAGTGGGTTGACAAGGAACAGGTGTCCCCTTTTCTGAGGAGAAAGGGAAGGGAGATAAAGGAAAGAGAGAGGAAAGGTAGGTCCTGGAGGAGAGGAGGAGGATGTAAATATTTGAATTACTCTTCATGTATCTAACGTCTGCATGCTGTGATTACAAGTATGTGCCACCACACCTGATGTAAATATTACTTTCATAACAGTAGTGAATTTGAAACACTAACAGGAAGAAAGTGAAGGTAAACAGTGACAATCAAAGCATGGAGTGCCAGATCTCTGCATACCTTGTTCATTTTTCTGTTTCTGTTTAACTTAGCCCTCTCAAGAAGGTCTTCATTTTATTTTTTGTTCACTTGCCTCTTAAGATTCAACAGTACAGAGCCTAGAGCATAGAGACACAGTTATCTCCCTGAGGTGAATGAAAAAACACTTTATTAAACTATCTGTACAAAGTATCCTATGTAGAAAGAACCAAAGCTAAATGTGATGTTCAACTCAAGATATCTATACTAATGCTATCCCAGTTATTTCAAGGATTTAAAACTACATTAAAATCAGGAGAAATGCAATTGAAATAAACTTTATAAAGTTTCTTCCCTTACTTGGCATGGTGTGTGGGGAATAGAGTAACAGTAATTCATAATACAATAGAGCAAGATGAATGGTTATTCTTTCTGATCTGCTGACAACACACTTGTATGTCCAGTATCAGATATTGCTTATGGGTCATTAGTCACAGGTGAACTTTGATGACCCAAATTTAGTTATACTCAATATTCTACCAGGTGCTGTTAGGTTTGGAGGGAGAATGATGTCATAAATAAAGCAGTAGCCAATGGGAAGGTCATATTCAAAGATAAAAGATGATTGGGTAGAGAAGATGCCAAGAGACCAACAGCAGCCATGAATGTCTGGGGTATGGGTTTAGTAAAGCTTGCAAGCCCAGCATGGCAGTACCATTCCCCATAGCTGTTAGGCTAGGAGATCACATTCTGGCTAGTGATTCTCTCATAATGTTCATTGACGAAGCTGTTCATAATTTGCACATGATGTGTCACATTCTAACAGAGTGTATCCTATTAGAACACACACTACATAGAAATAGTAGCATTGGGCAGGAAGGAGAGAGATAACTAGATTTAAACAAATCAGTGGAGGAAGAGTTTCAGTTGATATGATTTGGACAGGAAGCACCTGTCCATGACCAGAGAAAGAGATCCAAGTGCTCCTTTGTGACTGTGTTGAAGGATAGGGCTAATTGTATTGAGTGTACTTTGTAGAAGGTGGTGAACATGAACTCCAAGACTCTTCTCATTGGATTTCCTCTCCTGGAGTCTTTCTTAGGTGGTACTGGCCCAGGTTAGATTCACATCTTTCTTTTTATCTTTTCATACCATCATTTAAGATTTGATTCTTGGACCAGTCTGGACCATTATTGTTTTACTTATGGGTGATATTCCTGTGAACTTTCAGAAGCAGCGAGTTTCAATTCATTGTGCAGATGGTTGAAAAATGAAATCTATCACTGGAAACAACAAAAATGGACAGTCTTAGGGTTTCCATTGCTGTGAAGGACACTATGATCATGTCAACACTTATAAAGGAAAACATTAAATTGGGGATGGCTTACAGTTCTGAGGTTTAGTACATTATCATCATGGTAGGAAGTTTGGCAACATGCAGAAATATAGAGAAATCTTGTATCCTTTCTCCATTTGATTTTTGTTATATCTCTCTCTTCTGTCACTCTCTAGTAGTTTTATAGACAATGGGTTATGGCATGGGTCCAGTATTCATTTATATACATTTCTTGTTCTAACTCAAAATCACTAACCAAGATGACACTGTCTATTACTTCTTATGAAAAATGGCACTGTAGCTGGTTTAGTTGTCCTTCATCAATTCATAAGGTGTTACAACTTTCACTCAAGACCTCTTTCACATTGAGCTTGTGGTGTAGTGTACAGCTACATGTCCACTTCAGAAAAGCTATTTTTCCATGAAAAAGTTTAATGATGACTAGCAGTGAACAATACTCTGCAGTAAGAATGTTAATTTTCATAGTGCATATTCACTATTAGTTTGTGTGCTTATGAAAAGTTCTCTTCATTCAACTATGGAGTGTATCTGAGTTGGATGTACTTTTCTTCCCTGTGGTTGCAGTAAAACATTAACAGAAAGAAAGTTGGGGCAGGAAAGGGTGTATTTCATTTTACACTTTATATCACATTATCTAGAGAACTCAAGACGGGAGATCAAAATGAGACCCAGAGGGAGGAGCTAAAGTGAAGATCACAGAGCAGTATTGCTCATTGGCTTGTTTCTCCTGATTTGCTCAACTACATTTTCTACATCATTTACACTACCTGCCAAAGGATAGTAAAACCTAGAGTGGGCAGGAATATTCTGTAGCAATTGTTAATAGTGATAATATACCACAGACATTCCTGTAAATTAATCTAATGGAGGTAATTTCTGTATTGATATTCCCTGATTCCAAGTGCAACTAAGTTGTGTCAAATTGATATATGCTAACTAGTACTATTTGCAGTAGATTTTCTTCTACTCATAGTCTGTATAGTTTCATTGTCCTGTGACTTTATTTTGAAGTACCCTAACTTGGGAGATTACTTTTCTTTCTTATGGCTTCAGAATTCTTCATTTTCTCTGGTTAGCATTAACACCAGGGGCTTGAAGATGACAGAGGATGGAGAGGAACTCCATGCACTGACTGAAGAGTGCATTCTAGAAGGTGCATGATTCCCAGTTCCCAGATGTGGATAAGCCAGTGTTCATGAAAATGTAAGAAAAGAAGTTAATTCAACAGAGAGCATCATAATGGACAGGACTTTAGTGGTTGTGTTTATCCTATTAGTATAGTACAATTTTAGTAAGCTGTGGAGAACCATGGTAGTTCTGAATGATCTAAGTAGTATCTTCCACACTAAAACACTTTTTTTCTGGAGGAAGAAGGAAACTCATGAGACTCGGAAGTAGACACAACTCATGGGTCCTGGAAAGTTTATCCGAATGATGTACAGGGTGCTCCTTGGCCTATAGAAACACTAAGTCATTGCTGGGGAGACACTCCCATACCAAACCAGCTACATTCAGGTGAGGCTGGGAGCACAAGGGCTCTTGCTTTCCTGAGTCATCAATCATGGTGATGGTCACTCTTTTGTTATCTGTCTGCCTCTAAATCAACCATTCTCATACTAGTAGCCTATTGCCTATACTTAAGTAATGCTTTTAAGGTCACTAGTTCATTAAGCTGGGCTTGTGTGGAATCATTTCTAAGGTTCATCATTGGTGTTCTATCTACAGTTAAAAGGTGTTCTATCTACAGTTTACACATTTCTAGGAAAAGATACCCAATGTGGTCATGAAAAGGCACAAGTGCAAATGCTAGTGCTGTTGCAGTTTTAGGAAAGAAACTGACAGAAAGCCATGTTCTGTACCTATGAGTTTCTGAAGGTAAAAAAAAAATCTTAAGAGTTGTGAAAGGCACAGAGAATACAACAGGATATGTGGAAATGACAAATATGTAGCCACTAACATGCTCAAAATAAGCTAGGTACACTGATACTTGTCACAGATATGCTGGGGTAACAACTGCATTCCAGTTCCATGCCATCTCCATGACAGAACAAGATCCTATTGCTGAACTACTATATTCTCTACTTGCAAAAATTTAAGAAACCATGTTAGCACTAGGGTGGAAGCTTCTCCTTCCTGCTGTCTAGCTGTCAAAGACCCATAGAATTATTTTCTGGCTGTTGAGGAGTAAAGAAAACAATGGTCCTAGTTGACTAATTGTAGACTCTTTGTCCTACACTATCAAAATATCAAACAAGATATGCCCACTGATACAATGAAGACACAGTTGTTATGTTGACAACCAAAAACATTTAAATTGTATTTGAGGTCTGTTGCACAGGAGGGAATTCACATCTTGTACTGTGATCAAGAACAAAGTCCCTGTCATTAATGAGGCTGAGGATTCCAGTGTGGAGACAATTGCAGTTGTCGGTGCTGCTTTTACTTTCTCAGTCTACCTTCAAGTTGGACAACCTCTTCTACTTGGTTGTATTTACAGGTGGAGAGGACTGTAACTGTTTAGGCTGCTGAGACATAATGAATGTTCTGTTAAGATGAGATTTTAATATTCCAGAAAATATCATGTGGAAATAAGTCCTTCCAAGGCCCAGGAAAAATGTGGTAACAATGTAAGAAATCATGAAAGATGTTGAGGAAAGGGGCTAGACTATTATACCATGTTTTTTTTTTTCACCAGGTTTAACATGGTCATCTGACTGTGACTGTCCACTAGTGATTACATTAACTTGAGCCTCTGAGAAATAATTAAGTATAAGTGTATTGATAGGAAAGGCTAGGCATTGAAACAGCTAACACCCCATAATAGGGGAAGTGGGGGAATTTATAGAACCCTAATCTGGGATTACAGCTATTACTCCATCTTACCCCACAGACCTAATGTCAATGTCCACTTGCAACAGAACATAAGAAATGGAGAGGTAACTTAAGGTTGGGGACTGGGTGGTATACCTTGTATAAGGTCCCTTCCATGGGATAGGCTGTTGCAAAGAGCAAGAGTTCTGGGATCTCTCATGTGCATAAATCCTTACCCTTACTTTGTCAAGTTTCTTAATAAACTATTAGTTCATATTGTCAACTTTAACTTAGTGCTTCGTTGAGGATGCCCTACCAACATTGACTAAAAAATATGTTTTCATATTTCCTAATTCAGTCATACCTCGCCCTTTTCCTCTCCTCTGTCCCTTCCTCTTTTCAATCTCCAAATTCCTCTCCCTTTTTTCTTTTTCTCTGTCCTTCCTTTTTCTACATTTGTTGGACTTGATTTTCCAAAGAACACAGAGCACTGCCTGTTTTAGAATTCTTCTCTGAAGCTCTGGGCTCTCTTAGTCTACTGAATTATACTTACTTATATTTCTCTTTCATTATGTTTAACCCTAACTGCCTCATTGCACAACTACCTCATGTCCTCCATGTCTCCTTTTTCTTTTCTTTTCCATCCATTGTCACATTAAGTGACATACTTTTGTCCATTTTACTCATTCCCACAGGAATGCGTATTTTCACACATGATTGAATCACAGTTTTCTTACTTCCAAAAGTGATCAGGGTTTAGGGGTTGATCATTTGTTATATGACTATTTTTGTGTGTGTCCAAGATGTGCCTGCCCTTTTATAGTTCTTGGTGTGGGAGGCTATATTCTATTCTCAGGGATTACTAGAAATGAACTCTGATTTAATGAGTACTGGTCTACAGTGGAAACAGCACCTCAAGCCTCATTAACATATTCTTCCTTCAGTGAACACTAAATTAGGCTACAGTAGAACCTTGCCTATCATATTACAAAGTACTAAATCTTCAGGAGAGGCACACCAGTGACACTTGAAGACAGGCCCATCATCAATACAGATTTTTTTTCACAGAAACTAAATGTCATGATATAATCAAGCTCGAAGAGACAACTGCCAAGCTTTCTTATCATAGCCAGAAAACTTGTCATGATTCAAGTTCAAAGAAATATGTGCATGCTCAAACTGGTTAAAAATACATGATCATCATAAAAGCTCTACAGAAGACAGCAGAAGAGGCAACGGTCACACCATGCTGAAAGATGGTAGAATTCATATGGTAAAAATAGCTACACCATGAAATCAATCTGCAGATTGGGATACAATCGATAACAAAATCCCGATGCCATTTTTCCCAGAGGTAGACTATCAATCTTCATATTTCCATGGAAGCACAAAATACCCTTAAAAGCATAAGCCCACCTCATATGACATCAGTGATTCACAGTCATAGTAGCACGTTCAGACTACTACTGGCACAAAACAGACTTATAGATAAATATATATGAGTTGAATTCCAGTTATAAATAGATGCAGTTGAAACTCTTGCATTTTGAGGAAGACTATATAAATACGTCTTGGGTAAAACACAGCCTCTTCAACAAACGATACTGGCTAACCTGGATTTTCATGAGAAAGAAACTATACTATTGTGTGTCACCTCGACCAAAGTCAATGCCAAGCAACTCGGAGACCTAAACATAACACTTAAACTCTGAAACTGTTAAGAGCATAGAGTTGACAGCATAGGGGAAGATAAGGCTTGAGCAGGTCTCCAGGCACTCCAGAAATCTTGGCAATAGTTGACAAATGGTTTCTCAGGGAAATATAGAATTCCTTACCAGCAAAGGCAATGAGGAAGTGGCCTAGAGAGTGTGAGAAAGTCTTTGCTGTTCTACACCTGACAGAATTAATACATAGACTATTCACAATATCTAAAACATATAAACTATTATAAGTGAGGCCATACAGTTCATGAAGGGTAAATGTAAAGAGTTCGGAGATGACATACAAGTGGTCAATTTAAGACATAAAATTTCTCAAACTCATAAAAAGTGTTTTTAAAAGTTTAATTAAAACAATTCTCAAACTCAAGTCTCATCCTTTGCCCTGTACCAGACCACCTCCATTGATCTGTTCTTCTTCTCTATCACCATTCCATGGGGAGTCCACAAACCTGTTCATAAGCCCAGTCTTCCTCCCAATTCCATTATCAGTGTCAGCCACCAATACTTGTAGGCATGCTCTACCTGGTAACCTCCTGGGCATGATGGCCTGGGAATTAGGCAAGACTATACCCTCCTGTCCAAGGACAGGCCTCACTCCTACTCAAGAGCTCCAGACTGGGGGATATGGCCTGACCTCCTACTTAGAGTGCTTCTGGATAGAGATCACTATAGTTACCACCTTGTATTCCTGGCTATTTGCTCTGGATTGACCCTGGGTCTGGGCTGCTCCCATACCTAGTGTGGCTAAAGGTTTTTCCTAGCCAGAATCATCTGAGTTTCTCTTTGGGTGGCCCAGAGAGATTACTCTACTTAGCCTCTGACTGTGTCCATGTACTCAGGTGGGCAAAAGGCCTTCATGATGAAAAGCTATCGTTGGTACCCCAAGATGCCTATTGCCAGCTGGAGACCTGTCCGCTTACTTCTATGGATGCTCTAGGTATCATCATAGAAAACATCCTGATCCCTACTCCCATTTCCAGTTGCTGGGATTTTCCTGAACAGTGGGACTTTGGGTCAGGCAAGCCTGGAGCAGCTGTCTGAGCCACTGTCATCACAGTCATGTGCTTCTTTCTGGGACACCAGTAGTTCATGGACTTTGTTGCATACTCCATAGACTTTGCAGTGTAGCTCATCTGTGTGCACCTCTTCATGGAGGCCTACTATTTTCTGCTGAGCCTAGTACCTAAGACCAGCATCATTGTGTTCTGGTGCATGCTCATGGTGTCCTTCTTTCTGAAGGTTTCCTTTAGAGTTTAAAGGACAGGCAAGTGGGTCTCAGGCCCGAGCGCTTCCTTGTCCCTCTAATTTGCTGTCTATGTGATCTTGCATTATGGCAAAAATCTGTCCCTGTCAGTGGTATACAGGGCAGCCTGGTTTTGCCCTACCAGCTCAACTTTGTAAGTTCAAGAGTTTGAAGTCTATATCATCACACTGTATATACAGCTTGGTTTTCTTTGTCTAACTCTGTGGGTGAGTGGGTGGCCCTGGGTTGGCCCCACTGAGTGGATTCCTGAACCTCCAGGTCTGTGGCATTGGGAAAACCAGGGGACAGCTTGCTGTGAGTTGGCCCATTTTCTTACCCAAACCTTCTAGACATTACACATATATGTCATCAGGCCAGCTTGGAGCTGGGAAAACATTAATGCATTGAGAGAAGGGGCGCAGGGATGCTGAGGACCCATATCTGGAAAAGCACCAAGCTCTTGGGATCTAAGTGAGTTTCCCAACATGACCACCTGAAAACATAGTGCTCAGGGTATGAGTCTGTGGGGACATAAGTTACAGGCATTTATTACTAAGTTGCATGTTCAATTATTGATTACTTTTTAAATCCTCTTAAAATTATGACAATACAATAACTTGTTATAGCTCCATGTGCTCTATAATTCAAAACTTCACACATAGACTTTTTGAGTAGGTATGATTCTTTAGAATTTCTTTCATTGAAATGAAATCATTTAAAATGTTCAATTTGATATGAATCTCTTTCCAAAGATTAAATGGTTATAAGGAACAAAAATGGTCTTCTGAGGAGCAGTACTATAGCCAGGTCAATTTCAAGGCCTTTAAGGAATATCTAATTAAATTACAACATCTTATCACAAGATCCATGAAGTCACAGCTCAACAGCCTCAAGACAGCCTCTGTAGGATCCAGTGTAGGGGCTTGTTGGAATGTCTCTTCTATTTGAGTATATCAGGAAGAGTCCTCACACAGCTATGCAAGCTCATAAACAATTTCTGAGAACAATTACTTTAGAAAACGCATAATTGTAACCCTGAGCTTTCTGGCTTCTTCCTTTTTGATATAAATCTTTCTCAATTCTCTTGACAGTTTTATAGCTGCTAACTCTCTTTTTCCAAGGAAAATAGTTCCCCTTTCCCATGGGTTGAGAAGGTTGGACTTTATTCGCTGCTGTGAAGTTTGCTCCTTAGGTAAGAACAGTTAACAAAGAACTCCATCCATGCCAATTCTCAAAGCCTTTTCATCCACCAAGCACGGTTGAGTTTTGACATCATCCTTTACTGCAATAGTCTTAAATATGCATGCCTGTTGGATAAAATTGGTACATATCCTTTGACTGGAGACTACCTTGGTATTAAATTTTCAGAATAAAATTTGAAAATGATAGAAATTTTATCTTGTTTAATATTCTTTTTTAATACTAGCCCTTAAATATTGTTGAATTAAGTCGTTGTCAGTTCTGACTCAAACATAAGCTGGTTTGACATGCTCTTTCCCAGAGTAAAAAGAGTCCTGGCATTTGCTAGATAAGTGTTCAATTACACACAGGACAGCAGTTGTCTTCAGATGTCAAGTGAGCTCTTCAATGATGAATTCACTTCTAGAATATGATTTGACAGAGTCCATTGTGACAGATTTTTAAATAGCCATGTAAGAAGTAACATTTTATGGTCCATTTTCATCAAAGAATCATAGGTGAATAGCAGGGACTAAATGCCCCTCTTCCCTATCTGGTGGCTCACACCTTCTCTTCTTGAAACTCTGGGAATTTAGAAGTTGCTGAGTCTATTGACAGAAAAGGAGACAACCTCAATCCCTGGAAATAAGCTTTTGACAAGAAGCTTTGGAAGGGTACTATGATGTAAGAGCAGGATGCTTGTGACTCTCTAAAGTACCAGATTAAAGGGAAAGGAAAGGCAAGGATACTTTTGCTTCCAGGGACATCACTGTCTTGTGCCAAACTAACACAACAGATGACAATTTTTGCCAATGCTTTATACTGTCATTCCTCTGCAACAGGTGTATTGAAATAGCTTTTTTCTCACTAGTCTATTGAATATGTTGCAGTAAGGGTCCTGCTTCTACAGGATTCAAGACAACTTCACAGAAAGTCAATAAGCATTCACCCTACAGCTAACAGAGAGAAGAGCAGACCACAGAAGGAATAAATTACCATATGAATTCTCCCATTTTAGGCCTGTGCTTTTGTAAGGGTTAGTTTGCTTATTAGACTGTGAGCTTATGATGGGAAAGTCCTCTATAGTATAGAATTAAAGATGAACACAAAAAGTTAAAACAGCAACAAGGCAAACCATAGTTAGTTTGTATCTACTTTTAGAAATACCCAGACAAGATTTTTACAATAAATTCAAATGTCAGTATAATCATTTTAGTGACTCAAATAAGGTCTACTTAATGAAAATACTACAAACTTAGTGAAAAGGATTTATAGGTTAGTTTCCCAAAAGATACTTAGAAAGCTACTTGCTCTGTAGACTACAAATAAAACTTCTGCTAATAATGGCCACTCAGTTCTTAATTTTCCAAAATTAATGTTTCCAAAACATATGTCCACTGTTCTAATTCTCACACCACAATTTAGATATTAAACTAGTGTGATAACTTTATGACACTGCTTGAAGTTGACTCATTAGTAATTTAAAGATTTAGTATCAATTAATCTAATATGCAAAAGTCCTATGCGGTAATTAACATGTTTTTTATATATAGTCAAGAATACTGTAGTCAGAAATATCAACACACTCTCAATTTGTCAACTGTGAATGGGATAAACAGTTTTGACTATTCAACACAAGGATTCTGGTTCTAGAATGACACTTTTGTCTTTTGATATATTGTAACTAGGTTTATAGTTCTATATCGGTTTGTGGAATATTATATATATATGTACATATATGTATATATATATATTCATGGTTATATATTGTTTATATATTTTATATAATAAAACAGGTGTACTGAGCATAAATTAGGACACAGAATGCTTTTTCATTTATGACTAACCCAAGATTTTGATAAAAAATCTGTAATTTTTTTTATGTGTAAGACAGGTGTTATTTATGGTGTAGAGTGTCATCTTATGTTACTTTTTAGAACCTTCTTTCATTTAGCTTTTATTTGATAAAGAATTCTTAATTATTTATTTTTTAGATTAATATAATTACATCATTTCCTATTTTCATTTTTCCCTCCAAACTCATCCTTGATGTTTTTCATATTCATAGCCTCTATTTCATGAATTGTCTTTTTTTATTTTTTTATTTTTTATTAATTTATTTGTATTACATCTCGATTGTTAGCCCTTCCCCTGTTTCCTCCCATTTTTCCCTCCCTCCCATTTCCCCCCTTCTCCCCTCCCCTATGTCTGTGATTGAGGGAGACCTCCTCCCCCTATGTATGCTCTTAGGATATCGAGTCTCTTCTTGGTAACTTGCTATCCCTCCTCTGAGTGCCGTCAGGCCTACCCATCCAGGGGACATTGTCAGAAAAGGGCACCAGAGTTCGTGTGAGAGTCAGATCTCACTCTCTACTCAATGGTGGAGAATATCATGTTCGTTGGCTAGGTCTTGGTAGGGGTTCGAAGTTTACTGCCTATATTCTCCTTGGCTGGTGCCTTAGTTTGAGGAGGACCCCAGGACCCAGATCTGCCTGTCATAAAGTTCTTCTTGTAGGTTTCCAGGACCCTGTGGGTCCTACTATTTCCCCATTCCTCCATGCTACTCTCGCCTAAAGTCTCAATAGGATGACCTCTCCTCTGACCCACTTTCCTGGTAAGTAATATTTTTCATGGTACGTACCCCTTGGACTAGTGTTTTGATATAAGTGAGTATATACCGTTTGTCTCTTTTTGCTTCTGGGTGAACTCACTCATTATGATAATTTCTAGATCAATCCATTTGTCCACAAATTTCGGGAATTCCTTGTTTTTAATAGCTGAGTAGTATTCCATAGTGTAAATGTACCACAGTTTCTTTATCCATTCTTCTACTGAGGGACATTTAGGCTGTTTCCATGTTCTGGCTATTATTATATATATATATATAAAAGTATAACCTACTCAGTCTGTAAAATCTTACTTGTATGTAGATTTTCAGGTTTGGCCATTTGGTATTGAATAAGTAATTGATTTGCTCTTCCCTGAAGAAGACTATCGACTCATCTCTTTCCCTTTCTCCCTCTCCCCTCTCTCTCTCTCCCCCTCCTTCTCTCCTTCTCTCTCTCTCTCTGTCTCTGTCTGTCTGTCTGTCTGTCTGTCTGTCTCTCTCTCTCTCTCTCTCTCTCTCT
>OU015743.1:103886400-103939132 GCA_907169655.1 Acomys percivali | reverse complement strand
CTTCTTTACTTCTCACTCTTTTTAGCAAACCTTGATAGAATCCCTTTTCCTTCTCCAAAAATACAGCATAACTATTTGCTCAAACATAAAACAAAACAAAACCCCGAGAACAACAACAACAAAAATCACATTCGGTCAATTAAATTGGAAAAAAACAAAAACCAAACCAAAGCCCTTCAGGAAGCTACAAACATTTACTGTATCAGAAATCTTACACCAGACTCAGGTATCTCCAACCTCATAATGGTGTAAAATAACTGCCAGCTTGATAAAACAACACATGTATGGAGATTTATGACAATATTACAAGTGGCTTGGGTTAATGTAATTTCAAATTTAATTAAATATAATGTGCCATTAGGATTTAAATTTTCTCCATTATTCTCAGGAACAGCACCTACCTTATAAAATACACAAACTTGAAAATATACTCATACCAGATACAAGTCCTACAGACTTAAACTTGAAACTCTTGTGTAGCGACATGACTAAACTAATATTCATACAGTAGCTGTTCACAAATGTTGTCCTGTTATCCTGCTCACCAACCTTAATGTTCAAAGAAATTATGAAGGAGCCTAAAGATGTAAAACAGAGTCTTGAGAGAGTTAAGAAAATTTTCTGCTGAACAAAGACTTTTTAAAAATTAAATAAAGATTGGGAAAAATAAAGATGACAGCTGGCTATCGGCTCCCACCATTTAGCTCCATCCTCTTTTTGTTTTTTGTTTTTTGTTTTTTTGACCATTCTTAAATTTATTTTAATAGTCCTGTGGTAGCCAAGGAAGAAAATTACACCACTCAAATTATAAAACATTGCTTTTGATAATGGATATAAGAAGTTTTTGTGTTATAAACAACACATATAAAAAGATACTCTTTATGACAATGAATGCTAACACACTATTTTAAAAAGCATTTTTTTCTTTTTAATGAGTTACAAAATAAAGTGCATACCTTTTTTAAAAGGAGTTGCACATTCTATGCTGCAATCTGAGTTTGGATTTGCCTTGTGCTTTTCAGTGCATACATTTGTAGACACTAGAGTTTTTATATATAAGCAAAAATTATATAGAACTTGAAAGTGTATATAGCATTTAGTCACACTCTCAAAATACACCCTCAGTTTTGGTTTTTTACACACACACACACACACACACACACACACACACACACCCTTTGAGAAGGACTCAAGTGCACATGGTTCATTTGATTTATAGAGTAGAGGTACTGCTATATAGAGTAGCTATATAGAGAATGAGCTAAGACAGATAGTCAGTCAGTGAACAAGAGATTTCAAGCCATGGCCACAGTGATTCCTACTGTTCAATAACAAGAACTTTTATTGTTCTTCTATTCTAAGTGTGAACCATAAATTTGAAAATCTCTAAGAACAGCATAATTGTGTACTTTGTTCAACCCCAGGATTTAGAAATCCTTAAAACTTGCATATTAATAATTCATGAATACTGAATATTATTGTTTGTTCCCTGTAAGTTCCAAAATCATGTTGCCTATAGATCAATATATGATATAGTTCATGTGTCAAGTGGGAAACTATGATAAAGGCACAGACAGAAGAAATACAGGATTGAGAGGCTCCAAGGAGTCTTAAGAGACCCATGGAAGCTCCAAGAGGTGACATGGTGACAGAAAAAGATTCTGCAGTGCCCACATTAGCACCAGAACAACTAAGGGAAAAAGGGGACGAGTCTTATGGGAAGATGTTTCTAAAAGGTGGACTCATGAAATTGAAAAGAAAGATGGAGGAACAGAGCCACACACTCAGTGGAGAATGACAGATTTTTACCCTTTGCTGCCATGTTTCAGCCAGCAGGCAGCAAGCATAAAAGTTGTGCCTGATAAGCCATGGGACTGCTGCCACCCACAACAGGGAGATGTGCAGTGGCCTGGAGCTCTTGCAGAAACAAGTCATTGCTTAATTGGGCCAGCCCTAGGCACAACATGGAGCTGCTAAGACTATAGCCCATACTGCTTGCCCTGCTGGATGACAGAGAGTCCAGAGCAGCAGCCCTGCAAATAGCCTACAGACACAAAGGTAGAACTTGATGAGACTCATGAGGCCGACATAGAGGGCAGGAAAGTGTGGGGCAGCCAAGAGCTTGTAGAGAACCTAGTTTTGGACACCTTTCTCTGCTGCAGCATCACCCTGTCTCTGGAAAACAGCAGGATATCCAAGAAGAGCCTCAACAATGGTTCAGTATTTATGGTGCTTGATAAACTAGAAACCATGAACCAAACCAATGACTCATTGCAATGAATATTTGCATGTAAAATTGTTTGGGCAAAATACATATATTATGTGGGGGAATGCTTGTCTTTTCCTAGTAGGACCTATAGAATGATATGCAGAAGCCTGGACCTTGGGAAGACTCAGAATCCCTCCACCCTGTACCCCAACACATTGTCAAGCTGAACAACCCTCTGTTTCTTAAAAACAACAGGATATCTGAGATAGAAAGCAGTTAATTTTTTGGCTTGGATCTACTCAAAAGACCTCTTTGGTCCATGCTGCCTCTGGAGGCCACTTTCATATCCATGGTTTGCTACTCTAAGCCAAGTTGAAGGCCAAAGTTCATGTGGATGCCAGTAGTCTTAAAGTAACGGGAGCCTTGTTCATGACCGTGGCCTGAGTTATCTCAAAAGGTATCAAAGGATGTCTATAGTCTAGGTTGCCGCATAAGGCCATGTTGATATCCATGTTGATGCTGCCTCCAGAGGGCCATATTGATGTGAGTGTTCTATACTGCCACCTGAGGCCAGGTTGGTGTCTGAGGGATGTGCTGTTACCAAGGACCATGCTGACATCTTTGGTCTGTGCTGTTGCTGAGGGCTCATACATCAAATAAGGGCCATGAAGACGTCTGTGATCCATGCTGTCACGAGAAGCCATGTTTAAGTCTATGATCCATGTTCCCACTGATTGTAAAGTTCAAGGAAGCTACTTTTGTGATGGGATGATGACTGAAGACTGATAGCTAAGAAAGGACATAGAAGGCTTCTGTGGAAACTATCCTACAAACCCCACAAAAAAAGTAACAGGCTAGACAGAAAGACATCAAAGAAAACCCTTAAAATTGTGACAAGTATGCTGAAGTGTAGCTCTTCACAAAGATGGCTGCTGGCAGGAATGCAGGTGAGGAAGGACTCATTTTTCTTTAAGGGCCAGACACTGGGAATTAGACTACCCTCCATAGAGTATATGGGCTTGCTGTTGTTTTGTTTGATTCCTGCTCCTCTTCCACCTCCTCCTCCTCCTCCTTCTCTCTTCCTCCTTCTTCTTTTCTTTCTTTCTGTCTTTCTTTCTTTCTTTTTCAGGGTGGGGGTACCACAAGAGTATAGGGACAGACATGGGAGGAATGGGAAGTGAGTGTGCTTGGAATTTATGATGTGAAATTCCCAAATAATCAATAGAAATATTAAAAAACAAAAGAAAAATAAAATAAAGATTGTGGTAACTAATGATAAAAGAAATTAAGTTACTTTATCTTTCCCAATTGATAATATATTTAGGGACGTATAAACAAACAAACAAACAAAAAGTTAAGCAAGTAATTGTGTTTGTGCCTTGGGAATTTAAGAAAATTGCAGATATAAGGCTGAAGGCAAATAAGGGGCAGCATGTCACCTGGCACGTATGTAGAAGGTTTCTCTCACTGAGCACATGGGTTGGTATGTACAGCCTGTGTGTTCTAGGTGAGAGATAGCAGTGAATTCTTTCTGAAGTCAGCAGTCAGGTTTTGTGTTGATAACAGGGACATCCTTTTCTCTTAATGAAAATACATTATTTGTCCATACAATATATCCTAATTATAATTTCCTCTCCCACTACTCTTCCCAGTTCTTCCACACCCCCTTTCCCACCCCCAGATTCACTCCATTTCTGTTTCTCATTAGAAAAGAAAAGTATTCTAAGAGATGTAAATATGACAAAATAAAATATAATAAGATGAAGCAAAAATCATTATATACAAGTTTGACATGTCAACCCAAAGGAGAATAAGAGACACAAGAACAAACACAAGACTCAGAGACCCACTCTTCCTACCAGTCTTGAGTCCCATAAAAATACTAAGGTAATAGCTATTTTACATATGTATGTGTGTATGTATGTATGTATGTATGTATGTATGTATGTATGAATAATGCATGTGTGTATATATGCATGCATAGTACCTGGTGAAGACCCTTGTAGGACCTGTGATAGCAAAGACTCTTATGTGTGCAATAAAGTTTCAAGAAAATTGGACATTCCATGGCTTAAATAGAGAAGCAAAAGATCGAGGGATTTTTAAATTCAATTTCTTGATAGGTATATAACAACCTATTGAGTTCATTCACTGTTGCTTATAAGTGTCTGTGTTTAGGACTAGCCATTTTGGAGCAAATAGCTTATAATGAGCTCACTTCTAGTGGATACTGATTACCCCTGTTTCAGAAGCCATTTTTTGAAAGTATCTCATTGTCTCTGGGTGATTCCTTGTAAATATTTTTCTATCCACATTAACATGTTGATTTGTGGGATCATTATGCAGGGCTGGTTTAGGTTGCCATCTTATTGAGAATACATGAGTGTACCTTCCCTGTCATGTCTGAAAGATAGTCTTAAAGAAGACTTTCTGGCCTTTGGAGCCTTTCACTCTTTTTGTCCCATCATCATGATTTTCACTGAGCCTTAGGTATGGAGTGTTTTGTAGATGTATTAGGTAGGACTGAGTGCCCGTGAACACTTACTCTACTTTTCTCAATCTGCTTGGTTAAACAAAAAAACAAAAAACAAAAAACAAAAAAAAAAAAACTTTCTTTGGTTAGAACTACATTTACCTATATACATAAGGATAACTGTTTAGAACACAGTTTGAAATTATATTGGTTTAGGAAAATGGCTGCAGCAAGTTCTCTTCTGAGGTCTATGACCACTTTAGCCATAGGTTTACAGTACCAGGTACTGCCTATTGAGCAAGCATTAAGTCCAACAATATAGCTGTTGGTTTCTGTCCTGATTTGAATAAAAATTGGCCAGAAATAAGTCTAGCTTTCTCCTCTCATCAAAGAAGCTTCTTCATACAGCAGAGACCATTAAAGAAAGCCACAACTAGTCAGAATGTAGAAAGCAACTGATTATATTTTTGTCTAGCTCCACTTTCTTCTAAGTTTCAGTATGGTGTTTGGAATGATAGTGGCCACAATGGTTGCATATAGATGAATGTTTGGTCTACAGTTGTGGAACTGTTGGGGAAGAGTTGGCCTTGTTGGAAGACATGTGTTACTGGAGTGGGCTTTTTGGTTTTATAAGCTGGTAGGAAAATTGACTTATTTTCTTCTTTGGAAGCTTGTATAACACCTTTGGATACTATAGTCTCAGCCAAACAGTGTTGATACACACCTTTAACTACAACACACAAGAGGCAGAGGAGACAGCACTCTTGGATTGAGGTCAACCTGATCTATAGAGCAAGTTCCAGGACACCCAGGGCTACACAGTGAAATCCTGTCTTGAGAAGCCAAAAAACCAACCAAACAATTTTAAAAAGAAAAGAAACTAGTTCTTAGAGAGGAAGCTTCCAGGTCAATTCCAGCTGATTCCTCCAAAACCTGTGTCCATTGTGTCTGAAGGAATAAACAGTTGATATAACTTCATTTAAAATATATGTGTTCATAGACACACACACACACACACACACACACACACACACACACACACACACATACACACACACAAAACTTATGAATTTTAAGTAAACTTATATAATAATTTGTTTTGTGACATTTTCAAGCATTGTAATGTGCTTTAGTTATTTTCCCTTCTCCATCTATAATATACCCCTCTGTTCACTCTTAAAACCTTCTCCCCAATCCATATTTTCCCATTTTCCCTTTCATAACACCAGTATTTTACTATCTACCTCTTAAGAGCTCCTTAACCCCCTCCCCCATTCCCATAGTTAATTTCTGCTTTGCGGCTTCTGTGGTTACATCCATGCAGGTGATGTAGCCTATCAGTAAGACATTTTGTCTATGCCCTATCATCCTAAACGCATCTGATATCTGATCTTGGAGGCTAATTAAAGTCAGACCATCAGGCTTGCTTAGCACTTGCATGGGAGACTGTCACATAAAATAAATTCCAGAATATGAACATTGTTAGTTGAATTAGGGCAGTTTAAATACTGAGGTCAACTGGGAATTCTCTAGAGCTGTGCACTGCCTTTATAATTTCCTTGACATATTACACATTTCTTTCCTTTCAAATTTTAATATAACTGTGATATAAACAAATCACCGTTCAATAGTTTGGAAATTTTTTAATAAAATGTATTTTCATGTATGAGATTATAAAGAAAAAATATTGATAGCATGAAAATGTTTGGTTTATCACTAAAATTGATTTAGTGAGAAGTACTAATAATAAAAAGGATAGATTTCTTTCCTTGGTCTTTTGGCTCTGACAATTGCTTGAAGATGTATTGATAAGTGTGTGCATACCATTTAGAAAGAAAATATTTCTAGAAGACAGCGCTATAAAATACATAAGAAACTTTGATTAATATTTTATGGAGAATTGTACTATACACATTTTAAACATAGATCTTGTAATATTACAGATTAGATTGCTTTAACAGCAAGAAAATTCTGGGTGCTAATTAAAGAATATTTACAACTTGAGAGATAGGGGTATGATTTAGCAGTAAAGGTGGGCTTATTTTTCATAATGAGGTTCCTGAGTTCCATCCCAAAACGTAAAAAAAAATAGGAAAAAAACCTTGAATGATAAAATACATATAATCTTGGAAGTTCAGGTGAAGAATAGCAAGCTGCATGTCATTGTGCATGGTAATCACATTGCAACATTGTATTTGGTATTTGTCTATCCAGTATCTGGACCTTATACATTCACTAATTTTTTATTATTGATTTAACTTTTGTAGAAAAAAATCTTACTATATGTATCTGACACTGGACTGGATATCCCTATGTATCAGAGCCTACACTTAAGAATGTGAACAGAACAGAACAAAAATTACAGACACAAGCATCATCAACAGGATATAAAAAGTGGAAGAGAGAATCTTAGTCATAAAATATATGATATAAGACATTGATACATTGGTCAAAAAATATTAAATCAAGCACAAAACATTCAGGAAATTCGGGACACTATGAAAAGACCAAATCTAAGAATAATAGGAAGAGAAGAAGCATAACCTTCCCAGCTCAAATCCAAGAAAACATCGTCAACAAAATCATAGGAAAAAGTTTCTTATCTAAAGAAAGAGATGTCTATAAATGTACAAGAAGTTTACAGAACATCAAATAGATTGGATGAAACAAGAAAATACTCCTGCCACATAATAATCAAAACACTAAATGTACAGAACAGTGAAAGAATATTGAAAGCCTCAAGGGAAAAGGGCAAAGAAACATAAAGGCAGACATATGAGAAATGCATCAGAGACTTGAAAAGCTAGAAGGGTCCGGTATGAAGTTGCTGGGACCTGTGCCCAGAATGTTTGGGTGCAGGGTGAGCTGGTACAGAATCAATGATATAGGCTCCTCTTCCATTGTTCCCACCAGGCTGTCACCAGACTCTAGATGATCAATCTCAGGGCATACCTGACTCTAAATGAAGGCCCCTTCTCTGCATGAGTGTTGCCAGGTGGGCCTTGTCCCCACTCAAGGCAGGTCTCCTTACTGCTACAGGAAGATATCATACAGTCCCTAAGAAATAACAAATTCCAGTCCAAACTATTATAACCAGCAAAAATTTCAATAACTATAGATAGAGAAAACAAGATATTCCAGGACAAAACCAAATTAAACAATATATTTCCTTGGGGAAATCAAAAAAAAAAAAAATTCCCGATTTCCTAGAACCAAATCAAGGCTAGCTTTATAAAGTATAGAATAGTGGAGGAGCTACTGCTGCCTTGAGACAAACTAAACAGTCCCGTGCAACAGTGTACAAAACCACTTCTACTTAATAAAGGTAATACCGTACTTTAAAAAAAAAAAAAAACAATATATTTCCACAAACCCAGTCCTATAGAGAATGCTAGAAGGAAAACGCCAACAGAAGGATGGTGACTACACTAAAGAAAACATGGGAAATAAACAATTTCACACAAGCAAAACTAAAAGAAAGGATTCACACACACATACACACACTACAACGACTAACATGAAATTATAGGAATCATCAATTATTGATCATTAGTATCTTTTAATATCAATGGACTCAATTCCCCAATAAAATGACACAGGCTGACAGAGTACATGCAAAAAGAGGATACATCATTTTGTTGCATACAAAAAAAATGCCTGAGTATCAAAGATAGACATTACCTCAGAGGAAAGGTCTGGAAAAAGTTTTTTTTCAAGCAAACAGATTCAAGAATCAAGCTGTAGTATCCACTCTAATATGTAATAAGACAGACTTTCAATCAAAAGTAATCAAAAGAGATGGGGAAGTATACTTCATACACATCAAAGGAAAAATCCACCAAGATTATCTCTAAATTCTA
The DNA here is from genome assembly GCA_907169655.1 of Acomys percivali. Classification (NCBI taxonomy): domain Eukaryota; kingdom Metazoa; phylum Chordata; class Mammalia; order Rodentia; family Muridae; genus Acomys; species Acomys percivali. Next base: position 103,930,590 of record OU015743.1, on the reverse strand, counting down.
AATATATATGCTCCAAATACAAGGACACCCACATTTGTAAAAGAAACATTAAAAAAACTTAAATCACACATTGAACCCCTCACATTAATAATAGGAGACTTAACCACCCCTCTCTCATCAATAGACAGGTCAATAAGACAGAATCCAAACAGAGGAATAGTGAAATTAACCTATATTATGAATCAAAAACACTGAATAGATATCTACAGAAAATTTCATCTGAACATAAAAGAATATACCTTATTCTCAGCACCTGATGGAACCTTCTGAAAAGTTGACCATATAAGGTCACAAAGTATACCTCAACAAATACGAGAAGATTGAAATAACATCTTGGATCTTATCAGAGCAGGATGGATTAAAGCTTGACCTCAACAATAACAGAAAAAACAGAAAGCCTACAAACTCATGGATACTGAACAACTCTCTAGTCATTGACCATTAGATCAGGGAAGAAATAAAGAATTTAAAGGCTTTCTAGAATTCAATGAAAATGAAGGCAAAACATACCTAAACTTATGGGGCACAATGATAGTGGTGCTAAGGAGAAATTTCATAGCACTAAGAACTTCCATAAGGAAACTGGAAAGTTCTCATACTAGCAACCTAATAGAACATGTGAAAGCTCTAGAACAAAGACAGGCAAAAACACCATAGAGGAATAGATAGCAGGAATTAGTCAAACTCAGGGCAGAAATCAATAACTTATGAACAAAGAACAATACAAAGATTAAATGAAACTAAAAGCTGGTTCTTAAAGAAAATTAACAAGGTAGATGAACACCTAGTCAAATTAACTGAAAGGCAGAGACATAATATCAAAATTAATAAAATAATAAATTAAAAAGAAGACAATAAAAACAGACACTGAGAAAATCCAAAGAATCATTAGACTTTACTTCAGAAGCCTGTACTCCACAAAACTGGAAAATCTAAATAAAATGAATGATTTTTTTGATAGATTCCACTTACCAAAGTTAAACAAAGATCAGATAAACAACTTAACAGGGGTTATTCCTATAACTCCAAAGGAAATAGAATCAGTCATTACAAATCTCTCAATCCAAATGAGTCCAGGACCAGATGATTTTAGCACAGAACTCTAAAAGACTTTCAAAGAAAAGTTAATATCAATGTTCCTCAAACTATTCCACAAAATCAAAACAGAAAAAAAAAAACCTCATTCTGTGAAGCTACAGTCACCCTAAGACCTATACCACAGAAAAATTCAACCAAGAATGAGAATTTCAGACCAAAAATATTCAATAAAATACTTTCAAACCAAATACAAGAACTCATTAGAAACATCATCTATCATGATTAAATATGCTTCCTCTCAGAGGATGCAGGGATGGATCAACATATGGAAATTCATCAGCAAAATCCACCATATAAATAAACTGAAAGAAAAGAAATCACATATCTTTTCATTCCATGCAGAAAAAAGCAGTTGATAAAATCTAACAAGCCCTCATGATAAAAGCCTTATATAGGTCAGGGATACAAGCCCATACTTAAACATAATAAAGGCTATATACAGGAAGCCAATAACCAACATCAAATGAAATGAAGAGAAACTCAAAGTATTTCCATGAAAATCAGGGACAAGACAAGGCTGCCAACATTCTCTGTATCTATTCAATATAGTGCTTGAAGTTCTAGCTAGAGACATAAGAAAACTAAAAGAGATCAAGTGTATACAAATTAGAAAGGAATTCTCAGACAATATGACATTATACATAAGTGATCCACAAAATTCTTCCAGGCAACTCCTATTGCTGATAAACACTTTCAGCAAAGTGGCTGGATAAAAAATTTAAAAAAGAAAGAAGGAAAGAAAAAAGAAATAAGAATCAGCAGCCCTTCTTTATATAAACGTTAAATGGCTGAGAAAGAAATTTGGGAAACATCCTTTTCAATAACCAAAATCAATATAAAATTTGTGGGTGTAACTCTAACCAAGGAAGTGAAAGAGGGAGTGGTAAGAGCTTGAGGTTAGGTATGAGGACTATGGAGAGCAGAGGTGAGAGAAGGAAGTGCTGGGAGACAGAATGGAAACCAATGAGGGGCATCTCTGAAAGGAGCTGAGGACTCACAATGGGTTAGACTCCTAAGAGCATACTGGGTTGACTCTAGCTGAGATTTACTAGCAGTGAGGGATATGAAGACTGAAATGGCTACCTCATATAGCCAGGCAGGACTTCCAGCGGCGGGACCAAGACTCCAACACCCACACAAAACCTTTCATCCAAAATAACCCTGCCAACAAGGTATACAGGGATAAAAATGGAGCAGAGTGCTGGGATTAAAGGCGTGCGGATCACTGTGAGTTCGAGGCCAGCCTGGTCTACAAAGTGAGTCCAGGATGGCCAAGGCTACACAGAGAAACCCCGTCTCAAAAAACCAAAAAAAAAAAAAAAAAAAATGAAGCAGAGATTGAGGGAAAGGGCATACAATGACTAGCCCTATGTGAGACCCACTTCGTGGAAGAAAGCCAATTCCTTACACTATTACCAATACTCTGTTATGCTTGCAGGCAGGAGACTAACCTAACTGTCCTCCAACATACTCCCAACACAGATCGAAACAGATGCAGAGACCCACTGTCAAACATTAACTGGAGCTTGGAGACTCTTGTGGGAGAACTGGGAGAAGAGTAGAGGGACCCAGAGGGGCCAAAGATTTTACAAGAAGACTAACAGTCAGCTAAGCCAGAACCACTGGGGGAGTCAAAGAGACTGAATCCTCACACAGAGGGGAAGGTGGGCTTGGGACAGTGGAATATTTTTAGACACAGTGGAAAGGAGAAAGAGCATTAGAGGGCAGGACTGGGAGGAGAGGAGGGAGGGGGCTGTGATAGGGATGTAAAGTGAATAAATAAACTTTACGAAACTGCTAAATTAAAGCATTCTGTCTATTTTAAAGATGTAATGACCTCAGAATGTAAACAGGGATATGTGTTACCTTTGGGAAGCGGTTTTGACTTTTTTCCATAGGAGAAGAAAGACTATAGAGAACATCAAAATTGATAAACATTAGATTTGAACAAGAGGGTTTTTCTTTATAAGGAGAGGCAGCTTGGTTTATCAGAAAGCTTGGTCACTCAGTCCAAACTAAGTTATAAAGACTGGAGTTTTTTTCCTAAATAAAAAGGATAATATTATTCCTTGGTATTAAAAACACAGTTATTTAAAATATTTTAAGTAAATTCAAAGGGTTATTATAGTTTAAACTTCTTTTCTGAATCTATAAGAGTCGGTGTAATTGTAAAACTAAACGATCTGGTCTTCAATGCCATCAGAGACTGAAGAAGGAATAAAATTAATTACCTGACTATACAGGGAGTACAAGTTTAAAGCTTCTCAAATGAGAAGATGAAAGAGGCAGTTTGCTGCCTGAACAGTCATCCAAAATTCTCCATAACATTGGAGGACCATCTTCAGTCTTCTGGCCCAATATATCTGACAGACATATTTATGAGGCAGGAACTATTGAGGACTTGCTACCCTGTCTTGGTAGTTTGGCTGTTGACTCTGCCTTCATTCAAGCTTGCCCTTTTTTAGTCAGAATTCTGTCTGTGGTAGAAATGTGGACATTTTGCCCTGTAGCTTGTTTGCCACATTTGAAGCAATTTCCATAAGGAGGTTCTCTGATGCTCATTATCTTCTTTGAGGTAGGCTGGGTGTTGCCAGGAGTTAACCAGTCTCATTGTCAGTGAATCTTTGAAATAATAAAAACATCTTTAAATGCTATATTCTGTATGTCTCTGAGGTTTTTGAAGACCTTACCTAACTATTTTACCTTATCTTTCTATAGAATTATATCTATCTATTACACTTGGGATGTATAGTCTTGTGATAAAAATATACTAATAATTAATATGACTATGATTTAAGCTTAGTTGTTTAGGGGTTAAGATATTTTTAGGTCTAGTTAGATGTTTTAAGTTGATAAAGATGAGATATGATAGATATTGATTTATATTCAGAATTTTAGACTCACCAAGATAAGAAATGTTTTCTTTAAGGCTGCCAAATACAAATAGCCAAAATACTATGAATGTAACATTTATATATAATTTCTGATTGTTTCATGGTTTTTCTTGCTGTAGGTAGTCTGTTGTATTTGTGTAATAATATAAATGTTAAGAAATTAAAAATTAAAAAATTGAAGCTATGAAAAAAAAGAGTTGGTGTAATTTGGAGCCAGGCAGTGGTAGCCCATGCCTCAAAGTCAGCAGAGACTGGCAAATCTTTTTTTAATAAGTTAATTGGTTTCTAAATTGTAGAGTTACAATGAACAGTGTAGTGATGATTCAAACATTTAATCCCAGCACTTGTGAGGCAAAAGTGGGCAAATAAAACTTACAATGATTTAAATTTAAAATGCACTTGCATAGGGCAGGGTGAAATTCAAAGTGAATGTTATTTGTGATCTAAAAATAAATAAACTCAAAAGTATATTTAATTTCAAAATTTCAAAAGAATATTTTTAACTTTTCAGTTGAAGGATAATCCTTTTTCTATTGCCTACATCATTTGGTCCTGAGAAAGATATAACCTGCCAAAAAGGCACTTAACAGAGCTATTGGTGGGACAGGGTTTTGTTTTTATTTTTCCAAGAGAATAAATGCATCCAACTAAAAAATCCAGGGGACCACTGTACATGTGAAATACCTGAAGCAAATGTATCAGACCAGAAGACAAGTATTACAGGTGATCTTCCCTTACAGACTGCCTCAATAGCTGTTTCCTCAAAAATCTGCATCCAGAATGACTTCCAAATGGCTAGCTAAGACTGTTCTATTCAGGACTTCATTTAAGCATGCATTTTCACAGCACATAGAGATTGGACAGCAAATGTTACAGTGAGCTTTCTTAAGACTTCACCATTTCTCCAATTTCTTGCCTCCCCCCATAAGAAACTAGTTCCCAGATCAGCATGAAGTAATTTTAAGAGACATTTCCATTTCCAAAAGGTGGGGTACATAGTTTTTTGCCTCCTTCAGTGGGTGGGTTATGGATGTTTGTTGTCATTTGGGGGGTAGGTTGCAATTTGTTAATGCTCTTGGTCAGGGAGGAAACAAGATATGGGATATTAGATGAAGGGACTTCTCTTTAGTTATTTATTTTTCTCTATCCTTCTTTCTTTCTAATGTAAGGGGAGAAGGGTTGACAAGAAAAAAATAGGGGAAATAGAAATAATATAGGAATAATAGGAAAAAGGATAGATTATTGAATCTTCATAGATCTTTGTATATTGATACAAAATTAAGGTTATATTTCATTACAACATACTATGTATCAACTCTTTCACCTGTTATTTACTTGTGTTTCACAAGTTACTTCACCTGTGTAATTCTTAAAAATGCAATGTGAAGTTCTGGTCCTTTTGAAACTACTATCACAAACTGTTTAGGATAATAAAGAAATGCAATTTAATAGTCAGTCAAACTTGTAGTTTTCTTAGGTACTTGTTGCTCACAGGTGTTTTCTATGTTAATGAGATAATAAAGGGCTAGAAGCAAGCATCATTTTCCTATTCAAATATACTGAGATAAATAGATGGTTTTCAAAAAGCTCAGAGATCTATAGAATATGGCATTGAAGATGTTTTATTAATTTAGACTTTTCATCAATGAGACAGGTCAGTTCCTGGCAGCACAAACATACTACTTCAATGAAGTTGATGATGTGCAATGAAGAACCTTATTGGGGAGTTTCCTTTAAATATGTCAAGCTACCACTGGGCAAGGAACTGTCCTTACCTCCATTGCTGACAATATGTTGTCAAAACTGTGGCCAAGCAGGACACACACACACAAAAAGTTGACTCTTAAAATCTGCCAGGACAAGGTAGAGAAGTCCTTCATAATTCCTGATTCACAGAAAAATCTGTCAGATATTTTAGGAAAGTAAACTGAAGAGATGGATGCTCTAATGCTGCAGAGCAATCTTGGGTGACTATCCAGACAGACAGCAATCTCTATCATTTCTATTGTTTTGGAAGAAGCTTGATCTGTACTTCCTGTTTATTCAAATAGTATTTATCCTTCTCAGGTCTCTAATGAGATTCAAGACTAGATAGCTATAGTTTCACAGTTAAGCTGTAGTTGTTTAGAACTTAAAAAAAAAATGAAGATCTATAAAGATGTTATAAAGTTGATAAATTCAAGTTACGATAGAAAGTGATTTAGGTACAGAACTTTGGACTCACCAAGGATAGATAGAACAGTACTTTCTCCAGACAAAAAGAGGGAAATATTGCAGGATATGTGATCCCATTGCAAATTTCAAGATTGTGAACTGGAAAAATCTGTTTCTTATCGTGGTTTGGCTCAGCCCAAATATACCTTTAATCCAAGAGCTTTCTGTTCATTACAAACAAGTAGTTGTGGTGTAGCTCAGGCCTAGGACACATCTTTAATCCAAGACTGTTTTGTAAACAGGATTAAATAAAGTCAACCATAGGTCAAGAGGCAGAGCAAGCAACCAGTAGACAGAAAGAGAACATGGGGTAAAATGATAAAGGGTGAAAGTCCTGAGGATGGATAGAGTGATACACAGGAAGTAGGAAGGAGATACATTGAGTTGAAAGGGATCTAAGAGAGCACAGAGAAGAAAGGATTTGTTCTTCTGGGATGTAGGCTGAGAATGTCAGCCAGGTGTTTTCTAGACCTCTCAGAACTATTAGGCTTTCACCCCAGCATCTGGCTCCTGAGTCTTTATTGTTAAAATCAAATGTTTAGGATTTTGTTTTTAGAACAACACTTGGATATTGGTCTTATCCTCTCATCTGAGGAAATAGAAACAACATTTGCACTTCTTTTATCTGGGGGCAATAAGTCTTATCATCTTTATCTGTATTGTTCTACCATGGGCATCTGCTGTGAACTGTTCCTCAGGATTTTAAGCAGAAATTCCTTAGCATAAAACTTGGCTTTCTATTAATTTTTCCCTAGGAAACTCAGCTTGACCCAAATCTTGCCACATTTGCCTTCAAGTAACCCAGACGGCTTTCCTCTCTCTGTTTAGCCTTTTCTTTAACTTCATTAGGTTGTGTTTTTATTATAGTCCACTGTACATGATGGTTTCTGTGTTCTCTCTTCATGTTATGTGTTGATGTGGATAAAAACCTCCCGTCTGCTTCTCTAACACTACACCTTCCTGAATGCTGCCATGCTTCCCACTATGTTTAAAATGGACCAAGCATCTGAAGCTGTAAGCATACGCCAATTAAATACTAATTTTTATAAGAGTTGTTGTGGTCATTGTGTCTCTTCACAGCAATGGACCACTGACTGCAACAGCCATTTTTCAACCTTAAATACATTTCTTACTATTCACAGCAATGGCCAAGCAAATAACCCTAGCCAGTACTTGTTGATAATGTCAAACCTGATCCACTACTCTCAAAGTCTACTAAATTTCCTCAAATTCTGTAGCTGTTTTCAAGATACCTACCTATTGGCATGGTGGACCCCATTTATCAAGTAGGCATGATACCCCATACCACATAGATGTTTTCCCTCAAACTGCTCATCTATAGTTGCCTGTCTTATGACCCAAAGCCATACCCATGTAATAAATCTCCTGCAGGTTTTTCTTTTCTTTCTTTTTTTTTTTTTTTTTAGTTCTATCATGTCCTTATTCAAGTATCATCTATGTTGTATTACAGACTGTTCCCGGGAGGAGAAGAAACAAAATGTGCTCACCTCATGTAGGGAACTGAAAACAGAGCAAAGTATGGATACTGCCAACTTGGTAAACAATGAGTTTTATTGGGGTTACTTGCAGGAATATAAACAAGAGATTACTTACATGAGCAGAAATTACTCAAAGATAGCCAGCCACATCACCAAAACCCTTGCCAGCATTGGTCATCGCTCACAAAACTGGAGAGCCTGGAACACATTTCACTACTGATGAAGACAGCTCAATAGGTTGGAGAGAGTTCTTTGCAGATGGCTCAGTTTGTCTGGGCTTCTGGGAAATTCAGCTGGTCTTTGTTTCTTCTGGGTAGCTACATGCATACTCAGGCTTATCTGACAGTCTTCTTTGTACTGTAATTTGTCTGAGATGACTCTCAGAACTTGCTTATATTCTCTTGGGAAGGACTTGTCCTAAAAAAAAACTCTGGTTAGTTCCAGGAACTTTCTGAAAAACAAAAACAACAATAACAAAACTTTTCATTCACAGTCATAGGGGAGGGGAGTAAGGGGGAAATGGGTGGGAGGGAGGAATGGGAGGATACAAGGGATGGTATAACAATTTATATGTAATATGAATAAATTAATAACATATATTAAAAAACAATAACAAAACTTTTCAACTCTTTGCTTCCTGTCTCAATGATTCTCTCTAAAAAATATAATATCTCAATCTCAGATGAACTTGCAATACAACAACCACCTTCTCTTTTACCATGGAACAATAATTTGATGACTACAAGGCAACAGAAACATATTTTTGAATGTTGTAAATATAGTGAAAATTATTGTCTCAATTCACACATAAAATATTGAAAGTTGACATGTTAGCAAATAGTTTCTATCATTTTACCCAGTCTACAAAAGACTGGCCAAGGACAAAATTAGAACTTTAGAGTTTTAAGATGGTTTTAATATAGAACTCATTTTGCAGAGTATCTGTACTCTTGGATTCATCCTAAGAGTTCTGGGAATTCCCAAGTGAGTCTATTTTAAAGACATCATAAGCAATTTCACATGTTCACTGAAATAGAACCGATAGTCTGTATGATTAACAACTGATATTATAAACCATAAGTCAAGGTTATAACCCTTTTACCCTAGTGCTTAAAATTCTTAAGATATGTGAAAATCCATAGGCTCTTGGGAAAATCATTTTCTGAATCTTCATGTCTTTCAAAGATGGAATCCTCTTGAGTCTTGCCATTTCAAATTATTCTGTTTAGAATGACCTGTTTTTATATCATCCCGACTTTCAGAGTGACAAATTCAATTTCCTTTGTTTGACAAAGAAATGTATCTTATTTCATAGTATCTTAATATATGAAAGTGACTTAAATATACTTATGATTTAAAATTAAAATAAAATAAAAATTTTACTCACTACTATAATTGTACATGACTCACATTTAATGGCAAACCTGTCAGAATTACACCCGATTTCTCAGCAGAGACCATAAAAGCCAGAAGAGCCTGGACAGAGATTCTGCAAACTGTAAGAGACCACAGATGCCAGGCCAGACTACTCTACCCAGTAAAATTATCAATAACCATTGATGGAGAAAACAAAATATTCCATGACAAAAACAAATTCAAATAGTAGCTATCCACAAAACAAGCTTTACAGAAGGTACTAGAAGGAAAACTCCATCCCAAAGGTCCAAGCTACAATCAAAACTACTCAGGAAATAGATAACTCTACCATGGCAAAAATACAGCTACACAAACGCTCAACTGGAAACAAAATCATAATTAAGACTTTTAACAGTCACTGGTCATTAATATCTCTCAACATCAATGGTCTCAATTCTCCAATAAAAAGACACAGACTAACTGAATGGGTGCATAAACAGGATACAACATTCTTCTGCGTTCAAGAAACACATCTCACCCATAATGATAGGTATTACGTCAGGGTAAAAGGTAGGAAAAAATATTCCAAGCACATGGTCACAAGAAGCAAGCAGGCGTAGCCATTTTAATATCAAACAAAATAGACTTTCAACCAAAATTAATCAAAAGGGATGAGGAAGGACACTTCATACTCATCAAGGGTAAAATCAACCAAGATGACATCACAATTCTGAACATCTATGTTCCCAATACAAGGGCACCCACATTTGTACAAGATCTGCTAGAAAAGCTTAAACCACACATCAATCGCCACACAATAAAAGTGGGAGACTTCAACACCCCACTCTCACTGAAGGATAAGTCATTGAAACAGAAACTAAACTGAGAAATAACATCATTAACCAATGCCATGGGTCAAATGGATCTAACAGGTATCTATAGAACCTCTCACCCAAACAAGAAAGAATATACCTTCTTCTCTGCACCCCATGGAACCTTCTCCAAAATTGATCACATCGTAGGTCACAAAGCAAGCCTCAACAGTTACAAGAGAATTGAAATAATACCTTGTATCCTATCAGATCACCATGCTCTTAGGCTGCAATTCAACAACCACAGAAATAACAAAAAGCCTACACGTACGTGGAAACTAAACAATTCTCTGCCAAATGACACATGGGTCAGGGAAGAAATAAAGAAAGAAATCAAGGAGTTTCTGAAATTCAATGAAAATGAAGGAACAACGTACCCAAACTTGTGGGATACAATGAAAGCAGTGCTCAGAGGAAAATTCATAACACTAAGTGTCATTAAAAAGAAATTGGAAACATCGCACATAAGCATCTTAACGACACAACTGGAAGCCCTAGGAAAAAAAGAAGCAGAAACACCCAAAAGGAGTAGACATCTGGAAATAATCAAACTCAGGGCTAAAATTAACAATTTAGAAACTAAGAAAACAGTCCAAAGAATCAACAAAACCAAGAGCTGGTTCTTTGAGAAAATAAACAAGATAGACAGACCATTAGCAAAACTAACTAAAAGGCAGAGAGACAGTACTGAAATCAACAAAATCAGAAATGAAAAGGGAGACATAACAACAGACACTGAAGAAATACAAAGAATCATAAGATCCTACTTTGAAGGCATATATGCCACAAAATTTGAAAATCTAAGGGAACTGCATCATTTTCTTGATCAATTTTACTTGCCAAAGTTGAGTGAAGAACATATAAACAAGCTAAATAGTCCCATTTCCCCTACAGAAATAGAAGCAATCATTGATAGTCTCCCAACCAAAAAAAGCCCAGGGCCAGATGATTTCAGTGAAGAATTCTACCAGACCTTCAAAGGTGAGCTAATACCAATACTCTTCAAGCTACTCCAAAAGATTGAAATGGATGGAACTTTGCCAAATTCATTCTATGAGGCCGTAGTCACGTTGATACCTAAACCTCACAAAGACGCAACAAAGAAAGAGAATTTCAGACCAATTTCTCTTATGAACATCGATGCAAAAATACTAAATAAAATTCTTGCAAAACGAATACAAGAACACATCAAAGATATCGTTCATCATGACCAAGTAGGCTTCATCCCAGGCATGCAGGGATGGTTTAATATATGGAAATCCATCATATATCATATAAACAAACTGAAAATAAAAAACCAAATGATCATCTCTTTAGATACAGAGAAAGCATTTGATAAAATCCAACACCCATTCATGTTTAAAGTTTTAGAGAGATCAGGGATACAAGGCACTTTTCTCAATATAATAAAGGCTATATACAGCAAGCCAATAGCCAAAATCAAAGTAAATGGTGAGATACTTAAGGAAATTTCTCTAAAATCAGGAACAAGACAAGGCTGCCCACTCTCTCTATATCTTTTCAATATAGTACTCAAAGTTCTAGCCAGAGCAATAAGACAACAAAAGGAGATCAAGTGTATCCAAATGGGAAAGGAGGAATTCAAATTATCCCTATTTGCAGATGATACGATAGTGTACATAAGTGACCCTCAAAATTCCACCAGAGAACTCCTACAGCTGATAAACACCTTCAGAAAATTGGATGGATACAAAATTAACTCAAAAAAGTCTGTAGCCTTCCTATACACAAATGACAAGCTTGCAGAGGAAGAAATTAGGAAAGCCACACCCTTCACATTAGCCACAAGCAATATAAAATATTTAGGAGTTACTCTAACTAAGCAAGTGAAGGATTGTTTGAAAAAAATTTCAAAACTCTGAAGAAGGAGATTGAAGATGACATGAGAAGATGGAAGGATCTTCCTTGCTCATGGATCGGGAGAATTAACATAGTAAAAATGGCCATCCTACCAAAATCAATCTACAGATTCAATACAATCCCTATCAAAATACCTACACAATTTTTTAAAGACATTGAAAGTTCAATTCTGAACTTCATACGGAAAAACAAAAAACGCAGAGTAGCTAAAACAATCTTGTATAATAAGAGGTGCTCTGGAGGAATCTCCATACCTGATCTCATACTGTACTATAAAGCAATAGTAATTAAAACAGCATGGTACTGGCACAGCAACAGGCTGGTTGATCAGTGGAATCGAATTGAAGACTCAGATATGAATCCACACACATATGGTCACTTGATTTTTGACAAAGAAGCCAAATCCATTCAATGGAAAAAGGATAGCATCTTCAACAAATGGTGCTGGTCTAACTGGATGTCTATGTGTAAAAAAATACAACTGGACCCATATTTGTCACCTTGCACAAAACTCAAATCCAAGTGGATTAAAGACCTCAACAAAAAACCAGAGACACTAAGCCACTTAAAAGAAAAAGTGGGGAAGAGCCTGGAACATATTGGCATAGGAGACAACTTCCTGAACAAAACACCAATAGCCCAGGCCTTAATGTCAACAATTAATAAATGGGACCTCATGAGGCTGAGAAGCTTCTGTAAGGCTAGAGACACTGTCAAGAAAACAAGCGACAGCCTACAGACTGGGAAAAGATCTTCACCAACCCTATATCTGACAAAGGTCTAATATCCAAAATATATAAAGAACTCAAGAAATTAAACACCACCAAACCAAATAACCCAATTGAGAAATGGGGCTTGGAACTAAACAGAGAATTCTCAGCAGATAAATATCAAATGGCTGAGAAACACTTAAAGAAATGCTCAACCTCCTTAGTCATCAGGGAAATGCACATCAAAACAACTCTGAGATTCCATCTTACACCCATCAGAATGGCTAAGATCAAAAATTCAAGCGACACCACCTGCTGGAGAGGATGTGGGGAGAGAGGAACACTCCTTCATTTCTTGTGGGAATGCAAACTAGTACAGCCACTTTGGAAATCTATCTGGTGCTATCTCAGAAAACTGGGAATAGGGCTTCCTCAAGACCCAGCTATTCCACTCCTTGGAATATACCCAGAAGATGTTCTAGCACACAACAAGAAAATTTGCTCAACCATGTTCATAGCAGCTTTATTCATAATAGCCAGATCATGGAAACAGCCTAAGTGCCCCTCAGTAGAAGAATGAATAAAGAAACTGTGGTACATATACACTATGGAATACTACTCAGCTATTAAAACCAAGGTATTCTTGAAATTTGTGGATAAATGGATTGAGCTAGAAACAATCCTAATGAGTGACTTAACCCAGAAGCAGAAAGACTTAAATGGTATATTCTAGCCCACTGGGCATGTTCCACAAAAGCCTTCCCTTACCAGGAAACTGGGACAGAGGGGAGGACATCCTATTGGGACTCTAGATGAGAGAAGCATGGGAGAATAGCAAAAAAGAAGGATCCAGAGGGCCCTAGAAACCTACAAGTAGAACATTATGATAGGCAGATTTGGGCCAAAGGGTCCCGCTCAAACTAAGGCACCAGCCAAGGACAATACAGGTGGTAAACTTTAAACCCCTACCCAGATCTAGCCAACAGACAGGACAGTCTCCACACTTGAGTGGAGAGTGGGATATGACTTTCTCATGTACTCTAGTGCCTCACATTTGACCATGTCCCCCGGAGGGGGAGACCTGGTGGCACTCAGAGGAAGGACAGCAGGTTACCAAGAAGAGACTTGATACCCTATGAGCATATACAGGGGTAGGTAATCCCCCTCAGGAACAGTCATAGGGGAGGGAAAAAGGGGAAAATAGGAGGGAGGGAAGAATGGGAGGATACAAGGGATGGGATTACCATTGAGATTTAACAAGAATAAATTAATAATAATAAAAAATTTAAAAAATAAAAAAATAAAATAAAGTTAAAACTATATAATATACCATTTTAAATGTAACCTTCTATCAGGAAATCAAACCCCTGAAGACAAAACTTATTTACAGACTTTGAGAAATGTGATTCTCAAATTTTCAGCAGTTATTACATAACAAATCACAATCACATTTACTCCTTGATCTAAAAATTGTTAAGACTTAATCCTGCTTGTATTCTGACAACCTACAACACTGTACCCAAAAACATTTGAAATAACAGTCTTTGGGGAAATTTGGGGATGGACAAACCTCTTTCCATAGAAGTCATTACGATTTTTATGTAACAGCAGCACTGTAGAGTACTATGTAATAGATAGATAGACGGTAGATGATAAATAAATAGATAGATAGATAGATAGATAGATAGATAGATAGATAATAGATAGATAGATAGATAATAGATGATAGATAAATAGATTATAGCTAGGCAGATAGGAGAGAAATAGATACATGATAGAAAGGTAGATTGATAGATAGACAGATAGATAGATAGATAGATAGATAGATAGATAGATAGATAGATATCATTAAAAACTTATTCCAAGGACATTAGAAATTAATAAGGAAGTAAGGAAGAATGGCTGTGTTAGTCACATTTCTCTAAGATACAGGCCTGAAAAAAAATGAACTAATATATATTTGTATGTTAGTAGGGATCTCTTAGACTGACATATAGGCTGTTGACCCAGTAGTTCAACAATGGCTATGTCCTGACAGAAAGACCAATTATCCTGTAGTTGTTCAGTCCATGAGACTGGATGTCGCAGCAGTTTCAATCTGGGGCTGTAGTCCCAAGGATGTCCTAGGCAGTTCCCAATCTTCAGCTCACATTAGAATCCTGAGCAAGTAGTTTCTACCACTAGCTTCGGATAGATGAACTTGCCAGCAAGAGTCAGGGCAAGCGAAGATAGCGGCATATGCATCTTTCTTTCATTTCTTTTCAAGAGGTTTACCACCTGAAGGTGTGGCCCAGATTGAGGTTGAATCTTCTCACCTTAATAATACAGATTCAGGGTAGTTCTCACACCCTAAATAAACAAACCAAGAAAAATCCCCTATAATTCAACATTATGAAATAATAGAGACAGATCCATCTTTAAAGAAACTAATGACATAGCCACGTACAATTTGCAAAGCACAATTATATCCTAGAGTGTACCATTAAAAACGATTCTATGAGCTATTTTTTAAAAAGACAATTTTGAATACATACAGTATTTGAAAAATTTAAAGTACTGTTAATTCCCTTAGTCCTTAATTGGGTAATTATTTAGAAAAGTCTTAGTCACAGGTTTTTTCTGCACATATTTCCTGGACAAATTATAAAATGATTGCAAACTACTTTCACATTGCTTATCCTAAAAATTCATTTTTAGAAAAAGAAAACAATTTCAAAACAAATGTTAGCTTTGATTGGAGTAGTTAGATATGGTGGCACAGGTAATGACTTCAATCTTTTTGTAAGTCTGACTTATTCTCCAAAATAAACATTTTTAAGAAGAAATCTGCACTATCATAAATGGTAGTTTTTAAAAAAAATGAAATAACTGAGATATTATTTTTCTGTTAAATTTATAATCAAATATTATAAGATCAATGTGTTGAATATATTGACCTCTCATTTCCAGCCATGTGCTAAGTATCTTTAGCAGATATGATTGGAAAGTTGTAACTTAGACTGAACAAAATATCAAGAATTAAATCATTTCTGTAACATATTTGTGTGTGTGTCTACATTTACACATGCATCTGTAGGAGCACATATATGTGCAAGTGTGCATAACCTTGTGTTCACAGTCATGTGTGGACTAGAAGACCACATGCCTCCTCCTTTTCTGGGATTTTGTTTTGTTCTGTTCTGTTTGTTTTTGAGCTAAAATCGCTTACCAGCCTAGAACTTGACAATTAGGCTACAATAGCTGGACAATGAGTCTCAAGCAATCTGCATATTTTTGCCTTCCCAACACTGAGATTACAGAGTGCATCAACATTTCTGGTTTTTTGTATTATATTCTTAAAGGGTTTAAAGAGGTGCAACTATTAAGGGAAGATGTGATTGCAAATTCTTCACTGCCAAATGCTTCATTATCCTTGAAAAGCAATTAACTTTCCCAGGTCAGATTTGTAAGAGTAAATTAGAGAAAAGGTTAAATGTCAGGCACAACTGGACTCGGGGACTGTACTATAGCATCATGTGAAATTGGTATCACCCTTTGTCTCTGAGCATATTTTGGGTTTTTGTTTGTTTCATTGTTTGGTTGGTTCATTGGTTAGTTGGTTAGCTGGTTGGTTTTTTTTGCTGTTCTCTTGACCAGATGCGTAGTAGCTACTTATGTCTTCTGCATTTTCTCTGTTGATTGTCCTAGCTGGAGGCAGTTTCTCAACAATCTCATCTGCTTCAATTTGCCTCTTCCAGGATTAAAAACCAATAAACAAATAAACCTTGCAGCCAGTGCCATGTGAGGCTGCGATGTTCTGGGCCACTTCCCAATTCTAAAACAGGAACAGGATCATTAACACCTGGCCAGCTTGACCTGAAAGAGGAAAGAGGACAGGACTTTTCATAAAACAAAATTAGGATCCTTGTAAAATAAAAGTGGTGATGAGTGCTGGGAAGGCAAAAGAACAGTTGTCGACTCCCAGTACCAGTGCCTTTTCTGGGATGATTTTTTACTATTTTATGATACTTTAGTCACATTTTATGACTCCAAGAAAGATACATAAATGGTTTGGATGGATAAAATTGGGATTGCTAATCAGTATTCTCTTGTATATATGAACATATAATTTCATAAGACGAACTAGCTTTGATTACAAACTGCCTTATCTCCCTTTCGTTTTTTTAGTGAGTTGAACACATTTTTATTTGATTCATTGCAAGTAAATCATTTCTTTAGTAATTTGCTTTTCACATGTTTTATTATTTAATTTGGAGTAATCATATTCTTATACCATTAAATTATTATTAAGGGCAAATTACTAAATTTCAAAGGAAAAAGATTATGACTCAAGAATGACTTGTGTTAATGGAGAATAGTTTGATCATTGAAATAACTTTCTAGAGAATAAGGTGCCTTTTATTCTAGTAAAGACACACATGCATCACCCTTGCCCTTTGTAGTGGGACAAAATAGTCCTTGGTAAGTAAGGAAAGGTACCATATATGAAACTACCACCTTTCTACAGAGCACAATAGGAAATTAAAATTGTTTTATAAAACTACATCAACTGTTTTCCATTCATCAAGAGACCATCCCAAGAACAAAAATCGCAGCACTTTTGTTTCTGATCATTCTGGAAGTTTCTCAGCATGGTATGTTTGGTTGCTCTGTGAAATCATGTCATGGTATTCCTTTGTGATTTGAATTTTCATATTTCTTATATTCTTTACAACTCCAGATTGATTTTTAAAATATTTTCCTATAAACCTTGGTCAACTCAGAAGAGAATATGTTTTTTTTTAATAGGTAATCTGACCTACTTAGGCTTAGTATGGATGCTCCAAGTAACTTACATGGTTTCTTACAATGCTTTTTGTTTGGTTTTATTTTAATTTTTGTTTGTTTGTTTTGTTATCGAGATAGGCTTTCTCTGTTTAGCCTTGTCTGTCTTGGACTCACTTTGTAGACCAGGTTAGCTTCAAACTCACAGAAGTCTGACTGCTTCTGCCTCCCTGAGTTAAACTTTACTTCAAACCTTGAAGCTGTACAGGTAGCCTCACCTTTGTTCTAGCCAGAAGATAGCTTGTGAATGAGTGGAGGCGTCTTGTAGCTCAGTCAGTCCCTCATAGTTCTGTTATGATGTTTACAATGTAAACCCTGTATGTGAACTTTGGCAATGAGGCAAGAAATTTAGTTACAATTCATGGGATTTCTCTTGATTTCTCTCTATTCCTTTTCAATTCTTACCTCATGCTGTCATTTCTTCCAGCCAGTTACTGACTCTTCAAAGCATTTCCTGAAGGTGGGTTTGCATTCAGAATTTAATAGAGAGCAAACAAGAAAGAGAAAATCAGATTTTTTTTCATGCTTTTGAGACCCCAGTTTTGCTCCTATGGAAAAGTTTTCTCTCCCTCAGAGCTGTAGGTCATGCCTAGAAACTGCTGACCACAGACCATAATGCCACTGCTAACCTACCACCTTAACCTTGCATAGAAGCTGAAAGGAGCTGGATCAAATGAAAATTAACAAACAATACAGGTGATTTCTTCCAGGCTTTTTAGATTTTAATAGTGTCATTTTGTGGTTCAGATAAGAATATTTCTCATGGAGTTCTATCACAAAGTATGTGTTTTTGAATTGCAGCTGGTTTAGTAATTGTTGGATAACACCAAAATAGACAGAAAGAATTGCAAATTAACCATTAATTCTTTCAAAACTTAAAATTAAAATTTTAACATCTCTGTAATATTTTTGATTCCACATACTTTTGAAAACACCGTATTTCTGGACCAGGCATTTTGTCCAGGGTTTGGCTAGATGATTACTTATAGACAGGGTAGAATTTATCTCTCTTCTTACATGTACTTATTTATCTTCTTTAGACTCTGAGCACCATACTCTTCAATAGCTTTTATTATCCAAGGTTTGGAAAGAAACACAAAAGTGTTGAGGACAGTGATAGCAAGGAACGTAATCCCAGGCTAGAGAGGTACAGATCGGGAGCAACTTTGTAAGTAAAGATTGTGAGCTGATGGCATAGGTTGACTCACTCATGCCCAATGTCTGATGTGTTTTGAGCTGCTGTCTACAGAGGCCAGCTGGTGAAATAGCAAATCTGAGAGTCATTTGGGTGATGAGTTTAGCAAATAATAATTTATTCTAATGAACATGCATAGACACAGTCTGCTGATGCCCACAAACTCTGATAGTAAAAAATAGTGAGAAAGAACATGTCTATCATATGTTCCTATCTATTCAAGATCCTGTATTAGTAACAAAGCATTTATCATGACCCCAGAAACATAATAGAAGTCAACTAACATAACAAGAATTAATGTTAGCATTACTACTAATAAGCAATGACAATAATGAAAATTTAAAAACTGTAACAATAATAAATCTGCCAATATTTTTTATTAAACATTGTCAGAAATACCAAGGTATTTGATTTAAATGTGCTTCCTCTTTTTCAGCTTGAAAATGCTGCAGTAAAGAGCACTTTGCTGTTCGAAGAGAGTTTGTTCTGAGTCAATATTCTGATGTAAAAACAGATCTGGTTAATCCCCTCAGTAAAATTAGTCTCTTTCTTTCTTCCTTCCTTCCTTCCTTCCTTCCTTTCTTTCATTCTTCTTTTATTCTTTCTTTCTTTCTTTCTTTCTTTGGTTTTGGTTTTGGGTTTTGTTTGCTTGGTTTTGTTTTGTTCCAACAAATGTGAACAAAATACAATAAGGAGACTTCATAGGCACACAAGAAAACTCAGAAACCACTAGTATTGCAGTCAATTACTGCTGAATGAAATTCAGTTTACTTGCTCAAACATATTTATTTATGTTCTATTAATAATAGCCAAATTTTGAAACAACCTAGATGTTTCCCAAAAGAAGAATGAATAAAGGAAAGATGGTATATTTACACAATGGAGTATTACCCAGCTATTTCAAAAAATGACATTATGGTACTCACAGACAAATGGATTGAACTAGAAAAAAATATTCTAAGTGAGGTAATCCAGACCCAGTGAGATAAAGATGATATGTATTCACTTGTATGTAACTATTAGTCATTAAGTAAATGACAACCAACCTACAGTCCATAGAACCAGAAAGATTAAGTATAGAAGAAGGGGCCATAGAGATACATGGCTCTCCCTAAAATAAGGAAAAAGAATAGATTTTATAGGTGGACCAGGGATAGAGAGAAAATAGGAAGATCATGTAGGGGAGGGGAGTGCAGTTGAGGAAAAGAATGGGAAGAGAAACATCTAGGATTGAGGGATAATTGAAGAGTGGTATACAAACCTAGTGCAGTGGAAACTTTCTAAAATATATTAAAATAATCCTAAGGAAATCTCCAAATAATGAGGGAGACAGAGTTCCAACTTGGCATGTCTTGTCACCAATTCACGCTGCTAGTACCAGGACTAGGTTACATCCAATTGAGTTATTTTCCAAAGGAGTCCCATGAAAATACCCAAACAGTTCAGACTGTTGCCAAGACAGTATGTTCCTCTCCCAAAACTGACAGCAATGACCTTTAATGAAGATAACACTTACACAACTCATTAAACATGGAGAAGTTGAATTGGTACCTACATAGAACCTTCACCTTAAGTTCTTGTTTCTTTGGCATGGGAATCTACCCTACAGGCCACCAAAAGAGAAACACAAAGACCAACTTACCCATAAACCCTTTGACCTATAATCTATCTTACCTGCAAAATGTGCTATGCCAATTGTGGCACAGAGCTAGTGGGAGTAACAAACAAATATATAGTTTGATTTAAAGCCCACTCCAAGAGATGGAACTCATACTCAGCATTGCTTGATTGATCAAGTACCATAGGCTACACATCCCAGAGATATTGAAAAAAGCCAAATAATACTGCTCTTAAAAAAAAGAAACTCTGAAGAAAGAAAGAAAGAAAGAAAGAAAGAAAGAAAGAGGAAAGATAGAAAGAAACAAAGAAGAATAAAATGGCTCCTAATGATATTCTGCTATACTCATAAATCAATGCCTTATTCAATCATCAGAGAAGCTTCCTTCTCCAACAGACAGGAACAAATACAAAGAATCTCAGCCACACATTACATTATGCAGAGGGAGAGAGAGACTTTGGAACACACAGCTCTAAATGGGACATTTTCATCAAATCCTACTCCTCAGAGCTCAGGAAACCTTGTGGAAGAGGATGTGTTAAGAATGTAAGAGCCGTCTATCAGTGTGGTAAATGTTGGTTTGGCTCAATTTACAGGCCATGATCTGGACCTGAGAGATTATCTGAGCCTCTCTGCCTACTGACTCACCTGCTCTTAGGCCCTCTGGACCAGCTCACTAGCAGCCCTTGTAACCAGCGACAGCATTACCCTGCTGCCCTTGCAAAGTGCACAGCCCACTCTCCCGGGCGCTGCAGCTGGTGAAGGATATGACCAGTTCTCTCATGTCCAGGACTCCAGGGCCAGCTCTCCCACCTGGAATGGATGGTGAGGCACTAGGGAGGGAAGAGTGTGTCTCTTCTGCATCACTGCAAGTGTCCAGCAGACAAGTGTCAGGCTCTTCTCTCCTGTACTCATGCCCTCAAGCCTGGCTTACCTTCAATCCCCACTTCCAGAGCCAGCACTACTGTGCTGTCCACCTAGGCATATGGCCCATTCTCCCATGCACTGCAGCAGATGAAGGGCAGGGACACCTCTCTTGTTCTCATGACCTCAGGGCCAGTTCTTCTACCTACAGTAGGTGACAAGGGTCCAGAGTGAGGGGAGGGCATCTTTCCCTTGCCCATGCTGATGCTCAGCAGATAAGTTATGTGTCAGTCAAGCTCTCCTATTCTCACACCCTCTGGGCCAGCTCGCCTATGCCTTCACCATCAGGTTCAGCTCTACTGTGTTGCTTAGGTGAGACCAGGGCCTAGTTTCTCAAGTGCTGCAGCAGGTGAGGGACAGGGATAGCTCTCCTGCCTGCCTTATGTGACAAGGGTCAAGAGGGGTCATTTTCCCCTCTCCCATGTCAACACATGGCATAATAGTGAAAGGGCCATCTCTTGTCCTCAGGTCCAGCTCACCTTTTCCCCCACCACCAGGGTAAACTCTTTTGTGTTGCCTAGGTGAGATGCAGGGCCTGCTTTCCTGAGTGTTACATCTGGTTAGGGGTAGGGACAGCTCTCCTGCTCTCATGACCCCAAGGCCAGGTATATAACCTACAGTATGTGGTGAAGAGCAAGATGGGAGGGGAGAGTATATTTTCCTCATCCATGCCACTGCATAAGAGATGGTGGTACAATCAGTTCTCCCAGGCTTCTATCCTTAGGGCTGTCTCACCTGCAACTCTAACGATGTATGAGGGCTGTCCCCCTGAGTATTTCTAGGGGGTAGGGTCACCTCTCTTGTTTTTAGGCACCCAAGGCCAACTCTCTCATGATGCACAGGTGAGGGGTGGAGCATTTCTGTATAGCTCTCAAATATCAACATATCCCTCAATGACAACCCAGACCAGGGATATCTGCCTGGCCTTTGGTGTAACAGATCCTTGCCACTGCAGGGCCTCACGTACTGACAACACAAGCAAGGGACCCCACCAGAATCCCTGTTGTGATTACCAGCTGCTTACAGCAGGCAGCTCCTCACTACACTCCATCTCTCACATCAGTAACTGACAGAGTACATGAAGGGGCAGGTCTTACAAATCCAAAACACTAGGATCTCAAGGAAACAGAGCAACAACAGGATATTTTTGAGAAGTCCCAATTAGTTTCTAATATTCATGGAATAGCAGAAGCCAGAGGTCTTGTACTGGACCAACAAGTCATTACAATGAACATTAGCAAGCAAAGAACTGTGGACAAAAGGTATACTGTGAGCGACATACTGTGACACACTACAGCTTCTACAACAAGATTTTTGGTCTGTTGATAGCGAGGCTGCAAAGGTGAAGGGCAGGTACAAGGGGATCAGGAGATGAGTGGGATTGATGTTTATAATGTGGAATTCACAAAGAACCAACAAAAATTTACAAAGGAGTATAAGAGTAAGAATACCAAGAGTAAGGAAGCCAAGAGAACAAGGCTCTCTAAATCTCTAAAGCAAAGCTCCTATGAACTCAGAGACTGAAGCAGTTAAGCCAAGGCCAACACTGGGCTGCACAAGGTCTTCTGCTTAGTATCTTTATGGCATTCTTGAGCATGTGAATGAGTAAGTCTCTGATTATTGTATCTTCTCTTGGGTTATTTTCCTTCTGTTGGTTTCTCTTGTCCAACTTTGAAGTGATAGTCTTTGTTTCATCTTATTATATTTTACTCTGTTATTTCTTAGAAGCCGGATGTTTTCTAGTGAGAGTCAGAAATGGAGTAGATCCGGGTGGGAGGGGAAGTGGGAAGGAACTTGGAGGAGTAGACAGAGAAGAAACTGTAATCAGGATATATTTTTTTTAATTAGAACAAAGAAACAAACAAACAAACAAACAAACAAAGAAAAGATGCTAGATTCAACTTTCAGCAAAATGCAGAGAGGTAGTCTCTTATATTTTGATAATTGCCTACTTTAATATTTTTAAATTTATCATTATCATCATCACCATCACCACCACCATCATCATGGTATGATGAAGGTACACATCATATATGAGTAGAAGTAAGAAGGGAACTTTATGGAGTGGCTCCATCCCTCCACCTTATACAGGTGACAGGCATTGACCTCAGGCTGTCCTGTTCATATTATCTGGTAGCAAGCACCTTTACCCTCTGAGCTATCACATCTCCTCCTACTGTCAAAAGCCTTTGAGGTACCCTGCAACTATGCTGTTTAATTCACTGAAACTATAAAGAAATTGACATCCTTGAACAATTTTGATAGTTTCTTTTACCAAAAACAACAGAGTATATTTTTAGTTACAAGTTAATTGAGAAATTACAAAAAATAGAAACAAAAGCAATAATAGCCTGCCAGCCCAGTGCCATAGATGCTCTCTCCTGTCATATGGAAGCATTTCCCTCCAAGATCTTGTTCTTCGACCACACAAACCTGATCTGAAAAATTTGAATATACAGCAGTTTCTTCACAAACTTCTCCCAGCTGCTGATAGGATGCTATTTTCCTCCCATCTCCCTTGCTTTTTGTATCCAAAGGATAAATTGGGTACCAGATAAACTGCCAGATGTCTCAAGTTGCAGCCTTGATAAGCAAACTGCAGTCTGAGTAACATATGGAGGTGTCTGTGCCTCACTGCACTTGCTGCTGCTGCGTTCTTTGGTGTGATTCACCAAAGGTGGTCATCCAAGCCCAGACGCTCCTTCAGAGCTGCGCTGGGGATGTACTTTCTCTGAAGCCCTTTTGCTTCGGGCATGGGTTTGAAAACATTTAGGCTCCACTGCACTTGTGACTTCTGGGTTTTTGTTGTTGTTCTGTTTTATTTCAACAATCACTCAATAGTGAAATGAAATAGTTCCTGAAGATAATGAATAAAATTTAACAGGAAACAAAGACATTTTTCCCTGGAAGCAATGTTAGCATTTGTTAAGTATCAACAAGAGAACTCATGATTTAGGATTCCAGCTGAGGAAAATTCAGACTTTGAAATGATTTTAATGATAGTTATATTCTAAATTTTAAGCCTAAAGAAAACATCTTGAGAAGAAACATTTATATATACTGAATCCAATTAAGATAGGTGAGTGTGCGTGCTTTCTGTGACATAGAACCATGCAGTGAATATATGTGAGAATGAAGGGAAACAATATGTTTAAATTTAGTGTTATTAGATGGGAGACTATAGGCAGCCAGCCAAAAGCATAATTGAAAGGGAAACAGACAGACAGGACAGCCACATGACTAAGCGGGTGCTTCCTGCTGAGCCTAACGACATGAGATCAATACTCAGAACACACAAAGTAGGAGAGATCTGACTTCCTGATTCACACAAGTCGCACTCTGACCCATAGACATATGCTGTTGCTTCCATATGTCTGCCCAACAAAAATGTAAAAATATATTTTAAGAATCAGAAAACAGTGTATTATAAGGAACATTTCTGGGTCAAAATAGTATACTGAATTTCAAAGTTACTATTAAGTTTCAAATTCAACAGTAGTAGACCTGGCCACCGGGTTCTCCCAGCTTTCTTCAGTCCCTATCTGTAACAAGGTATGGCTAGCACAGCACAGCCCCTACCGTGAACTCTCCATCCCAGTTGGCTGGGCTGCTCTTCCCTATAGAATCCAAGGATCTTTGTTACCCTTCTCTTTTGTACCTTTACCCTCTGGCTCCTGCACCTGGTTCCTCTGTCTTCTACTCCTGTTTTCCCCATGTGGCTCAGACCACCCCCACATGGTCATGCTCACTATGGAATCTCACACATTCCCCTGCCTCTAGCTGTGCTTTCCCTTTTATTTACAATGAACTTTCTCCTCCACCATACCTTTCCTTTTTATTTCATTTTTCATTCAGTTACAATCTGATTTAAGCATATCAACCTAAAGACAAGTGTGGTAGGTAAATGGCCAAGGGAGGTTTGAGGCTGAATCTAAGTTATAATTCAACCACCTAGTAGTTTTATTTTCTAAAATATATAGAATTTGCTAAGTGGAAGGAAGCAAATTATATGTTAGTCAATCAACAAGTACAGGATAACTGTGCATATCTTTAATTTTTGAGTTGGTAAGATAGTGCATGTGTATGGGCAGGGTTCTCAGGAGTCTGACTGGGAAGCATACTGGAGCCCACAAATTTGATACTAATTTGGGTAACAGTGTGACCCCATCTCAAAACAAAAACTGGTGGGAGATTAGAAGAAGGGATATGAAAGTTTCCTAAAATGTTAATGATTAACATTCTGATTTTGGACTTAGGACGTGCTTGTTACATGACTTTCCCTGGGGAGACAAGATAAATAAATACCTATTTATTTTAGTCAGAGAACCAAGGGCAGACCCTAAGAACCGTCTCAACCAAGCCTACCATGTTGAACCTGTGACGTTAATGGAGACATACAGGATCATGAATGAGGTTTATTTCGAGACACATGGGTGACATTTAGGTAACTGTCCTACCAGAAAGATCACCCAGCATGGATGATGACTCACAAGAACTTCATCCCTGAACAACATGCCGGCAGTGCCAATAAAGAGTATCCTCTCCCCTAGCAGTTACACACTGCATACATAATCTTAGGGAAGAAAATTTTGTCTCTCACAAATTTCATGAGTGTTCTGAACTTTTTAAGTTCCACTGATTATTAAGCTCTCCTGGTATTGTGTTTTATGAATTATATGAGTCAGTCTCCTTACACCTTCTGAGAAAGAATATTTCTATTTGTTCCTTCTTGGGTCACATGAGCTGAACCTTGGATAAAATATAAATTTCTGATTATTTTCTTCCATCTATGGCTGATCATTGGGCCACAGTGCCTCAGCAACACTCATTTATTTTTGGTAGATTGACTAGTTATGTATCTCTGCAATCACCACTGCCTCATACAAAAATGAAATTTCCCGTCACAAACATCACATCCCTTAAACAAAACACAAGTAGTCCCCTTCCCCGCAAGGATATCATTTACAAGACTTTAGTTTACAAAACCAACTATGACTTCACTCCTTTAGAAGAACTCTTAACCCTAATTAAAAAGCAGTTATTTGAACCCTAAATCATTGCGCCACTATGGAATATAGAGGGATTTTAATCCAGAAACATAGCTGCTGTGTCAAGTGATCACATCTGAAGACCTTTAATCTTTCTGACTGGAATAGACACATCCTTAGTACAGACTTTTAATTAGAAACAATGAAGGTAAAGTTAGTTGGTAGAAGGAAGTCTGGTGCTTAAAAGTGATGTCTAATTGAGATCATGCAAAGTGATGCATCAGAGAAAGATTTGACAGAATGAGACAGAAATATTGCCCAACTCTCACCAGAAGAGACAGGAAAAAGAAGAGTTAGGAGAGCAGTTCAAAGGGAGAAAGGAAAGAGGCACTTTTACCTGGACAGTTGTACAAAGGCAGGTTGCAGAGAGAAAAAAACAAGCTAGACACAGGTGAAGACAGAATGATGCAGAGAAAAGGAAGGAGCAGAAGATCAGAACAGATTGCCAAAGTTAGTATGAAACCCAGCAGAAAAATTCAATCAGAAGCTGAGAGAAACTAGTTTGAATCAGTCAGCTTGGAGAGGTGTTTTGAGACCAATAGCTGAGTTGAACCAGCCAGTCAGAATTCAGAAACAGCTAGAAAGGGCGAGCTTATTCAGCAGTAAGTATCAGAGGCTGAAAACATTCCAGGCCTAGATTAGATTGAATGGAGGTAGAAGCTTCCAGGAGTAGGCCTAGGTTAGCATATGGAGGCAGTAAGGCTCAGTGACAAAAAAATCAGGTCAATAAAAATTAATTTACAATTAAGCACAGTATTCATATTTTGCATGTCATATTGGTACTGTATCACACAGAGCTTATAATTGAACAGGACTTTCTGTGGCAATGTTCCCACAGTAGACTGGATAGCACTTTCTTGTATCATAAAATTCACTGCCATCAACACCGCTTCCAATTCAGTCCTAGATGAAGTTCTTTATTTTCTGAAACCAAAGTTTATGGTATTTCACCCTAGGTAATTACCATTTAGTACCAGGCCATAACCAATAGCATTGACTGTGATTTTACTAATATTAATATTTCTAATATATTCTCTTTTGTTAGTATTTGCTTCTGTTTTCATTATCAATCCACATATTTTTAGAATTTTAAGAAATTTGTGAGCTTTCTTATTGTAATCTGTCTTTCAGGTTGTTTAAAATGAATCTTTTAAAAATCTCTTAGTTTGCTTCTTGTGTTATTTTTCTCTCAGATTTTATTTTACCTTTTTAAACTGAATGTTTCCACAGTACATCAAGTAGTTTTCAAGATATATATATATATATATATATATATATAAAACTATATAACTATATATATATTTAATAAATATATCAAAATAATGAAAATTTATTATTGTAAGCAAGAAACAAGTTGCTTTTAGTACTGTTTAGCTATGTTTGTTGAATGATTTATTAGACACATTTGATTCTGAATAACAAATATGCATCTTCCTCACAACAACATCAAGTCACTAAAAATTGTAGCCTTGCTAGAGGAATAGCCCCTGAGGTACCACCACTAGCTGAAGAGTTGATGGTAGTTGTGTGTGTTAGATTTGCCAGGCTCCAGGGATGAATCCACACTCCTGCACATGTTATTAACACTCACTCGATTTAGAGAGTTATCAACAACAACCAAAACATAAATATTTGTGAGCCTACTTCTCAGTTTTAGCAATGAAATGCTAACAGTGGCATTGGATCCCCCTTTAAGCCCTTTTGGATTCATATCCAAAATGTTTCACTGTCCTAAATGTTGCTCCACTTTCTGTGTTCCCTAAGAGAATTTGTCTCCCTAAGTGCTTAAGATTTTATTTGGCATAACATATGCCTTTGGGAGCAGTGATTTTACTCATATGTTCCTTACATATGTACACATCTTTTTTGTTGTTTTTACTTCTTTTTAGTCCTATGGTTAAGGGCATATAATGATATTAACTACATTTTAGATTACATTTAATGTTACATTACTTTTTTTCCTAAAAGCTAAGGTGTAAGGTTATTGTGTAGTTTAAATTCTGATTTCCTGTCTAAATGTTGTGCAAACTATGCTCCTGAATTGTCCCCCTGTTATGCCAATAAAGCAGCTTACTGCCACTCAATGAGCATGGGAGAGAATAGGGCTGGACTTCCTGTTAGCCAAGAGATTTGGGGGGAAGGAGTTAGGAGAGGAAGCAGAGGAGGAGCCACTAGGAGAGGTTCAAGGAAGAAGAACTTGGAGCTGAGGAAAGCTACAAAGTGCAAGTATCATTGGGATGTTTGCTGGGAGTAAGAAAGGCTAGCATAGAGGGTTAAGAACAGACTTAATCTGCTCACGATTCTTGTTGTGAATCTCAATTATATGTGTGGCAACCCGGGATAATAAATAGGTTAGAGAAACAAACACTGCTTTATAAAAACATCTTCAACAAAAAAATTATTATACAGGATTCAAACAGCCTGCATGTGTGTGATATTTTAGATCCATTTATTCCCACCAACTTGGCATGACTAGTTTCGTAACCCTGAATTCACTATTTTTCTTCATTAGTTTATGTGTTCACTTTACATCCCAATTGCAACCCCACTCCCTCCTCTTCTCCTAGCCTCACCCTCCCACCCACTTCCTTCATACACCCATATACCCCTAACCCCGACCCACACTTGTCACATAGAGACAAGTCACGACTAAATGCTTCTTCTTTCACTGAGGCATGACAAGGTAGCCCTACCAGAGAAATGGGATCCAGGGGGAAGCAACAGAGTACAAGTCAGACACAGCCCCTGCTCTAATGGTTAGGGGACCCACTTGAGGACAAAGTGGCCCATCAGCTTCATATGTGTAGAGGACCTAGAACCAGCCCAGGCATGTTCTTTGGTTGGTGGTTCACTCTATGATACCCCATGGACTCAGGTTAGTTGGCTATTTTGGTCTTCCTGTGGTGTATTTGATATCCTCCAATGCCCTCTATCTATCCCCTAACTCTTCCACAAAACTCACTGAATTCTACCTAATGTTTAACTGTGGGACTGCATCTATTTCTATTATCTGCTCGATGAAGCCTCTCACATGACAGTTATGGTAGGTTGCTGTCTGCAAGGAGAGGAGAGCATCATTAAGTGTCATCAGTTGGGCCTCTCACATTGGGTAGGTCTCAAGTTGTGTGAGTCATTGGTCAATCTCTGTTCCATCATTTATTACAGCACATCCTATAGGCAGGACAAATTTTGGGCCAAGGATTTTATGGGTGAGTTTGTGTCTCCACTGGAAGTCCTGCCTGGCTATGAGATGTGGACATTTCAGTCTCAGTATCCCTCGATACTAGGAGTCTCAGCTAGGGTCACCCCCATTTCTTTCCAGAACTTCCACCGTCCTTGATTTCCAGTTTGTCCCAGAGATGCCCCAACACCAATTTCCCTTCTCTTTCCCAGTCCCCTCACCCCAGTCCATGCTATTCCCAAACATTATTCCCCAAAACTTCTCCACCGTTATCCTCTCTACTCCCTTTCTTGCACAGTTCCATCTCTCCCTCCATTTCCAATGTCTCTGATATGTATTTTATTTCCCTTTCTTGATGAGATTCAAGCATCCTCCCTTGGGGCCTCCTTGTTCCTTGGCTTCTTTGGGTCTATGGGTTAACATAGTTATCCTGTACTATGTGGTTAATATCTACTTATGAGTGAGTTCATAATATGCGTGTCTTTCTGGGTCTGGATTATGTCACATAGGATGATCTTTTCAAGTTCCATCCATTTCCCTGCAGATTTCATGACGTCCTTGTTTTAATACCTGGTTACTATTCCATTATGTAAATGTAGCACAGTTTCTTTATCCATTCTTCCATTGAGTGACATCTGGATTATTTCCAGTTTCTGGCTATTATGAATAAAGATGCTATGAAAATAGTTGAGGAAGTGTTCTTGTGATATGGTAGAGCATCTTTTGGGTATATGCCCAAGAGTGATATTACTGGGTCATGAGGTAGAACAATTCCCAGCTTTCTGTGAAAGCACCATATTGATTTCTAAAGAGGTTGGACAACATTGCATTCTAACCACCATGGAGGAGTGTAGCTTTCCCTCCACACGTGCTGTCACTTAAGTTGTTGATCTTAGCCATTCTGACAGGTGTAAGATGGAATCTCAGCATTGTTTTGATTTGCATTTCCCTGATGACTACAGATGTTGAGCATTTCTTTAAGTGCTTCTTGGCCATTAGAGATTCCTCTGCTGAGAATTCTTGATTTAGCTCTGTACGTGATTGGTTAATTAGGTTATTTTGTTTGTTGGTGTTGAGTTTCTTGAGTTTCTTATATATTTTGTACATTAGCCCTCTACTGGATGTAGGATTTTAGATTTATGGTTTTGTTTTATGAGCATTAGGTCTTGCCAGCATGTGTATGCCCTATGTGTGTGCCTGGTGTCTACAGATGTCAGAAAAGGGCATTATACGCCCAGAAAGTGGAGTTGCAGCTATTTTTAAGTTACCACGTGGGACAGAATACTGAGCATATGCCCTGAAACTGGAGTTGCAGAAGTTTTTGAGTTACCATTTGGGACAGAATACTGAGCCTTGGACAACAGCAGCAAGTACTCATAACCATTGAGCCATCTCTCTAACCCCCAATTACAATAATTTAAAATAATGATGATTTCAAGTATGTGTAAAAGTAGTGTATAGTAAATTAAATGTTATTCATAAAGATTTATATACTTCTATTTATTATTCAGCAATTTTGCATTCTTTATATAGAATTATAGCTGGGTAACATTGATTAATTAATTGTATGTTTTATTTGCTTTTCAAAACTAATATTGACAAAACATAGTAAATGTAAAATAAAATAAAATTTCAGTTTTAGATTTTTATAATAATGAAGTAATTGATCCAGCGTTTCGCTTTTCAAAGACCCATTATATATAATAATTACTACTTTCGCATTATCCACATATAATTAAAATTTATGAGGCTAAAACAATGATTTTGATGAAAGAGCTATTCATTAATCACATTGTCACAGAGAAATATGATTAAGCAATGGCAGTAAATAATTTAATCTGATAAATTATAAAATGATGCAGTAACATGAGTTAACAATGGAAATGAAATGAAAGTTCAAAGAGCAGAATAGTTTTAATTTGCTACTGAAATATCATTTCAATATAATCTCCTTAATATTTATTGATCACTTGAAATACTAATATAATTAACAAGTGCCTTCTGTGTGGCATTATTCAGTGTAAGGGTATAAAGGTGAGCACAATTTATTTCAGTGATCTTAACATTTAGAGAGTAACCAGAACTTATTACCTTCATATCTATTTTTCCTTTTCATTTTAACATAAAATATATTGATATACTTTTGAGGGAGAAAATTCTAAACCAATGAAGAAGATAAATCTTAGATTTAAAAAAGTAAAAATAACAACAAAAAAATGATTTAAACCCATCAAAGATTCCTGGCCTTGCAGAAAAGTCAACAATCTGATTTAATTGAATTTGAATCATCTTGAGATGAGTTGAGGACTAACATCAGAAATGAATGCTTCATGACTGACTTCACAAGTGAGAGCACAATAGAGAGAAGCAGGCACACTTCTCTACATTTGAAATAATAAAAATGATGTGAGACTTGGAAATACTAAAGGTAGTGAGTAAATTTAAAAATAAGAACCTTGTGAGGAACACAAGGCCAAGGTTTGGATTCTCACTACAAGCATATAAATGTAAGTTCAAGTACATCTATTGTAGATGTAGAACAGATATATACTGCATTAAGTAGAAAAATCCACAAAAAAATGTTAATAAACAGTATGCCAATGGGTTCACTGTGATATTTCACAGGAATACAGTATGTTACCTCAAACTATGAATTTCTTGCAATTTTTATATAAATAATAATAAATTAATGAAAACATTTACTAACATTCTGTCACAAACTAGACATTACAAACCTAGGACCTATTGAACAGCAAAGCAATGAGACAGAACACTTTCCTCTGCCCATAATCTTTCCTACATTTGTCTCCCCTTGAGTCTAGGAGCAGTGTCTTTTCTGTTACAGCTTCTCTAAGCACCAAGCTCAACTTTGTTTTCTAATTTTACTAGTTGCAAGATCAGCTAAGAAAAAGTGTCACGCGTGTTATGGCATGGCACACACAGAATTCCTTGAAATTCTTTATTTATTTGAGTGTGCTAATAACCCCACTGTGTCCATGATTACCAGACGCTGTTGTGGTATGGTTCTACAAAGCATTCTGAATGCAGCACACAACCAAGATCAAGAAAGGGAAATTAGATAGACACAAATTGGCTAAAAGTTCTGTTATATTTTAGCATTAGATACTAATAACTTGGATGTGGAAAAGAGTAAACACATTATATTTTTGGATTTTATTTGCAGCCTGTTTGATCACAAGGGATATTTGGTTTGTTTGTTTGTTTTTGTTGTTTTGGTTTGGTTTGGTTTTGTGTGTGTGATAGAACATTTTTACAAACTGTTATGTGTTTCTACTGTTTAACTTGATGTCATTTGTTCTGCTCACATCTTTACGTGGGGCCTAGAGATTTTATTGATAATGTGCCCAGGTATGATTAGAAGGGGAAATGAGAATGTGGGTGGACTTTTAAACTGAAGTAAAGTAGGAATTATTTGATTAATACATTTATCCACATTATATCAAAGTCATTTGTGTTAAAAAAAAAAAAACCTGTCATTCAACAATTGGTCTAAAACATCAGGATCAGTGCTGCTCTTTGATGCTGACTCTACTGAAAGTAGAAATAATTGGAAGGAAATGAGCTCGGCAGCAGTGTGTTAGAACTGCTCTGTAAATGTAATGAAGACTCTTATTTTCAACAGAAAAGCACAAAGGTTTTTAAATTTTTAATTTTTAAAACCCAAATCTACTTTGCAAACAGACTATAAGAATAATTGAGATAAACAATAGTTCCTTATCATAAGCCTTCTATGGGACTCATCTCTGTGATGCAACATGTTTGCAGAGATCTTGCTTTCTTTGGTTTTATTCTTTGGCTATATTCTCTAAGTCTTTTATTCAGTTATTTAAAAATTATGAAAACCCAATTTTGTCTAAGAACAAACATACTTTTCCAAATTTCAATATATTAATAATAAAATGTATGCTTAATATATTAATTTATTCCATGCCTTTTGAAGTTTTCTCAACAAGTAAAGAACTAAATTTGAGGAGAAAGCCATGATGATTTTTCATTCCTAATTGCAGAAGCTAAAAAATTATGTACCAAGAGGCTGTTATAAAGAAACGTACAATTTCATTTGTGATGCATTTACATATGTTGCAATATTATTCCTTGTAAATATAATTGATATTTCTTCCTGCTTTTCAGTTCTTTTTAGATTTGTAAACAATTCCTTCAGTAACCATTTCATACTCTGTAAAAATGCATGTATTTTTGCTTTCTTTTACATGTGAAGTAATATAAATATAATTTGAAAAATCTGGAAGAGACTGGTACAAGAAGTAGGAAGTAATTAAATGAGAAATGGAACCAGGGCAGTGGTGACTCCTGCGTTTAATCAGCACTTGAGAGGCAAAGGCAGGCAGATCCCTGAGTTTGAGACCAGTCTGGTCTACAGAGTGACCTCCAGGACAGCCAAGGCTATTTACTCAGGCAAACCCTGTCTCAAGTTTGTTTGTTTGTTTAATCTTACTGATTTTTTTTAGTTTCAGTTTTGCTTTTTGTTGTTAATTTATATTTCCTGATTTTTTTTTCTTGAAAAACAGAGATAACAACATAGAATTGGATAAACAGGGAGATGATGAGAAACCGGGAGAAGTCATGGGAGGGGAAATATTATGATCAAAATTATATAAAAATTAAATAAAAACTTAAAAAAGAAAATCAGAATAGCCTGCAGGTTGAATTTCTATAATCATGAAAATAGATCTATTTGTAAATACTTTAATCATATTTTCTCCTTTAATTATGAATGTAGTCTCTTAATCATCTAAATGTATAGGCTCATTTATGAAATAATTACTTCATTCATAGTAACAATTTTTCTCTGCAGCCACTCACTGTACAAAGGAGATCGTATTTATGTTTTCTGATCTCTTAACTTAATTCATTTAGTTTTCAAGTTTTTTGCTTGTTTGTTTTTGTTTTTGTTTTTGTTTTTGAGACAGGGTTTCTCTTCATAGCCTTGGCTGTTCTGGACTCGCACTGTAGACCAGACTGGACTCGAACTCACAGGGATTCACTTGCCTCTGCCTCCCGAGTGCTGAGATCAAAGGTGTGCGCCACCACGCCCAGCAATTTTCAAAAATGTATAAGGGAGCTAATGCATACTGAGTACTTAAGGTGATGCTTTGAACACAATTTATGCTTTGACACCTAAAGTGTACAGAGAAAATGAGTATACGCTAATAGTAAAATACTGAGTAAAAAATAAGTAAATTGAGTTAAAAATAGTGACTTTCTATAAAAATAAATAATATGTGTTCAACAAACAGTATAAGCCAAAGCTGTGGGAAATCTGCTGATGGAAAATTTAGAAAGAAAATGATTAAAAGAGAATAAGTTCTCTAAGATGGAGTCTGTCAATCTGAAAGAACAGCATATAGGTTGAAGAAGTCAAGTGCAAATAACTATCTGAGAAAAAAGTTGACCTTATTTGAAATACACAAAGATCAGTGTTCCTAGAAATTCTCAAAAAAGACATTATGGTGAAGCCCCAAAGTAGGCAGAGATTAACCAATTCCATTTGGGCAAAGGAGATGAGGGTGGATTTTATTTTATGTGAATTGCAGAGAAGCTACAGAAGTAGAATAAGTGTCAAACAGTCACCCTAACCAGGACACTTTTGAAAGATAAGAGGATCTAATAATAGTTATTCCAAAACAATAGAAAGAAACTAGAACTCTCTTTAGGCAAACTAGGGCATGCATATCCTCTATTAAAGTTTTCTTCTAGGCAGAGGAGAGACATGATGATTTATGTTAAATATATTAAATGCAACTTTGCAAATTTTAGGCTGCAGAAAGACAATATTGAGGCAGGAAGACAAACGAGAAATTGTCTCCTGTGTCCCACTGACAAATAATTTTTCTGTATTCAGTGGTGCAATCACAAATATTGTGAGATGTAGTCAGTCACAGTATTACAGAAAGTAAGACATTTTCTGGAGTTGCTGTGTAATGTAGAGAAAATAATAAAAAATAATTCTGATTAATTTTGCTTAAGAACATAATGACATGATGTAGTTAATAAATTGAACAAAGTAAATGCACAAAAGAAATTTGAATTGCTTTTAGACAAATTCATTTTTATTTTGGTATATCTCAAACTATAAAAAGTCAAACATTAATTCATTTTTAGGCGTATGGTTTATTAAATCAGGAACCCAGGGCAAACATAATTCTTCCAAACTCAACTATCAAAAGAAAACAAATTTAATAATTTTTAATCAGATAGTTAAAAACCTACAAACACTAAGAATAGTGGCTCACAATTGAAACATCAAAAACTTGGGAGGCTGAGGCAGGGTTCATATGAGACCCTGTCTCAAAAAGAGCAAAGTAAAGGAAGAAATCTTAATGGTTACAAATACATAGAAAATTGTAATATATAAACATGAGTTTATATAAAACTGTGACTATACATACTCTGTATAGTTTCTTTTCCTATGGTTTTATGTTCAATGTATTTTTATTTATTTGTTATATTGGAAACAGATTTTTCATAAAATATATTGTGATTATAGTTTGCCCTCCATCAAGTTTTCTCAGACCCTCCACGAACCTATGCCTGCCCAAAATCTACACCTTATTTTCTGTCTCTCGTTAAATATGAACAGACATCTGAAAAACAAGAAAACAATATAAAATAAAAGCAAACAATCAAGAATAGTACAAAGCAAACAAACTAACAGGAGAAAAATAGACAAAAACAAAAAGCGTAAGAGACACACAAATAGTTTCTTTCTCTTGTGCCTGCTTTTGATCTCTTCCCTCTATCGGGGCTGACCTGCCTGGCCTCAGTGGATGAGAATAAGCTCAGTCCTGATGTGACTTGATGTGCTGGGGTGAGGTGAGGGGGCTGCTCCCCTTTTCTGAGGAGAAGGAGTTGTGGGATAAGAGAAGAGGGTAGGAGGGAGGGAACAGAAAGCAGGGCTGTGATTGGCATGTAAAGTGAATATATATTTTTAAAATAAATTACAAAAAGAGAAAAAAATATTTTATATTTAAACATTTTCTTTCTCTTTTTGAAATTATACTATAATTACGTCTTTTCTCCTTCCTCCAATCCTTCCATATAGGACTTCTCACTCAACTTCATGACCTTTCGAATTCATAACTCCTTTCATTGTTGTCACACACACACACACACACACACAATCACACATACACAAATACACACATAGTATATACATACATATTCCTAAAGATAACCTGATGAGTCCATATAATGTTACCTGTACATATATTTTAGGGCTCACTATTTGGTCTGCTCTTCTCAGGGGAAGACTGTTTATCCCACTGTGAGTATTCCTCATAAGTATATCACTTTCCTATAATGTTACCTGTACATATATTTTAGGGCTCACCATTTGGTCTGCTCTTCGCAGGGGAAGACTGTTTACCCCACTGTGAGTATTCCTCATAAGTATATCACTTTCCTCTTCCCTTTCATTCCTCCAGGCCTCCCCTAACTCCTTCCACAACCACCTCAAGTGGACAGCTTTTTCTTCTCTGAATGTCATTGTTATACATGCACACATGTGTGTGCAGGCAAAAATAAATAAATGGATCCTTCTGCATCCCTTTGTCTTATTTGTGAATATATGGCTTCAGAGATGACCACATCGTACTAGGCAACCAATTAAGAGGCTCACCTGTAGGAGATGCTAATGCTCCTCTCAGCAGTCAGTTCAGTTTTTCTTGTAACTCCTTGTCCAAGTATGTGATCATAATTAATCATAGCCATCTGCATTCACACCCCAACTCATTCTACCATATTATCCAGATTTACGAATTCTAGATGGATGTTACCTAAGAACATTTCTTTTTTCTTTCTTGTATTTTCCCCCTTTCACTGTTGATTTTGTCATAATTCAGCTCTCATTTATGAAGCTGTTTCTATGAGAGACTACTTCATAAATGGATTTCTAGTATTTTAGATTTTGCAATTGCTCTGACTGTTCTATAATGATGTTCCCTCACTTATAGATTTAAGAGCTGTGACATTAATGCCATATTGGGCCAGGGATCCACATGAATCTTTGATCTCTGTATTGTGCCCAACTGAAGTTCCTTGTTATTGTCTCCATTTGATATAAGCAGAAGGTTCTTTGGTGAGAGACGTTAGTTACACTTACCTGTGGGTTTGAGGATAAGATTTTAATGTAGGTAACAATTACCCTGGTTCTGAAAAAAAAAAAAAGCAGTAGTAGATTCTCTCTTAAGATTCATAAGTTTGATACGTTTCAAGTACCAGGCATAATTTCTGTCCCACTGAGTGGGCCTTAAGTGTAACTCAATAGTTCTTGTAACCACCAACACATGTGTGCCATTTATTGCACCTTTACATATATCTTGCCATACTGGTAGTTGTGATTTATAGGCATTTCCACTAGGTAGGGCTATTAATTGTTTGACTTTGTTGGCAGTTTATATAATTTCTTATTCTGTTGTGAAGGGGTTCCTAGGTTTTAGAAAATCATTTGGTCTTATACTAAAAATTCATGATAATTACATTTAATAGTATCAAGCAATATTTTTGGTTCTGTCTCTAGAAATGTGGGGAAGGACCAATAATTTCCTTTATGCTAGGGAAACATCTTATGGTTGATACCCATGAGCACTAGTAGTTGAAAATATTAAAAATATATAATACTTTTTTCTATATTTTACTACAATATCAAATTTGTGAAGTTAACTACGACCAAGTTAAAATAATAAAAGTAAGTTGATACAGGAATACATTTCCTGGAATTTTATGTAGGAAAAATGAAGTATAGTGGACAGCTGAATTTGTAGAGACTTAAATCTAATTACCTTTTTATGATAATATTTTATAAAAAAAATAATGCATTAACACAAACCATCATTCATCTTTTCCTCTTAAACACTCTATACTTCATCATGGTTAGCTAGATATGTAAAACATAAAGTTTGATTTGTATATGTATACAATCAAACATAGTTACCAAGAACAAGGTTCAGTCTTTACGAGCTTACTTGTTGGCTATATCTGCAGGTTCCGAGTCCTTTTATTCATTTAGAGGCATTAGACATATTTTCTGAAGTATGCACCTGTGATTGAACAAAAAGGCATGATAAAAGGCAAATTTATTGCTAAGTAGAGATTTGTATTGACTTAGGCAGAGAAAGTATCAAGAGTCATTTCACATGACCTCTATTGGAACAAGTGCCTTTGTATAATGTATATGTGTGCTTTCCTTGGGTATAAAGCCAATAAACATATACCTATCATTACCCAAGAAACTGTCAACAAATTAGGACATGGATGATATGGGAGAATGAGAATGGCACTTGAATACAGACAGCTACAGTTACAATATTGGTTTATAACTCATTACACATGGGCCATGTGATTACTTTTTCTAAGATTAACTTTCTCATCTGTAAAATGGAAATAAAATATTTAACTTTTGAGATTGCCACAAAGATCGAAAAAAATTTAATAAAAATGACCTGTAGTGCCAACTATAAAGGTAGAATATCTTAAACATTGTTGAATTTCTATTGAATCCAATTATTCATTTGATTGGAAGAACAAAATTACACTGTAATTTGATTGGAAGAACAAAATCACATTGTAATTTTGTTGTATATAATTTTATTTAACTTCATGCATAATCAATGTTTTACACAGTAGCCGCTTAAATATTTATCTCAAAATTTATTTTGACTAAGAAAATTCTTTATCTTCTATTCTATTGAAACCTTCTTAATGAAGAAACAGTGTTATTTCAATTAATAAAACATATGTACAAATTAAATTTATCCAGAATCCTTATGCATAAAATGCATTCATGACAGTATATACTTGACATTAATGATAATATAGAAATATTTGTTAAAATTTATATTGAATAGTAAAATATACTGATTTTGTTTAATAAATTCTTTCTTAACAAAAATTTCTTACCTATTTTCCTTCTAGTAAAGGATAGGTAACTAGATGAATGTGTAAATGAAGTACTAAGTGAGAAGTTTTACTTTGTCACTTTATCATTTTCTTATGAAATGATAGACTACTATTGGCTTTCATGTATGGATTTTTATATCATATACTTTTGCTGAATTTGTTAACTGCTTTTAGTAGTTTTTGGCTATATTTGAGGATGACTTCAAGGGCCATCATGTAGTCTGCAGTCATACTTTGATTTCCTATATCTCAACTCTAATGTTCTTCATTTATTTCTTTTGCCTGGTGGCTAAAACCAAGACCTGTTGTTACTATGTTGAATAAAAAACTTTAAAGTCAATGTCCTTGTCTTTTTCTATATCTGAGAAAGTAACCTTTCCATTTTTTCCTTTTAATTGCAAGTTGAGATGTGAACTAACAAACAATTATCTTTATTTTGCTGAGATTTAGTTTTTCATAATCTCACTCTCAGCAATGTTTTCACAAAGCTATTTTGGATTTCATCAAGTCCTTTTTTGGTTTTATGCATGTGGTGAAGTCACCATGAAGATTTTACATAGTCTATTTATGTTGTAGCTTATTGATTTGCTCACAGTAAAGCCTAGTTCCATCTCTGAGTCACAGTCCATTTGATCACAGTGATTAATCTTTGTGAAGCAGTTACCCTGTTAACAAAAGACATAAAGGCATACACACAAAAAAGAATTACAAACCAGTTTATTTTATAAACAAAAATACAAAGATTCTCAACAAATATTTACAAACCAAATCCAAGGATACATCAAAAAGATCATCTACCATAGTCCAGTAGGTTTCACTTTAAATGCTGTGATGGTTCAACATAAGAAAAATTGATAAACATAATTCAACACAAAAACAAACTGAAAGGCAAAAAAAAAATACAGAAAAGCCTTTGACAAAACCTAACATCCTGTTTTGAAAAAAATATTGGGAAATTTATGGACACAAAGAGCACACCTCAACATAGTAGAGGCAGTTTACAGCATACCTATATCCAACATCAACTTAAATAGAGAGAACGTCAAAGCAATTCCACTAAAATCAGAAGGAAGACAAAGTGGTCTGCCCTCTCCATGACTATTCAATATAGTTCTTGAAATCATAGCTAGAATACAACTAAAAGAGATCAAGGGAATACTACTTGGAAAGAAAGATGTCAGTGTCTTTATTTGCAGGTGATATGATAGTATATATAAATGACCCAAAATATTCCAACAGGAAACCCCTACAACTAATAAATCCTTTCAGCACAGAAGCTGGATACAAAATTAACTCATGAAAATAAGTGGTCCTCCTATATAAAAATCACATATGGACTGAGAATGATATCAGGAGAGCAGCACACTTCACAATTGCCTTAAATAATATAAAATATCTTGGGATATCACTAACCAAACAAATGAAAGACTTGTAGGATAAAACCTTCCAGTCATTAAAGAAAGAAATTGAAGAAAGTAATAGAAGATAAAAGATCTCTCATGGTCATAGATCAGTAGGATTAACAGTAAATATAGCCACCCTTCTAAAAGCAATTTATGGGTTAAATGTAATCTGTATGAAAATGTTAACAAAGTTTTAAAAAGATTTATTACATATATAGTGTTCTGCCTTCGTGTATGCCTGCACACCAGAGGGCACCAGATCTCATTATAGATGGTTAAGAGCCACCATGTGATTTCAGAGAATTGAATTCACATCCTTTATAAAAGCAACCAGTGCTCTTTAACAGCTAAGCCATCTCTCCAGAACTCAACATAATTCTTCACAGATCTTAAAAGGGAAAAAAATTTACCTTCATATGGAAACACAAATAAATCAGCATAGTTGAAACAATCTTGAGCAATAAAAGAACTGCAGGTGGTATCATCACCTCAGATTTCAAGTTGTGTTACAGAGCTATAATAATAAAAATATCATGACCTTCACACAAAAATGGGCACATTTACCTATGAAATTAAATGAAAATTTGAGAAATAAATTCTCTCTCTCTCTCTCCCTCCCCCCCCCTCTCTCTCTCTTAGAAACACCAGAAAAAGATAACATCTTTAACATATGGTGCTTGCTAAATTGGATGGCTGCATGAAGAAAGATCCAAATGAATCCATACTTGTGACCCTGCATAAAACAAAACCAAACTCCAAGTAAATAAAAAACATGAAGCTAGGCCCACTGAATGTGATAGAAGGAAAATAGGGAATAGCCTTAAACTCATCGGCACAGGAAATTGAAAGAGCCAAGATATTCCTCAACAAAACAATGGATAAAGAAAAAGGGGTACATTTATACTATGGTATATTATTCAGTGTGAGAAGAAGATAATAAAAGTGCTTATAGATGAATGAAACTAGAAAAAATAATCCTGAGTAAGGTATTCCAGACCCAGAAAGACAAATATGGTATGATATGGTATGTATCAATTTATATGTGAATATTAGTTGTTAAGTCAAAAGTAGCAGAGGAAATGAATAGATCACATTAGTAAAGAGAACTATAATATATAGCTATAGAGAAATGGACTGAGCTGAAATGTGAGAATCAAATGTTGAGTCAGGGAAAGAGGGATGAGGAAGGAATTATAGGAAGAAATAGCTAAAATTGAAGACCATTTGCGAGGGGAATATGGAAAATAAATATAGTAGAAAATTCCATACACACGCACGCACGCACGCACACACACACACACACACACACACACACACACACACACACACGAAGGCAATCTAAATGAAATTGCCAAATAACAGGGGAGACAGATCCCCGACTGGCCATTTCATGTCACCCAATAAAGCTTCCAGTAATAGAATTGGGATATCTCAATTTAAGTTGTTGACCAGGGGTTTCATGGGATTTTACAAATTATCTCACTGTTGCCAAAACAATAAGTTACTTTCCACAAAATACCAGCAAGTCTTTTTTGCTGAAGATGACACTCACACAACTCATCAAACATGAAGTTGAGCTGGTGCCTGCATTCCCTATATTCTAGTGTCTTTGGTACAGGAAATTATTCTGCATATTCGCAAGGGAGAAATGTAAACAGTAACCCAGCCCAGCCTGGCATCAACAATGTTGTCCAGCTTGCAAGATATGCTAATGTGATGAAGGCATAAAGCTTATGGGAGTAACCAACCAATAACTGGATTGACTTAAGGCCTACTCTCTGACATGGATCCCATACCAAGTGACCAAGAACTAGAGACTAGATGCCCCAGAAACCTAGAGTAAACCCAAATAATACTATTCTTAACAAAACAAACAAACCATAAAAGTAGCAACAGATGTCCTCTACTGATACCGTGCTATACTCATAGATCAGTGCTTTGCTCAGCCATCATCAGGGAAGCTTCCTCCTACAGCAGAAGAGGACAAATACAGACCTCCATAGCCAGAAATTATGAAGAGAGTGGGAGACTGTGGGATACTCAGTTGTAAATGGATGGCCCCATCAAATACCTCCCCTCAGAGCTCAGAGAATCCTGTAGCAGAAGAGTTTTTTTTTTTTGTTTGTTTGTTTTTAATTGTATGAGACAGGGTGGATGGAAGACATCAAGAAAACAAGGCCCTCCAATCAACATGATGAAAACTCCAATGAACTCACAGAGACTGGGGCAGCAAGGAAAGAGCCTGCAAAGCTCTGCAGGAGGTCCTCTGCATTGATATTGTGGCCTCCACAGTTTATGGTTTTAAGGGTTCCTGAGGGTGTGAATGAATGGGTCTTTCATTCTGGTATCTTTTCTTGGGCTCTTTTCCTTCTGTTTGTCTGTCCTGTTCAATTCCAATGTGACAGTTTGAGTTTTATCTTATTATATTTTATTCTGTAATATGTAACTATTATCCGTTTGAAGATTGCTTTTTCTAATGAGAGACAAAAAGAGGATAGACCGAATAGGGAGAGCTTTTTTACTGAGCACTTGAACAGGACTCCTTTGCCCTCAGCATGGAAGACACTTACATCGACTCCCTGGACCCTGAAAAGTTACTACAGTGCCCCTATGATAAAAATCACCAGATCGGGGCCTGCGGGTTTCCTTATCATCTTATCAAGTGCAGAAAGAATCATCCTGATGTCGCAAACACAATAAAATGTTATTTTAACCTCATATTTTTACTTACTATTTTTAGCTTTATTTAATTGTAGCCAAATTGAATGCAGAAAGTTACTACAACTTTCTCTATATGATAAAATATATTTTGTATCCTAATACATCACTTATTTTAGAGAAAGATCCATGGACTTTTGAAAAGAATGTACACTCAATAGTGTTTGGGTGTTATGCTTTATAGATGTCTATTAGGCCCATTTGAACAATGATGTCAATTAACCCTGATGTTTCTCTT
The DNA here is from genome assembly GCA_907169655.1 of Acomys percivali. Lineage (NCBI taxonomy): Eukaryota > Metazoa > Chordata > Mammalia > Rodentia > Muridae > Acomys > Acomys percivali. Next base: position 103,886,978 of record OU015743.1, on the reverse strand, counting down.
AAATTTTTGTTCAGGTGACCTGGCTTATAGTGAAAGTTGAGTACTGATGTTACCCAATGATTACTGTGTTGGAAGAAATCTGTTGGAAGTATCTATTACTGTTTGTTTTACAAAATTAAGTGTACCTACATTTGGTGTGTTTAGAGTGGTAATTTGTTCTTGACGGGCTGTTTCCTTAATCAATATGAACTGGTCTTCTCTATTCCGTCTCATTAGTTTTGCTTGGAAATACTAGAATAGAAATACTTGCTTGCTTCTTGGCTTTATTTGCATGGACTATCCTTTTCCATATTTTACCTGAAAGTGATATCTAATTTTAATGATGAAATGTATGCCTTACAATCATCAAAAATATAGATCCTACCTTCTAATTCAATTTACTATTCTGTGCATTTTTTTTTTTTTTTTTTTGGCAAAGGGATGAGACCATTGCTAATTCAGATTTAATAGTAAAGGCTGTTTATTTATTCCTGTCATTTTATTGAAATTTTTCTTACTGTTTAGTTTGCTTAACTCTCCTAGTACTGTTATTGATCACACATACACACACACACACACACACACACACACACACACAC
>OU015743.1:103847476-103878895 GCA_907169655.1 Acomys percivali | reverse complement strand
CTTCTTCTTCTTCTTCTTCTTCTTCTTCTTCTTCTTCTTCTTCTTCTACTACTACTACTACTACTACTACTACTACTACTTTTTCTTCTCCTCCATCTTCTTCGTCCTCTTCTTTGACAAGACCTCACAATTTAGCCTAGTTGGCTTGGAACTTACTATGTAGATTTGCCTTGCCTTCAACTGACAGGAATCTGCCTGTCTCTGACTATGCCCCCCTTATACAGGAATTAAAGGCATTCACCACTACATAATGCAAAGAAGCAGTCTAAGATGTAGATACATTTTAAAAATTTAGTGAAATACTTCAAACAATATTTGCATATTAGAAAGCATATTTGTGACGCATCCCTAATGGCTGTCAGCCACTTCTTCCACTTCTGGGCCTTAAGGATACATGAACGGTCCTACAAACTGTACTCAAGCACCTTCAGAGGCAATCTTCTTCCTCTACCTACCCTGACATGCTATCCTATTAGCCTTGTCATGTAGCACACCAGTGTGAGACTGCATGGAGTCTAAACCTAGAATTTAAGAAAGAACATCAGGCAAGAGTTCACACAGCCTATGCACCTGCTTAAATTGTTAGATACCCTAACCACTTCAGGGGCAGGAATCCTGTGGAGCTAAATCTTAAATTCTGCTTAGAAGACCTCATTATCCAGTCATCTTCCCCAACATTTGCTTACTCATCAAGCACCCCATGCACTGCCTCATGCATCTGGAACTGCTTGGCTTCCAAATCTGGATACTCAACCAGAACCTGAGAGAGAGAGAGAGAGAGAGAGAGAGAGAGAGAGAGAGAGAGAGAGAGAGAGAGAGAGAGAGAGAGATCACACACACACACACACACACTGAGAAACACCACTAATGTTCTAACAAGATGTCAATGTCTCACCACAAAAACACAAACATGAACAATATGCTCCCTCCAGGAACCACCAGCCCATTGTAATACCCCCTTGAGAAAAGCAACTTAGCTAATGCATAGGATCAAGACATCAAAATAGCAATTATTATATTCAAGAAGCTCAAAGGAGATATGCAAAAATTCCATAGTAAAGACACAAATATTCTTACAATTCAAAATGAAAACAAAGAAAACAATTCAATATTTAGGAAGAGATGTAAGAGATGAAGTCTCTGAATAAAACCAAAAGTGAGATTAAAAGACAGAATGAAAAGCTCAGGAAAAAGTGTGGAATTAGAGAAAGTTCAGAGCAAAGCACAACCACTAGGTTTGAGCAAGGCAGTCCAAAATTATCAGGTCTTGAGGACAAGGTAGAAAAAAATGAACAACTCAGCCAAAGAAAATGTTAAACTTTAAATATGTATGTACATACAGTTTGATGGATAGCTCATGTGGCCTTGGGGCTCAAAATTGTGTGTGTGTGTGTGTGTGTGTGTGTGTGTGTGTGTGTGTGTGGTGTGTGTATGTGCATGTATATGCACAAAATATTCAGGAAACTTCCTAGAACACTATGAAAAGGCCAAACTTACAAATATCAAATGTACAAAGAAGAAAAAAAAATTCAAGGAAGAGAAATTATTTTCAACAAAATCAAAGAGGAAAATTTAGCAAATATAAAGTAAGAAATGCCTATTAAGGTGCAGGAAGCATCCAGGACACCAAATAGACAATAGCAAATAAGAAATTTCCAAAGACACATACTAATCAAAGCATAAAATGTACAGCACAAAGAAAATATTTTTAGAACTATAGGGAAAAAATGAGGATCCATAAGAATAGCACCTGTCTTTTTTTTTTTATGGAGCCTTTGAAGTCCAGAAGGGCCTGGATTGTTATTCTAGAAGGTTAAATACCACAGTGAACTCAGAGTGCTATACCCTCTAAATCTATCAGTCATAATCAAAGGGCAGAGAAAAATGTTTCATGATCCAGCAAACCAGGTCTAAGGAACACACTGAAAGGAAAACTTCCTTCTAAAAAGTAGGATAATCACACCCAAGGGATCAGAGGGAATGAACAATATGGAAAAAAATAATCAATAGAGCTCTAAGAAAGTAGCAATAGTACAACAGAATAATAGGAATTCATAAACACTGTTCAATAATAACTCAAACTTAATGGTCTCAATTTCCCAAGATAACATACTGGATTAGAAAACAGGGTCTACCTTTTTGTTGCCTCAAAGAAACCTAACCATCACAGATAGTTGGCAATTTAGGGTAATGAGATGGAAATGATATTCTAGGTAAATGTTACTTAGAAATAAACCTGATTAGCTATTATGATTTGACCCTTTTTTTAAGGGAGAGATAGGGTTATCTGCATAGCCATGGCTGTCCTAGAACTCACCTTGTAAACCAGGTTAAACTGGAACTCACAGAGATCTGCCTTCCAAGTGTTGCAATTACATGTATGCCCCAAAACACACAGCCTGCTTTACCCATTATAATCTCCAGCAAAATGGAAAACTAGCCAGACATAAGAGCAATAGATATCACATACTAATTAAAGGAAAATTTAACTAGACTATACATCAATTTTAAGTATTTATGTGCCAAATAAGGGCACCCAATTTTATAAAATAGACACTGTTATACAAAAAAACCCTAACACAATGATAGTGAGTGGTTTAATACCCTACTGTCACTACTAGACACACCAAAAAAACTAGAGAAACTCTGGAGTTAACTAATAAAATAAGTCAAATGGACATCTCCTGTATCCAAAGACTAAAGAATAAAGTTTCTGTTCAGCAGCTCAGGTAACTTTCTTCAAAAATGACCACATAAAGCAAGTCTCAACAAATACTGAAAAATTAAAATAACATCCTGCATGCTATGTAATCACAAAGAAAGAAAGTGAATATAAACATCAATAAAAAGGTGAAAAGTAAACAAATACATGAATAATAAGCATCACACTCCTTAATAAAAATTGGGTCAAAACATAAATCAAGAAGAGACTAAATACATTATAAGATTGAATGAAGATGAAAACATAACAAAACTTATGGGAAATATTGGAAGTTCACAGAATTAATCACTTACTTCAGTAGCTGGAGAGATTTCATGTTATTAACTTAGTGAAGCATATGGAAATGTTTTAAATACCATACCAAAAAAGAGTATATGGGAAAAATTCAACCCTGAAATTAAAGAGATAAAAATAAAAGCCATGGGGGAATATCAAAGATGGCAATGGCTAACATACATCTTGTTTGATCAGCAGGACAACAGTGACTATCCAACAACCTAAAGACAAATTGCAGAACCACAAAACACCAACATTGGTGAACAACAGGTGCGAGGGGTTTAAATTTTGTTAAGCACAGTTGCGTCCGACCTCTGGCCACCTGGCAAAACCACAAAGTCCCCTGTCTCCACAAAAATGAGTACACAGCCTCCAATGGCTAGTGCCACATGCCTGGTTGAGGGGCAGGTCTTGAACTCCCTAGGGCACAGAACTAGTTTGAGAGTACAAAATCATCAGTGTATGTGGGTTCTAGTACTGAGCAGACCCAACAGTCAGGATTACAAGTTGACATGATCTCAGGTCTCTCAGAAAAGCAAGAGAACACAATATGAGACAATCCAAGAAACAAAAACCCAAGAGAAAAGGACAGGATCTACAGACACAAATATTAGCAATAGAATTCAAGAGATGGAACAAGGAATATTAGAGATAGAGATATGACTGAAGGACTAGATACAGCAGTCAAAGAAAATGTTAAATCTACAAAGATCCTGGCACAGAATATTCAAAAATTCTGGAACACTATGAAAAGACCAAACCTAAGAATCATAGGGATAGAAGAAAAAGAAGACTCCCAACTGCAAGCCCCAGAAAATATTTTAAACAAAATCATGGAAGAAAACTTTCCTAACCTGAAGAAATAAATGTACATAAATATGCAAGAATCCTACAGAACTCCAAATAGAATGGGCCAGAAGAGAAAATCCTCCTGCCACATAATAATCAAAGCACTAAAAGTACAGAACAAAGAAAGTATATTAAAAGGCCAAGTCACAAATAAAGGCAAACCTATCAGAATTACACATGACTTCTCAATAGAGACTAAGAAAGCCAGAAGGCCCTGGACAGAAGTCATGCAGACACTAAGATCACAGATACCAACCCAGACTACTATACCAAGCAAAGCTTTCAATCACCATAGATGGAGAAAACAAGATACTCCATGACAAAAGCAAGTGCAAGCAGTATCTAACCACAAATCCAGCTCTACAGAAGATACTAAAATAAAACTCCAACCAAAAGAGGGTAATTTTACACAGGAAAACCAATGAAATGAATAACCCAACATCCATACAAACAAAAAAAGGAAGCTCAGACACACACACTCCCTCCTCTCTCTCTCTCTCTCTCTCTCTCTCTCTCTCTCTCTCTCTCTCTCTGTCTCTCTCTCTCTCCCCCCCACTACCAACATCAAAATAATACGAGCCATTAACCACTGGACATTAATATCAATCAACATTAATGGCCTCAAATCCCCAATGAAGAGACACAGGATAATAGAATGGATATAAAAACAGGACCCGTCAATCTGCTGCATACAAGAACACATCTCAGTAATAAAGAACATTATCTTAGAATAAAGGGCTAAAAAAAGGTACTCCAAGCAAGTGGACCAAAGAAGGAAGTGGAGTAGCCATTCTAGTATCTAATAAAATAGACTTTCAACCAAAACTAATCAAAAGACATGGTGAAGGACACTTCATACTCATTGAAGAAAAAGTACACCAAGGTGATGTCTCAATTCTGAATGTCTATGCCTCAAATACAGGAGCATCCACATTCATAAAAGAAACATTAATCAAGCTTAAATAATACATTGAATTCTACACTTTAATAGTGGTAAACTTCAACACCCCAATCTCACCAACAGATAGATCATCACAGCAGAAACTAAATGAGAAAACAATGAAACTTACAGACATCATGGAACAAATGGACTTAACTAATATATACAGAACTTTTCACCCAAATATGAAAGAATTCACCTTCTTCTTGGCACCTCATAGAACCTTCTCCAAAATCAACCATATACTTGGTCACTAAGCAACCCTCAACAAATACAAAAATATCTAAATAATTCCTTTCATCCTATCAGAACACCATGGATTAAAGCTGGAACCCAGTAACAACAAAACAATAGAACACTTACAAACTCATGGAAATGGAACTACTCCCTACTCAATTATATCTGGGTAAGGAATGAAATAAAAAAGAAATAAAAAACTTTCTAGAATTCAATGAATCTGAAGATGCAACATACCCAAACTTATAGGACACAATGAAAGCAGTACTGAGAGGAAAATTCATAGCACTAAGTGTCTTTATAAATAAATTGGAGAGATTGAACATTACCAACTTAACAACACACCTGAAATCTCTAGAACAAAAAGAAGCAGAGTCACCAAAGAGGAGTAGACAGCTGGAAATATTCAAACTCAGGGCTGAAATCAATAAAATAGAAACAAAGTGAACAATTCAAAGAATCAACAAAACAAAGAATTGTGTTTTGCTTTGGTTTTTTGTTTCTTTGTTTGTTTTGTTTTGAGAAAATCAACAAGATAGATAAACCTTTAGCAAAACTAACTAAAAAGTGAAAGGGGAGTAATTAAATCAACAAAATCAGAAATCAAAAGCAAGACATAACAATAGACAGTGAGGAAAACCAAAGAATCATTAGGTCTTACTTTAAAAGCCTTTATGCCACAAAATTTGAAAACCTAAATAAAATGGACAATTTTTTTGACAGTTACCATCTACCAAAATTGAATCAAGAGGAGATAAACTAATTAAATAGTCTTATATCTCCTAAGGAAATTGAGGCAATCACCAAAAGTCTCCCAACCAAAAAAAAAAAAAAAAAAAAAAAAAAAAATCCCAGGGCCTGATGGATTCAGCACAGAATTCTACCAGACTTTCAAAACTGAGCTAATACTAATTCTCTTTAAATTATTCCACAAAACAGAAATGGAAGAATCATTACAAAACTCATTCTATGGGGGCACAGTCACATTGATACCTAAACCACAAAAAGACTCTACAAAGAAAGAGAATTTCACACCAATTTCTCTTATGAACATTGACGCAAAAATAATCAATAAAATAACTCTCAAATCAAATGCAAGAACACATCAAAAATATCACTCACCATGAACAAGTAGGTTTCATCCCAGGCATGCCAGGGAGGTTTAATATACAGAAATCCATTTATGTAATCCATCATGTAGGTAAACTGAAACAGAAAAAAAAAACCCCACATGATCATCTCCTTGGATGTTGAAAAAGCATTTGACAAAATTACACCCATTCTTGTGTAAAGCCTGGAGACAGCAGGAAAACAAGGCATATACCTCAACATAATAAAGGCAATATACAATAAAGCTATAGACAACATCAGACCAAATAGAGAGAAACTTAAATCAATTCAACTAAAGTCAGGGACAAGATAAGGCTGTCCACTCTCTCCTTATCTCCTCAATATAGTATTTGAATTCTAGAGAAGCAATATGACAACTAAAGGAGATTAAGTAGATACAAATAGGAAAGGAAAAAGTCAATCACTATTGACAGATAATATGATAGTAAACATAAGTAACCCTAAAAATTCTACCAAGGAACTTTTGCAGCTGATAAACACCTTCAGCAATGTGGCTGGATAAAAAATTAACTGAAAAAATCAATAGCCCTGCTGTATACAAATGACAAATGGCCTGAGAAATAAATTAGGGAAACTACACCCTTCACAATAACCACAAAGTATAAAGTATCTTGTTGTAACTCTAACCAAGTAAGTGAAAGATGTATATGAAAAAACTTCAAGTCTTTGAAGAAAGAAATAGAAGATGTCAGAAGATAGAAAGACCTCCCATGTTTGTGGATCAGGAGAATCAACATAGGAAAAATGTCCATCTTACCAAACACAATTTATATATTCAATGTAATTCCCAACAAAATTCCAAGACAATTCTTTACAGACCTCGGAAGGCCAATCCTCAACTTCATATGGAAAAACCCAGAATAGCTAAAATGATCCTGTGTAATAAAAGATCTTCTGGAGGAATATCCATCCTGGATCTCAAGCTGTACTATAGAGCAACAGTAATAAAAAACAGTATGGAAATAGGCTTGATGACCCATGGGATCAAATAAAAATCCCAGAAATAAACCCATACACCTATGGGCATTTGATTTTTTACAAAGAACCCGAATCCATAAAATGAAAGAAAGATAGCATCTTCAACAAATGGTGCTGATTTAACTGGATGGCTACATGTAAAAAGATACAAATAGACCTATATTTATCACCATGCACAAAAATAAAATCCAAGTACATTAAAGACCTCAAATTAAAACTGCACATCCTAAATCTGTTAGAAGAAAAAGTGAGAGAGGCTTGAGCTCATTGGTACAGGAGACAACTTCCTGAACAGATCACCAATAGCTCAGGATCTTATATCAACAATTAATAAATGGGACCTCAAGAAACTGAAAAGCTTCTCTATAGCAAATGAAACAGTCAACAGAACAAAACAACAGCCTATAGACTGGGAAAATATCTTCACCAACCCTACATCTGACAAAGGGCTAATATCCAAAATATATAAAAAACTCAAGAAATTAAACACCACAAAGCCAAATATCCCAATTTAAAAATGGAGTACAGATAGCTAGAGCTACATGATAAGATACTATTTCAGAAAAAGAAATTTCAATATAGTACTTAAGTCCCAGCTAGAGCAATAAAACAACTAAAAGATATCTATGGGATACAAATTAGAAAAGTTGAAGTCAAATGATCACTATTTGCAGGTGATATGATAGTATAAAAAATTACCCAAAAATTCTATCAAGGAACTCCTACAGCTGATAAACACCTTCAGCAAAGTGGCTGGATAAAAAAAAAAATCAACTAAAAAAATCAGTAGGTCATCTGTATCCAAAATATATAAAGAACTCAAGAAATTAGACACAACCAAGCCAAATATCCCAATTAAAAATTGGGATACAGTGCTAAACAGAGAATTCTTAACAGAGGAATATTGAATGGCTGAGAAATACTTAAAGAAATGCTCAACATCCCTAGATATCAGGGAAATGAAATTCAAAATGACTCTGAGAGTCCATTTTATACCTATCCAAGTGGCTAAGATAAAAAACCCAGGTGACAGCATCTGCTAGCAAGGATGTGGATAAAGGGGAATACTCCTCCATTGCTGATGGGAGAGCAAACTTGTATAACCACTTTGGAAATCAATCAGATACTTTCTCAGGAAACTGAGAATAATTCTACCTCTAGACTCAGTGATATCACTTCTGGGAATATACCTTAATGATGTTCCACCATAAGCAAAGACATTGCTGTTCATCCCAGCTTTATTCATAATAGCCAGAACTGGGAAACATCCTAGATGTCCCTGAACTGAAAAATAGATAAAAAAAAAAAACTGGTACATTTAAACAATGTAATACCATTCAGCTATTAAAAACAGGGAAATCTTTAAATTTGCAGGCAGATGGATGGAACTAGAAAAGATCACTCTGAGTGAGGTAACCCAGACCCAGAAAGACACACATGGTACATACTCACTCATACACAGATATTAGTCACATAATAAAGTTTAGATATGCTATAATATGGAGTCTGATATATTAACCAAGGACCATATATGATGAGGACCTAGACCCTCTGCTATGATGCAGTAGCACAGTCTCCTTGTGGGTCTCACAATGTGCAGAGTACTACTTTGGAAATGGACTCTGGCCACTGAACTTTGAGCACTTCCCCCTGGCAGGGCATCCAAGCCAGGCTACAGAGGAAGAGGTTACAGGTAGTACAGGTGAGACTTCATAGGTTGAGGTCATATGTTAGAGGAAGAGAGCTCCCCTTTCTGAGGCCTAGGAGAGGGAGGGAGAGGGGATTAGGGAGGGAGGGGGATCAGGAATTGATGACGGAAGGAGACACACTGGGATGTGAAGAATTTAAACTGCAGAACAAGCAGGTAACTTATATTGCTAATCCTACTATATGTGAATAGCTCTGAGACTGGCTGAGACATGAATATCTAGGAATAAACAAGGCTTCTTGTTGGCTACAGAATCCCTATGAATTATTATTAGATGTCATTCTTTCTATGGCATGAATGAAGATTTGCAGATTTTTTTTCTGCTCATACAAAGACCAGAGAACCAGCTTTAATTGTTCTATGCATCACACATACCTTATACAACTATAATTTTAGGACTGTATAATGCTTGTGAGAAATTATATGTTTTCTGAACAAAAGAACTGGACACTGACATTAGACAAGACCTGACAGGATTCCTCTCAAGCTTGCTGGAAACTAACATTCTGCATGCTTCATGTTCCACTTTGTGTTTTTAAAGAAAGTTTGTTTTGTTTTGTTCATTTTTGCAAAGAGTAAAATAAAATAGAGCCCGTCTTAGGGTTTCTATTGCTGTTAAGGAAAAAATAAATAAAAAGAACTGTGTATGTTCAAATTTATTTTTTTTCTTAGCATGGCCTTGATAATAACGCAGGAAAGAACAAAAGAACTGAGAGCTCAGTAATGAAAACCAAAGAGAGGGCAAAACATGAGGACAGAACATTAATAAACCAGCACAAAGAGTTCATTATTCAAGAAAAAGAAGGAAGGATTGATTCTGCTACCACAGCACAATGGCTTAATATCATATGAGTCCTAATAAACACAGTAGGTAACATCTAACAGAGATTTTTATTCTGTGCCAGCTTCCTTGCTAAAGATTTGATGTCTGATGACTGCACCAAGCATTACTTTAAAAATCATGTAACTTGAGTGCAAATATTATATTTATGTTTTATAGATAAGATAAATGATGAAGCATGTTATTATATATTTAGATATATAACCATCGTTACATACTTGATAAAGTTGCAGATGCATAGTGATGGCACATTCATATACTTCTGTTATTCATCTATTACATTTTAACTAGGATATTTGATCTAATGCTTCAAGGTTAGACTTAAATTATATATAATATTTCTTCTTAAAAGCCTTTCTTAACTTGTTAATATAAACACAGATTAAAGCTTTAAGATCTCTCTTAATAATAGCTCCATTGTATCTCTGAAGACTATAACTTCTTGTGTAGTAGTGTCAGTGCTATATTATCTGGAACACATATAAATATCCATAATTTATTAGTTTTAGCTATAATAAAATACAGCTTATTTTATTATCTTGAAACATCTTTCTTTTTGCTGAATACATTTTGGCCTTGGTACAATTTTGTCGCTGCTTGTAGTTCTGATTTATCTAGCTCTCTCTTGGTTTTTTGAGACAGGGTTTCTCAGTATAACAGAGCCCTAGCTATCCTGGACTAGCTTTGTAGACCAGGCTGGCCTCAAACTCACAGAGATCCTCCTGCCCCTACCTCCTGAGTGCTGGGATGAAAGGTGTGCGCTGCTGCATTTCTTGTGTTCGTGCCAATTCTTTGTCCATTTGTTTGAATTCACTTATTGGAGAAGTAAAAAGAATGTTTTTATAATCAAACCTAGAAATATTTATTTTCACATGATGTATAAATATAAACATAGACACACATCTATATAAATTGATTTAGGGAACATAATTACTCCTGATTATGCCCTACTCTTTTATGTTGCTTTGATTCCCTTTAGTTATGAATTTTTCCTCAAAATATTGTTCATTTTCTATTATTATTTTTACATGTATATTTTAAACTTTTGAAACTTTATATTTTATACTTTATTATTATATAATTTATCCCTTTATAAATTGAGTATGATTTTAAACTTTCATAGACTGTACAGGTTAGTTTATTAAATTAAAAAAATTGTAAATTTTAAGTGTTTAGACCTGGGGAGATATCTCAGTCAATAGATTACCTGTTACCCATGTGAGAACAACAGTTCAGATCCATATCATCTACATAAAATACTGTGCAGGACATACTTGTGATCATAGCAGGTCAAGGTGAGAAGCTCTGAGGATTCCAGGGACATAATTGACATCCGTACTAGCTGAGCATCTGAGCTTCAGGCTCCATGGGAAAGCCTGTATCAAAAATAAGGTCTAGAGAGACTAAAAGGGATATATGACATTGACCTATGCCCCTTACTAACACAGAAATGCATGAATGAGTGTGTACATGTACACACACAAACATACATACTCCCACGCACACACACACAACACACACACACACAGAGTATTATATAGGAATAGGTACATGTCTACATATAGAATGTTTATTATTTTTCTTTGACTTCCTCCTTCAATATATACTTTTGCTATTTTTTTTGACTGCTTTTTTGTTGCCTGAAGTGATTTTCTTTGATTTCTAACTATCAAGTGATCGTCATCTGTATACTCTATATGTTTTTTTTTCTTCAAAGTTTGCTTAGATGTATCACTTTACAATGTGTGGATAGATGAAGCTTATATTCTATTCTATTGCTTTATTGCTTATATTTTTTAACAATTTAGGCCAATTGATAATTGCTTTTAATTCATTAACTTGAAAAGTCAGTTTCTGATCCAGCATATTTATTTCATCTATCCTAGGAAGCTGAATTCTGTTTTCTAGTTTAGTGATTTTTTTAATTAATTAATTAATTAATTAATTAATTTATTCATATTACATCTCAATTGTTAGCCCATCCTTTGTATCCTCCCTTTCTTTCCTCCCTCCCGTTTCCCCCTCTACTCCCTTACCCTATGTCTGTGACTGAGGGGGACCTCCTCCCCCTGTATATGCTCCTAGGGTATCAAGACTCTTCTTGGTGACTTATTATCTTTCCTCTGAGTGCCACCAGGCCTCCCCATCCAAGGGACATGGTCTGATATGGGGCACCAGAGTTTGTGTGAAAGTCAGATCCCCTTTTCCACTTAACAGTGGAGAATGTCCTGTCCATCGGCTAGACTGTGTAGGGGTTCGAAGTTTACTGCTATATTTTCCTTGGCTGGTGCCATAGTTTGAGGAGGACTAGAGGGCCCAGACCCGCCTGTATTTTTCCAGGACCCACTGGATCCTTCTATTTCCTCATTCTTCCAGGCTTCTCACCCCTAAAGTCTCAATAGGATTTTCTCCCCTCTGACCCACTTTCTTGGTAGGTAAAATTTATCATGGGGGCGTACCCCTTGGCCTATTGTCTCGATATAAGTGAGTATATACCATTTGACTCTTTTTGCTTCTGGGTGAACTCACTCATTATGATAATTTCTAGTTCAATCCATTTGTCCACAAATTTCGGAAATTCCTTGTTTTTAATAGCTGAGTAGTATTCCATAGTGTAAATATACCACAGTTTCTTTATCCATTCTTCTACTGAGGGACACGTAGGTTGTTTCCATGTTCTGGCTATTATGAATAAGGCAGCTGTGAACATGGTTGAGCATATGTCCCTGTTGTGTGGTAGTGCATCTTCTGGGTATATTCCAAGGAGTGGAATAGCTGGGTCTTGAGGAAGCCCTATTCCCATTTTTCTGAGAAAGCGCCAGATAGATTTCCAAAGTGGTTGTACTAGTTTGCATTCCCTAGTTTAGTGATTTTTTAAAGATGTATTCATGAGAACAGCCTTTCTAAAGTTCTCACAAATTCAAAACATTTTGTATTTATTATACTTGAAGGTAATTTAGCTAAAAAGAATAAACGAGAACTATAGCTGACTCTCTTTTCCTAGTCCTACTGCAGGCTTTGTCCACTGTCTTTGAGTGACTGTACTTCACTAGTGAAAGTTGCAGTAAAGAATTTTGAGAATAATATTAATAGTTTTCCTTAAAATGAAAATCAAAGCTACGTTGAGAATCTGTCATAGGCATATCAGAATGGCTAAGATCAACAACACAAGTGACAGCTCATGTTATGAAGATGTACAACAAGGGGAGCACTACTCCATTGCTGGTGGGAGTGCAAACTTCTACAACCACTATGGAATCTATGGTGGTTTCTGAGAAAACTAGGAATCAATCTACCTCAAGACATAGTTATACCACTCTTGGGAATATAACCAAGTGACTACAAAGATGCTTGCTAACTATGTTCATAGAAGCTTTGTTGATAGTAGCTCAAAACTGGAAGCAGCCTAGATATGTGTCAACAGAAGAATGGATTAAGGAGTTCTTGTACATTTCCACAACAGAGTATTACGCAATCATTTTTTTTAAATGACATTATGAAACTGTCAGGAAAAAATGAAACTAGAAAAAACAAAAACGACCTGAATGAGGGAATCCAGAGACAGAAAGACAAACATGACCAGAGCCTAGTCCAGTTATTGTCAGAGACTCTTCTACCAGCAGCTGATATGAGCATATGCAGAGACCCACAGCCAAACATTAGGCAGAGAGAGAAAGCCCAAATTGGAGATTTTCTTCAAATCAATTCTCTTGGAGTTCTGGGAACCATGTGGAAGAGGGAGAGGAAGAACTGGAGGAGGCAGAGGAGTTGAGGACACCAGGATAACATGGATCACAGGATCAAGTAAGTAGAAGTCACAGGGTCTCACAGAGACTGAAGCAGCAATTATAGAGCCTACATGGGTCTTCATTAGGTCTTCTGCCCATGTCTTATGGTTGTTAGCTTCCACTTTTATGAGACTGCTAACAGTGAGATTAGCAATGTCTCTGTTGTCTCTGTCTCTTTCACCTGCTGTTTGGACACTTTTCCTCCTACTGGGTTGGCTCACCCAGTCTTGATATAAGGATTTGTGCCTACTCTTGCTGTATCTTGTTATGCCTTATTCAGTTGATATCCCTGGATTTGGGGTTGCTTTTTTTTTTTTTTAAGGAAAACAGGAATTAATCTGGGAGAGAAAGAAGATGTGAGGATGGGGACTAGGAGGAGTAGAGACAGGGTATATTGTAGAAATAATTATCTTGTGGACAGAAGTCCAAGATGGTGCCAAACGGGGTGGACCTTATTTAGAATCCAATGTAATCAAGTTAGAAAATTGGACTATTTTCTTAATCAGGAGCACCAAGCTTCCTGCTCCACCACAGTGGAAGAACTCCACTGTTGGACAGAAATGAACTACAGAAAATGTACGAATTCTTGAACTCACAGAAAGCACAGCCCTTCTGGAGAGCAGCCACAGCAGCAGCTGCTGAAGCTGGTAGCTGTGAATGCAGGCAGAGTCCTGCCTAAAGAGTTGATTGTTTGGCGTCCAGAAGATTTGGACAATACTAGGTCATGGGGGAACAGAGAACATGTTTCTGGGCCCACTGGTCCACAGAGAGACCCAGAGCCTGCGCAGGGGACCAGGCAGCTGTGGATACACCATCCAGTTTCAGCGCTAAAGCTGCTCTCTCATCTTGTCTGTTCTGTTGTAAGAAGTTAGAGGAAGAGTGCACCCTTCCCTGCAGTGGGGCAGGTGGTCGCCATTGTTAACGGGGACCTTTGTATCTTAGACTGAACTGTGGGTGGTGTATCTCCAGGCTGCAGCTACTGGCCCAGGAAAAACACAGGACAACAGGTAGCTCTGACCCCAGACCAACCCACTAGTCTCAAAAAAGCCCCAGGGGTCGGTGTCTAGGTGAGCATGAGTGCAAAAAACCAAAACCAGAGCTGAGGGTGTTGGCCTCACCTGAGGCCTCTGTCTTCCTCTCAGACCATTTGTGGGCTCATTGGCCTAGGGGAAACAGAGAGCATAGACCTGGACCTACCAGTCCACAGAAAAACACAGGGCCCTCACAGGGGACCAAGCAGTTGCCGACACCCCCTCCCCAGAAACAGCGTTAAAGCAGCACACCCAGGTGGTATAATCTAAGAATGTTGAGGAAGGGTGTACACTTTCCAACAGCTAGACAGGTTCTCTCCAGTGATAATCAGGAGCTTGGTATCTGAGACTGAACTGTAGGCAGTGTAACTCCAGCCTGGTGCTGCTAGCCCAGGAAAAACAGGAAAATGGATGGTTCTGACCTCAGAATCACCTGCAAGTTCTGAGAAAGCCTCAGGGGCTGGAAACCATGGGAGCATGAGCAGGAAACCAAAACCCAGAGCCAAGGGTGTTTGCATCAACTGTGCCCCCTGTCTTCCTCTCTGACCGCCTGTGGGACTGCTGGCCAAGAGGGAGTAGAGAGCATAGATCAGGCCTGCCAGTCCTTGGAGAGAACCAGGGCCCACACAAGGTCTCAGGCAGCTGCAGACACACACCAGTCACAGCTCTAAAGCTACCCACCACCAAGCATGTATGCCTTTGAATGTGCCACACCTGCTCACCCTCTGTCTCCTTCTCTGGCCACTCTGTGGGCCCAATGACCGAGGTGGAACAGAGAGCATGGATCAGGATCCCAATGTCAGAGAGAGGAAGATGACTAGAGGTCAGTGCAAAACCATAAACAACAAAAACAAAACAAAACAAAGGCATCTCCAGATCCCAACTATCCTAATGAAATCAACCCTGAGAACTCAAACACAACTAAAACACCAGAAAATGACCTCCAATCCATAGTAATGAAGATGATAGTGGAAGAAATGAATAAGATCCGAAAACAAATTTAGGAAGATGCAGCCAAACAGATTGAAGACATTAAAGAGGCCTATAGAGCGGCACTGGTAACAATCTAGGAAATGACAAATAAGCATATGAAGGAAATCAATAAAATGGTTCAAGATCTGAAGATGAAAATGGAAACAATGATGAAAACACAGACAGAAAAAAGAGAGGAACAAGAGAATTCAAAGAAGCATGCAAATAATACAGACCTAAGTTTCTCTAAGAGAATTCAAAAGATGGAGGAACAAATCTCAGTATTAGAAGATACTATGGTAGAACTTTAAACAACCATTAAAGAAAATGCTAAATATGAAAAATTTCTGATACAAAACATCCATGAAATAAAAGACACCATGAAAAGAAGAAATCTGAGGATAATAGGAATTGAGGAAAGAGAAGACACTGGCTCCAAGGACAAGAAAATATTTTCAACAAAATCAAAGAAGAAAATGTCCCAAATTTAAGGAAGGAGTGAATATAAATGTACAAGAGGCCTATAGGACACCAAATAGAATTGACAAGAAAAAATCTTCCTGCAACATAATATTCAAAACACAAAATATACCAAACAAAGAAAAAATATTAAAAGCAGCAAGAGAAAAGGATCCATTAACATTTGATGGCAAACCTATGAGAATTACACCTGACTTCTCAACAAAGACCATAAAAACCAGAAGGGCCTGGACAGAGGTCCTACAAGCCCTAAGACACCACAGATGCCAGGCAAGACTATTTATCCAGCAAAAACTTCAATAACCATTGATGGAGAAAACAAGATATTCCATGATAAAAACAAATTCATACAGTACCTAACCACTAATCCAGCCTTATAGAAGTTAAAAAAAGGAAATCTCCAACCCAAAGTGACAAACTAGAACCAAAACTATATGATAAATAGATAACTATACCCTCGCAAAAACATAACCACACAAGGACTCTACTGCAACTAACATCAAAATCAGGGGACTTAACAGTCACTGGTCACTAATATCTCTCAACATCAATGGTCTCAATTCTCCAATAAAAAGACACAGACTAACTGAATGAGTGCATAAACAAGACTCAACATTCTTCTGCATCCAAGAAACACATCGACCCACAAGGATAGACATTACCTCAGGGTAAAAGACTGGGAAAAATATTCCAAACAAATGGACACAGGAAGCAAGCTGGTGTAGCCATTTTAATATCTAATAAAATAGACTTTACACCAAAACTAATCAAAAGAGATGAGGAAGGACACTTCATACTCATCAAGAGTAAAATCAACCAAGATGACATCACAATTCTGAACATCTATGCTCCAAATACAAGGGCACCCACATTTGTAAAAGACCTATTAACAAAGCTTAAACCACACATCTGTCCCCATACATTAATAGTGGGAGACTTCAACACCCCACTTTCACTGAAGGAAAGTCACTGAAACAGAAATTA
Organism: Acomys percivali; assembly: GCA_907169655.1. Taxonomy (NCBI): domain Eukaryota; kingdom Metazoa; phylum Chordata; class Mammalia; order Rodentia; family Muridae; genus Acomys; species Acomys percivali. The sequence continues at coordinate 103,861,958 of OU015743.1, read as the reverse complement.
AGCCAAGAAATAACAACAGTAAACAACATCATGAATCAAATGGATCTAACAGATATCTACAGAACTTTTCACCCAAACACAAAAGTTATGCCTTCTTTTTAGCACCCCATGGAACCTTCTCCAAAATTGATCACCTAGGAGGTCACAAAGCAAGCCTCAACAGATTCAAGAATATTGAAATAATACCTTGTATCCTATCAGATCATCATGATCTAAGGCTGGACTTCAACAACAAGAGAAATAACAAAAAGCCTACTCACACATGGAAACTAAACAACTCTCTACTTAATGACACCTGGGTCAGGGAAGAAAGAAAGAAAGAAAGAAAGAAATTAAAGACTTCCTGCAATTAAATGAAACTGAATGAACAACATACCCAAAATTTTGGGATACACTGACAGCAGTGCTAAGAGGAAAATTCATAGCACTAAATGCCTTTAAAAAGAAAGTGGAAACATCCCAGATAAGCAACTTAATGACACAGCTGGAAGACCTAGGAAAAAAAGAAGTAGAAGCACCCAAAAGGAGTAGATGTCTGGAAATAATCAAACTCAAGGTTGAAATCAATAAATTAGAAACAGAGAGAACAAAGAATCAACAAAGCCAGGAGCTGGTTCTTTGTGAAAATCAACAAGATAGACAAACCGTTAGACAAACTAATGAAAAGACAGAGAGACACTATTCAAACCAACAAAATCAGAAATGAAAAGGGAGACATAACAACAGACACTGAAGAAATGAAAGAATCATAAGATCCTGTTATAAAGGCATATGTGTCACAAAATTTGAAAATCTAAGGGAAATGGATGATTTTCTTGATCACTTCCACTTCCCAAAATTGAATCAAGATCAGATAAACAAATTAAATAGTCCTATTTTTCCTATAGAAGTAGAAGCAATCATTGATAGCCTCCTAACCAAAAAAAAAAAGCCCAGGGCCAGATGGTTTCAGCACAGAATTCTACCAGACATTCAAAGAAGAGCTAATACTGACACTCTTCAAGCTACTCCAAAAGATAGAAATTGATGGAAATTTACCAAATTCTTTCTATGAGGCCACAGACACATTGATACCTAAGCCTTACAAAGACACAACAAAAAAGAGAACTTCAGACCAATTTCTCTTATGAACATTGATGCAAAAATGCTCATTAAAATACTCACAGAACGAATACAAGAACATATCGAAGATATCATTCACCATGACAGGGTAGGCTTCATTCCTGGCATGCGGGGCTGGTTTAATGTATGGAAATCCATCAATGTAATCCACCACATAAACAAACTGAAGGAGAAAAGCACATGATCATCTCCGTAGATGCAGAAAAAGCATTTGACAAAATCCAACACCCATTCATATTTAAAGTTTTGAAGAAATCAAGAATACAAGGCACATACCTAAACATAATAAAAGCTATATACAGCAAACCAATAGCCAACATAAAATTAAATTAATTAGAGAGATACTCAAGGAAATTCTTCTAAATTCGGGGACCAAACAAGGCTGCCCACTTTCTACATATCTTTTCAATATAGTTCTTGAAATTCTATGCATAGCAATAAGACAACAAAAGGAGATCATGGGGATCCAAATGGGAAAGGAGGAAGTCAAATTATCCCTATTTGCTGATGATATGATAGTGTATATAAGGGATCCCAAAAATTACACCAGAGAACTCCTACAGCTGATAACCACCTTCAGCAAATTGGCTGGATACAAAATTAACTCAAATAAGTCAGTAGCCTTCCTATATACAAATTACAATCATGTAGAAGAAGAAATTAGGAAAACGACACCCTTCACGATAACTACAAGCAATATATGTCTCGGAGTAACTCTAACCAAGCAAGTGAAGGACTTATTTGAAAAATAACTTTAAATCTCTGAAGAAAGAGATTGAACATGACATTAGAAGATGGAAAGATCTCCCTTGTTTGTGGATCAGGAGAATTAACATAGTAAAAATGTCCAACTTACCAAAAGCAATTTACAGATTCAATGCAAAACCTATCAAAATACCTACAAAATATTTAAAAGATTGAAAGATCAGTTCTCAACTTCATATGGAAAAACAAAAAACCATAATAGCTAAAACAATCCTATACAAAAAAAAAAAGATCCTCAGCAGAAATAGCCATACCCGATCTCAAACTGTACTATAGAACAACAGAGTAATTAAAACTGCATAGTACTGGCATAGCAACAGGCTGGTTTATCAATAAAATCGAATCAAGACCCAGAAATGAATCCACACACATATGGTCATTTGATTTTTGACAAAGTAGCCAAATATATTCAATGGAAAAAGGATAGCTTCTTTACCACATCGTGCTGGTCTAACTGGATGTCTACATGTAAAAAAAATGCAATTAGACCCATAGTTTTTACCATGTACAAAACTCAAGTCAAAGTGGATCAAAGGTCTCAACATAAAACCAGAGACACTAAACTGATTAGAAGAAAAAGTGGGGAAGAGCCTGGAACACATTGGCATAGGAGAAAACTTCCTGAACAGAATACCAACCGCCAAGGCGTTATTGCCAACAATTAATAAATGGGACCTCATGAGACTGAGAAGCTTCTGTAAGGCATGAAACACTGTCAACAGAACAAAGTGACATCCTACAGACTGGGAAAAGATCTTTACCAACCCCACATCTGACAAAGGTCTAATATCCAAAATATATAAAGAACTCAAGAAATTAAACATCACCAAACCAAATAACCCAATTGAGAAATGGGACTCAGAACTGAACAGAGAATTCTCAATAGAGGAATATTGAATGGCTGAGAAACACTTAAAAATGCTAGTCAACTTTTATCACAAGAATATCTATTTTAGGTACATCAGATCGATATGACTCTATAGAAAGACAAGGTCTTCAAAAACTGCAGATACATGCATTAAAAGGCATTTAAAAATGATTTATTACTTTAAAGACTCATTGACAATGAAACAGGTTAACTCCTAGCAACACCCAGCCTACCTAAAAGAGGATGATGAGCATCAAAGTACCTCATTATGGAGGTGGCTTCCATTGTGGCAAACTAGCCACTGGAGAAAAGGTCCTCATTTCTACCACAGACAGAATTCTTTAAAAAAGGGCAAGCGTGGATGCAGGCAGAATCAATGGCCAAACTCTGTCAAGACAGGGTAAGTAAGTCCTTAATAGTTCCTGCCTCACAAATATGTCTGTCAGATATATTGGGTCAGAAGGCAGAAGATGTTTCAACATAATAGAGAGTTTTGGGTGACTATTCAGGTAGAAACTGTCTCTATCATCTTTTCATTTGGAAAGCTACTAACCTGCACTCCTGGCATACTCAGATAATAAAGTTTACTCCTTCTCAAGTTTCTGAGGGAGTTGAAGACCAAGTAGCTTAGTTTTACAATGAAGCTTAATTGTTTAGGGGTTAAGATGTTTTAAGGTCTAGATAGGTGTTCCAAGTTGATAAGGACAATATGTGAAGGAGACTGATTTACATTCAGACAATTCAGATGCACTAAGATAGGAAAGATGTCTTCTTCAAGGCTGACAAATACAAATAGCCAAAACACTAAAAATTAAACATTAATATAATTCCTGATGGTGCCATGGTTCTTCTTGCTATAGGTACTCTCTTGTATATATGTGCAATAACATAAATGTATATGTACAAAAATAAAATAAAAAAGATTATTCTTCTCATACATTATGTATATTTCTACTCTAATATGAGGAATTATACCCGCACAACTCAAGTTGAATACAAGGTTTACTTCCAATACTTTGAAAGTGGTATTGCAGGCTATTTAGGATAATAAATTATACAAGTTAATTGTCAGTTGATCAAATCATGGTCATGCCAAAAACTAGTCTATTTTTGATCACAAGAATATGCTTCCTAGGTGTGACAGTTATGCTCTACGTAACAGGTATGGTTCTATAGACAGATAATGTAAAATAGTTAGATAAGGTTTTCAAAAAAAACTTAGAGTCCTACAGAATATGGCATTTAAGGATATTGTTATTGTTTTTAAGGATGTTTTGCCAATAAACAGGTTAACTACTGGCAACCAAAACTATCTTGAAGAAGATGGACATCAAAGAACCTCCTTATGAAGATGACTTCAAATATGACAAAATCTGCAACTGTGAAAAGTGTCCTCATTTTGATCACTGACAACATCATGCCTAAAAATAGGCAAGCTTGGATGATGGCAGAATCAACAATCAAACACAGCCAAGACAAGGTGATGATGTCCTCAATAATTCCTGCCTCACAAATATGTATGTCAAATATACTGAGCCAGAAGGCTCAAGATAATGCTCCAACTTTACAAGGAATTATAAAAACTATCTTTGTCATTTTTTTCACTTAGGAAGCTGCTAATCTACACTTCCTGTTTCCTCAGGTAATTAATTTTATTCCTTCTCAAGTCTCTGGTGGGGTTGAAGACCAAATAGTTTAGCTACACAATTAAGCTTAGTTGTTTAGGAGTAAGATGTTTTAAGGTCTAGATAGATGTTGTAAATTGATAGAGATGAGATATGATAGATATTGATCTACATTCAGAATTGTAGACTCACCAAGATCAGAAAATATTTTCATTAAGGTTGCCGAATACAAAGAGCCAAAACACTATGAATATATCTTAACATAATTACTGGTTGTTTCTTGGTTCTACTTGATGTATGTAATTTATTTTATATATGTGTAATAATATGAATGTATATGTAAAAAATTTTAAAAATTATTTTTAAAAATTGTTTCCATGGCCATGGTATCCATTCACAGCAATAAAACCTTAATTAAGACTCAGCATTAGTATGAGTTCTTCCTTGTTCTCCACTAATGACTCATATATGAAAATGGTGACTATTTCAATTAAAGAAATATTTCCTGAGCAGCTACTATAGGATTACAGTGATTTATGTATGGAGCATATGTCCAGGAAATGATTCAGTGTAGGCAGAAAGCCAATATACCTGGTGTAACTCTGAAACAAGACATGGTGAAGCACTATATTGTAAGATGGCAGTGAATACTGATTATCCTACACTAGGCATTTGAGTAGTTTTCTAGAAGATTAAATACTTCAGTTCTGATTTAATTATCCAGAACAAAAACTGCTTCTTGAAGAAGGGAAGGAGAAGCAAAGGGAGAGGAAGAAGAGGAGAAGGAGAAAAAACTCATTTCATATAAATGATAAAACGTATTTTGGGTCAGTTTAATTGAGCTTCGACTATGAACAAGGGTCCAGTGGAAAATATACAAGAGACAAGAAAGTTAGTAAAACCAAGACTAGATGTTTTAATGCTGTCCTGACATCATTTTAGTAGCATTGGTAGGTATGGAGAATTGATAGAACCCAGTAGGAATTGATTTTTAAAGAGGCTACAGAAAGCTGGTGGAAACACCTTTTTTCTCCCACTTCCATTCAAGGAGAGACTTATTTTAGCAATGTCGAATCGCTTCTGAGTTTTCTAAATTTCCTTTAATCATGACAGAGAATTCCTGATATCACTCACATTATAGATTGCAATATAAGTTGAATTCATGTGACCTAAATATAACAAGGATCAACTGCAATAAATATTTACAACTCTTTAGCATTTCCTTTCTGAAAACTTTTAGTGTTTGTACTTTATTCAATAATTTGAAATTAAATGGAAAACTATAACTTTAAAATTTTAGATCTCAGTTTGATATTTCATTTACATCTGGTTTCACTTTAAGTATTTTCCTTGTGGACTACTGACATTTGGTACTGTTTAAAATGTTTTCTTCTCTCTTCTGGGCAGCAGCTATTTTAGGACTCATTTTTTAGATTGTGTCTCTGGTCTCCCTGTGATCTCTAGTGAGATTCAGTGCCTAGAACCTTCTAACAGTGTTTGGAATAATAGTGAAGTTTGAATTTTCTACATGTCTGCCTCAGGAATCTAACAAAACAAATACTACACCATTTACCTCCCTCAACACTGCAAGACTTCTAAGAACATACACACTGCTACAAAAGATACGGAAGAACAAGTGGTGCATGATCCTGGTGATTCCACAAACTTGCTATCAAATTATGCTAGCATATACACACAAAGGGTCAGGTTGTTATTAAGCCTAAAGGAAAGTTAAGAAAATCAATTTGTTTATGAAAGAATGGATCTGACATGACCATATAATTAAGTATACTTAGCAAGAAAACAATCACGTTTTTGCTGATCTGAATAATCAACAAAAAAAATTTAAAAGACAGTGAAATAAATGGGGAAAGAGAGGGAGACTTGAGGCAAATGGAAGAAAACAAGAGAGTAATAAGTGTATATTTAGATATTAATAAATTTTCATATATAATATCATCCGTTATACATTAAAATTTTTAATTAAGTTTGTTTCAGAAATCTCATCCTGTTTTTATGCTTTCTTTTAAAATTCATGTTTTTGAAAATGCTATCTTTCTTCCATTGTATAGTTTTGGCTTCTTTCTCAAAACTCAAGGGTCCATAGGGGTGTGTATGTGTGTGTGTGTGTGTGTGTGTGTGTGTATGTGTGTGTGTGTGTGTGTTGCTGTGTCTTCAGCTCAATTCCATTGGCCAACCAACCTATTTCTATACCAGTAAGACATCATTTTTATTACTGCTGAACTATAGTACTGAGATCAGGGATGGAGATTCCTCCAGGATATTTTTTATTGTACAGTATTGTTTTAGTTATTCTGTTCCTTGTTTGTTTACTTGTTTCTTGTTTGTTTTTCCATATGAAGTTGAGAATTGATCTTTCTAGATCTGTAAAGAATTGTGCAGGTATTTTGATAGGGAAATTGAATCTGTAGATTGCTTTTGGCAAGATGGTCATTTTTACTATGTTGAACTTCCTACTCAATGGCCATGGGAGATCTTTCCATCTTCTGATATCTTATTCAATTTATTTCTTCAGAGACTTGAATTTTTTCAATACAAGGTTTTCAGTTGCTTTGTTAGAGTTACAGCAAAATACTTTATATTATTTGTGAATATTGTGAAGGGTGTAGCTTCCCTAATTTCTTTCTCAGTCCATTTGTTATTTATATGAAGGAGGGCTACTGATTTTTTAAAATTAGTCTTGTCTCCAGCCACTTTTTTGAAGATGTTTATCAGCTGTAGGAGTTCTCTGGTAGAATTTTGGGGATCACTTATATATACTATCATATCTGCCAATAGTGATACTTTGACTAGTGTGGATGTCCTTGATATCCTTTCATTGTCCTATTACTCTATCTAGAACTTCTAGTACTATGTTGGAAAGATGGAGAGAGTGGATAGCCTTGTCTACTGCCAGATTACAGTAGAATTTCATTGAGTTTCTGCCATGGACCACCCCAGTCAGGTAGGGGCTTCCCTCGAAGATTCGGTGGGCAAGGATTCAGTGGTGACAAAGACAAACACAGAGGCAGTTTGAATTTGAGTGCATTTTGCAAGCAAGCAGTCTAGATTTTTATATACATTTTGAAACATGGAGTGTTTTGTGGTTACATTTTCAATGGAGTAGATTCAAGGGGGTCAGTGAAGCAATCAGGAATATAGAATATACAGTACAAAGTACATAGTAACAACATCATTGTTTCTAAGTCATTCACCTGCCACAGGCAAATATTGCATTCTCAGGGTGCAGCTAGGAGGCAGACACAGTTCTCAGTAAAATTAACTTTTTGCTGTTTGTCAATGTCTGACGCCTTTTTCCTGTTCATGCCTACCCATTTATCCCCTCCCTCACACACTCCTGTATAGGGAGGCCGCGAACGAGATGGAGTAGCCCATCTATAGGGTCCTCTATATCTAAGAGGACACTAGAGACTGTCCTTCAATACATATGCCAGGCTCTAAGGAGTTTTGCATTGTAGGAATTAAATTTCTGCTTTTACTTTCAATCTTGTCCAAGGTACATTTTCCTCGATTGGGTTCTGTCTTGCTAAAGATATTTCATTTAATTGATAGGATTTTTTTCAGCCACCTCCTTTTGCTGTAATTCATTGAAAAAGTTCTACATATTTTTATTATTCTTAAGAACTTTCAGGATGACAAATAATATATTAGGCTCATTTGGAGGGGCATCTCATTCTGCAGCTTCTAGGCTGGTGTTTTATCGAATTCAACTCCTGGCATCGTATCCCTGGTCACCTTGATGATGCCTTTACTGAGTGACAAGAATAATAAAAAAATAAGAAGAAATACCAGGAAGCAGGTTGCTATTCAACACTCCAAGGGAAGGAACACCATGACCTCTTCAGGGAGATTCTCCCTTTTGGAGTTGTCACTTCAGATACACAGAACAGCATTGTCATGTGGAATCTACTTCAGTGGCATGGTAAGTGTTTTTCCATTTAATGAAAAGTGCAAATAGATCCATATCTATCACCCAGAATAAAACTAAAGTTCAAGTGGATTAAAGACCTCAACATAAAACCGGATGTACTAAATCTATTAGACGAAAAAGTGTCAAAGTGCCTTGAACTCATTGAGACAGAGGAGAACTTCCTGAACTGAACAATAATAGCTCAGTCTCTAAGATAAACATTTAATAAATGGGACCTCATCAAACTGAAGAGCTTTGGTAAGGCAAAAGACATTGTCAACAGAACAAAATGACAGCCTACAGACTGGGAAAATATTTTTACCAACCCCACATCCTACAAAGAATTAAAACTACAAAATACATAAAGAACTTGAAAAGCTAAATACCACTAAACCAAATAACCCAATGGGGTAGTGAGCTAAAAAGAGAATCTCAACAGAGATATAGTGAATGACAGATAAAAACATAAAGAAATGCTCAACATCCCTTGTCATCAAGGAAATGCAAATCAAAAGAACTCTGAGATTCCTTCTTACACCTATCAGAATGCCTTAGATCAAAATCTCAAGTGACATCACATGCTGACAAGCATTTGGAGAAAGGGGAACACTCCTGCATTGTTGATGGGAGTGCAAACTTGTACAGCCACTTTGGAAATCAATCTGGCACTTTCTCAAAAAATTGGGAATAATTCTACCTCAAACTCCAACTATACCACTCTTGGGCATAGACCCAAAAGATGCTGTATCATACAACAAGGACATTTTCTCAACTATGTTCATAGCAGTTTTATTTGTAATAGCCATAATCTGGAAATAACCCAGATGCCCCTCAAGCAAAGAATGGATTAAAAAAGAACTGTGGTCCATTTACACAACAAAATACTACTCAGCTATTAAAAACAAGTAATTCTTGAGAATTGCAGGCAAATGGGTGGAACTAGAAAAGATCAGCCTGAGTGAGGTAACCGAGACCCAGAAAAACATGCACACTATATGCTCAGTTATAAGTGGATATTAGCCCAATGTAGATGTCCTCTTAGAGACTCCACCCGGCAGGAGATGGGGACAGATGCTGAGACTAGCTGCTGGACTCTGCATGGAGCACTGAGAGTGCTATGGAAGAATGGGGGACTGGAAGGATTTAGAAGGTTCAGGAGCCCCATAAGGAGACCATCAAAGCTGGTGTATCTGGTCCCAGGGGGGCCTGTTCAAACTGTTGCACCAACCAAGGAAAAGGCATGCAGCAAACCTACACTCCTTTTTCAGATCTAGCCCATGGATACCTCATTCTTCACGCTTGTGGAAAGTGTGAGGACAGCCTCTGACATGAACTCTAATGCCTCTGATTTGATCACCTCCTCTTGGTTGGGATTCCTGGTGACACACAGAATGGGAAACAGGCTATTTGGATGAGACCTGATCTGATGTGGTCATATGGTGAGAGAGGAGATCCCCTTCTATCAGATGTCTAGGGGAGGGAGATCAAGTGGAGGAGTGGGCATGAGAATGGGAGGATAGGAGGGAGGGGATAACATTCAGTATGTAATCTGAAAAAGTTATAATAGATTAAAAAAATAAAAGATCTTATGTTCTAAGTACATTTCTTTGGAGTAAAGATACAAAAATTACCATGTCTCTGTTTTATTCAGTGATAATTTTGTACTTAATATGAGTAACTGAGCATTTGTGTGGTTTTTATTCAGATAGAAAACAGTAACTTGAATTATTAGATGTAATGTCTATCCCAGAGAATAAATGTTCTGGCATAAAGCATATAAAAGAAATTCAAAAGAAGTATTAGTTCACAGATTTTTAGCCTTCATTTTTCTATAAGATCTGAATAAACTAGGATAAATCTAAAAGTTTTTCTGAATAAATACCATGTCAGTCTATGGAATTGTCAGCTTTCTTCTTTCTCTTTATCACACCTTCATCCTTTAGCATTTGGGACTAAACTCTGTTCTGAACATTCTAGGCAATACACTTCTTGACTTCACAATTCCCTCTAGCCTTGAACTCTTTGCTTCTACATTCATAGTCAACAAGACTTGGCTTGCCACATTCTTCTTTTTTGACGACATTATTTATTCATGACATTTTCTATTCATGACACATTTATTGTGACATATTTATTGGTTTGTCAGACAGTCCATGTCAAATGCTATTAAATGCTTAAGGGGCTCTATTGCCTAAGTGTGTTGATATTCCCATCTTTGTTTTTTTTTTTAATCCCTTACATACTGCATTTTAAATTTCTCCTCTTTCTAATGTAAAGCACTGTAATGCTACTAAATCATTTTTTGTCCGGTGTCTCATTATGTGAACTCAAGCTCAAGCATTGTAACTAATTGTGAATCTGGCATCTATCTCAGCCCCCTTGGTCTTCATTTCATTCATCTATAATGGAGTGAATTGAATAGAAGTCTCATAACTTAAGTCATAAGCTCTTCATATGAGTTTAATAATTAAAATTTGTACTCCAGAAAAGTATACCCATTTATGTACCCATGAGTACCTTGTGAATCACTGTATCATCAAGCCTCTGGTTAAATGCATTGGCGACTACAGCCCTGATAAGAACCGGTGAGCTAGGTGGTTGTTATTTATAGCCTAGAAGATTCTTACTACCTGAAGTATAGTTCCAGAAAATCAGTTAAAAGGAAATCACATATTCAACACAAGATTAATGAATTGGAATATGTGTTCTAATAATATCTTGAGATTCAGGTAAAGATCAAGTGTGGATAGCCACAAGGTTTGGTATAAATACATGAAAAAAATGTCCAGAAGAAAACAATTTTTCTTTATAATGTGCTTTGCTTGATCTAATTAGGATCATGATTAACTATGAATGACATCAGCTGAAGATATCACTATTAATGATCTTATTGGTGAAATGGAAAGGAAAACAAAAGAAACCACAAAATTACTTTAGCCAAGAAATTCTAATGACAGCCAGTTGTGTGGAGCGTGTATTTAATTATGCAACACTATAATAGTTATGCCATTCGTGATTTTTGTCAGCATGTCAAATTAGCACTGCTCTAGATATGGTTAAATTACTGTAACAAAATTCGGGATATATTCCGATTTTATACTCTATTAGTATAGCAGTATAACAATCTTCCTGGAACCTTTGTAATTAAAGAAAATATTATTTCAAGAGGATATCTAATGATTAAGTTAAGTTTCCACATTAAGCTACATAGTTCTTAGAATCTCTGTTCTGAAGTGTAAATTATCTGACCCAAAAGAAACATGCAAAAGAAAACTAAAATTATAAGTACTCATTCACAGATGTAAGACTGAAATTTTCTTTCAGATCTGCCTAAGTAAAAGTAAAACTTAAAGTTCTATATAAATACCACATTAGTCTCTATAATGTATTACTGTCTATATTTCTAAAATTATCTCTTAAAAATTGAAGAAACTAAATGTTTTAAATGTATGTGGACTTAACTAATATATAATATATATATACATATATATAATATAGTTCATTGATACTCTATTCACACACACATGTTACATATAATTAAGGAATATATATGTATACATATATATACGTATATGTGTATATGAAAGAATAAGTAAACTATGGTACAGAGTAGAAAAATGATTTTGAGTGGCAATAGGAATGGAGAGAAGAAGAAAAATGAATTATTAGGCAAAAGTGCCTGGTGACGTTTCCTGTCGAATAAAGAAATAGCATAAAAGAAGTATTATTTTACAGTGTTGACTTTAGTTCTCCGTGTCTCTCTCTATATATGAGGAGCATTATGTAGTGTGAGGGTCCTGGTGGGACAACGCTGGGTATAAATATTTATAGGTGGTAGCTGCTAATTTCTGAACTAAGCTGCCTTATAATAATAGTGACTAGGAAACATTTTTATTCCATTACTTCTCAAATTGAGTCATGTCACTTGTATTATTTGATAATCAAGACCATTTATCTTATACCGAAATCACATTCAGATTAATATCTGTTGAGTGAGGCAACAATTCAGGAAATAATATTAGAATAAGAACTATTCTTTGCATAAATTGTACTTTACAGCCAAATTACATGTTGATTTATTATTTATATTTTTCTGCCATTTTGCTGTGAATATTTGATTTCATGTTGTATATCTCTTCCTCTCCCTAACAGGGAATAAGTGGGTATGAGGTTTGAATAGTGCCCAATCAAATAATCATCTTGTGACAGGATGATGGTTACTGTCTTACTGCTCACAGTGATGTAGTGCTTCCCCTCTCTTATTTGGTGGTACTATCTTTTCCTCATTGGTAAGACCTTCCTCTGCCTGTAGCCTTCTAATGCAGTGGATGACGTATGAATGGAGAAGATGGGGGTGTGATTTTATAAGGACCAAGGATGAAGATGAAAATATACCAGAGAATTGCCACAGAGACACAGACAATCTCTTTTGTTTAGGACTTTTTAGTTTTATAATTTTTTTGTCCCTGTGATTTTCATTCCTTAGTTAAGATCTTTATATTATTATCTACAGCATATTTAGAAATATTGTTCTGAAACTTTGATCATTTTAAGAAATTAGGCATAAGGTTATAACTATAAAAAGTTTTGGATATATTAACAAATGTGAAAGACTATACATAACTTTGTATGTATATGTTTACATTTGTACATTTGCATGTAAGCATATTTATATTTTTACATATTGGGTAGTTTTTTGTGTCTCTAAACATATGCATATATATGATACATTTTTAACTGTATTTATGTGTGCTTATATTTTGCTATGTCAGACAAAGTTGAGTAAGTATATTGCTGATAGCTCTTATCAAAATAGACGTTCTGCTTTGTTCTATTTTTATTCTTCATCTATCTCAATACGTGTTTTCTGTGTTTCAGGAAAATAACTTTATGAAGAAAGGAAATTGACTGTACAATAGTGCTGGATTTGCATAATTCCCAGGCTATGTAAGTAAGTGTGATTGGTATATTTATGGATACTTCCGTGGAATGAGGGGTCACCCCTTTGGGTGGTTTTGTTCTGTCTCTGAATAGTGATACATACCATTTCAGAGATGGCCGTCCCATCAGCCCTATAACTATTATTTGATATAAATTCATTACTTAGCAGATTAATTACTGACCAAATGTTTTTGGTACTGAAAATTAGTGCACTTACCTTACCTCATGGAAATATAACATAGTATATTGAAAAACTTAGAGCAAAGCTTAAAGATGCTTTGAAAATGGCTGGTAGTATAAAGTTTAGATATTTTTTTCTGCAGAGCAGTTTGTTTTAAACGTTCTTTCTTTTTCCATAATGTCTAATTAATTGGATAAAATTTCATCTGCCATTTTAGAGGGATGAAACCCACATGTGATTGCTCTTAATAAGCTTGATTCTTTACCTCGTTGGCAACAGAGTATCTTCTTTATGGGTGTCAAACATTGTCATGCTGAGTTGAACAACATGCAAATTTGGCCTGTAGTTTTTCAACAATTGCTCTCACTATGTCTACTGTTCATCACTTCTCAGGTAGCCATTAGTGACAAAAGCATATTGTTTCAATGGGTTGTTCTTATCTTTCTTTCTACAGTCTGCAACAGTGACGTCTAGCTGAAAAATGGGACTTGCACATTGGGAGATGACTTGAACAGAGACTGTAAGGAGGTTACACCCAGTTGATAGCCAGTTAATAACAGGGAGTTTTGAATTTAGAAAGAATGGATAAATTTTCTTTCCTATTGCCATGATTAGAAAACTATACATGATTTCTTCACTTATTTTTACCATTAAAATTTATATATATATATATATTCATTTAAATGTCTAACAGAGTACTATTTAAATAAATATTCTGAAATCACTCAACTTTTTAGTACACAGCACACAATATATTGAATTGCATGTATCTTTTCCTTCCTACTGCCCTTCATGTAAAAAGTGAAAGCCATGATTTCTCTCTACTTAAACGGAGCAAATTATTCATTCAAAATCATGCATTAGAAATCACAAATCCCTACCCTGGGGGAGAAGTGTAAGAAATGTTTCTCCTGCATATTTTTCTAATGCACACTTTTATAACCTCTTCATTTTGAACACAGCAATGTTCTTTAAGCCTCTATGTGATTCAAATGTGGTGGGAGAGGTTAACACAATGGAGTTCCAATACACAAATTGCAAAATAAAAT
>OU015743.1:103810393-103827112 GCA_907169655.1 Acomys percivali | reverse complement strand
ATTTTATTTTGCAATTTGTGTATTGGAACTCCATTGTGTTAACCTCTTCCACCACATTTGAATCACATTGAGGCTTAAAGAACATTGCTGCATTCAAAATGAAGAGGTTATGAAATTGTGCATTAGAAAAATATGCAGGAGAAATATTTCTTACACTTCTCCCCCAGGGTAGGGATTTGTGATTTCTAATGCATGATTTTGAATGAATAATTTGCTCCGTTTAAGTAGAGATAAATCATGGCTTTCACTTTTTACATGAAGGGCAGTAGGAAGGAAAAGATACATGCAATTCAATATATTGTGTGCTGTGTACTAAAAAGTTGAGTGATTTCAGAATATTTATTTAAATAGTACTCTGTTAGAAATTTAAATGAATATATATATATATATTTTAATGGTAAAAATAAGTGAACAAATCATGTATAGTTTTCTAATTATGACAATAGAAAAGAAAATTTACCCATTCTTTCTAAATTCAAAACTCCCTGTTATTAACTGGCTATCAGCTGGGTGTAACCTCCTTACAGTCTCTGTTCAAGTCATCTCACAATGTGCAAGTCCTATTTTTCAGCCATATTCTGGCTGTTGCAGACTGTAGAGAGATAAGAGCAACCCACTGAGACAATATGCTTTTGTTCCTAATCACTACCTATAATGGATGAACAGCACACATAGTGAGAGAAATTGTAGAAGAACTTCAGGTGAAATTTACATGTTGTTCAACTCAGTGGGACAATGTTTGACTCCCAAGAAGAAGTTTCTCTTTTCCCAACCAGGAAAAGAACTAAGCTTATTAACAAAAGTTGCATGTGGTTTTTAGCACTCTAAAATGGGCAATGAAATTTTGTCCAATTAATTAGACATTATGAGAAAAGAAAGAACATTTAAAAGCAAACTGCTCTGTAGGAAAAAATCTAAACTTTATACTACCAGCCATTTTTAAAATCTTTTTAAAAATTATTTATTTTTATAATACTTTTATTTTATTACACATGTATAAAAAAACTACGTACAGCAGGGAGAACCATGTGACAATCATGAGAATAATGAGTTCTATACATGTTACATTCATAGTGAATTAACCATCTGCATTAGACCCCTTTCAAGTAAGTGTCTTTCCTGTCTTGTTGTGTCTAAATTTCTGAATGAGATTCAATATCTATCCTATCTCAATTCTAATAGCTTAACTTCTTTATCTTGTCTAAATCAATCCTATACATAAAAAATCTACCGGAGGAATCTCCATCCCTAATCTCAAGCTGTATTATATAGAGCAACAGTAACAAAAAGAGCAAGATACTGACATAGAAACAGGCCAGTTGACCAATGGAATCTAACTGAGGACCCAGGTATACATCCACACATATATGGCCATTTGATTTTTGACAAAGAAGCCAAAACAATACAATGGAAAAAAGAAAGCATCCTCAACGAATGGTGCTAGTCCAACTGGTTGTCTACATGTAAAAAAAAAATGTAAATAGATCCATATTTATCACTCTGTACCAGCCATTTTCAAAGCACCTTTAAGTTTTGCTCTACGGTTTTCAATATACTATGTTATATTTCCTTAAGGTAAGGTAAGTGCACTAATTTTCAGTACCAAAAACATTTGGTCTGTAATTAATCTACTAAGTAGTGAATTTATATAAATTAATAGTTATTGGGCTGATGGGACGGCCATCTCTGAAATGGTATGTATCACTATTCAGAGACAGAACAAAACCATGCAAAAGGGTGACCCCTCATTCCACGGAAGTATCCATAAATATACCAATCACACTTACTTACATAGCCTGGGAATTATGCAAATCCAGCACTATTGTACAAAGTCAATTTCCTTTCTTCATAAAGTTATTTTCCTGAAACACAGAAAACACGTATTGAGATAGATGAAGAATAAAAATAGAACAAAGCAGAATGTCTATTTTGATAAGAACTATCAGCAATATACTTACTCAACTTTGTCTGACATTGCAAAATATAAGCACACATAAATACAGTTAAAAATGTATCATATATATGCATATGTTTAGAGACACAAAAAACTACGCAATATGTAAAAATATAAATATGCTTACATGCAAATGTACAAATGTATACATATACATACATAGTTACATATAGTCTTTCACATTTGTTAATATATCCAAAACTATATATAGTTATAACTTTATGCCTAACTTATTAAAATGATCAAAGTTTCAGAAAAAAATATTTCTTTCTCAGTTTGCTGTAAATGATAATATAAAGGTCTTAACTAAGGAATGAAAATCACAGAGACAAAAAAAGTATAAAACTAAAAAGAGATTGTCTGTGTCTCTGTGGCAATTCTCTGGTATATTTTCATCTTCATCCTTGATTTTATAAAATAACACTATCGTCTTCTCCATCCATCCATCATCCACTGCATTAGAAGACATCTGGCAGAGCCAAGTGCTTATGCCGGGGGGGAAAAGGTAGTACCACCAAATATGGGAGGGGACCCTACATCACTGTGAGCATTAATACAGTAACCATGATCCTGTCACAAGATGATTATTTAATTAGGCTCTATTCAACCCTATATCCACTTATTCCCTGGTAGAGAAAGGAAGAGATATTCAACATGAAATCAAATATTCACAGAAAAATGGCAGAAAAAATAAATAATAAATCAACATGTAAATTGGCTGTAAAATACAATTTACGCAAGGAATAGTTTTCATTCTAATATTATTTCCTGAATTGTTGCCTTACTCAACAGATATTAATCTGAATGTGAGCTTTCGGTATAAGATAAATGGTCTTGATTATCGAATGATTCAAGTGACATGAATCAATGTGAGAATTAGTGGAATAAAAATGTTTACTACTCACTATTATTATAAGGCAGCTTAATTCAGAACTTTGCAGCTACCATCTATAAATCTTTACACCCAGCATTGTCTCACCAGGACCCTCACACTACATAAGGCTCTTTCATATGTAGAGAGAAACACAGAAAACTAAGGTCTGGGATCATTGTAAACTAATACCTTTTTTTATTCTATTTCTTTTATTCAACAGGAAATGTCACGAGGCATTTTGTGTGTGTGTGTGTGTGTGTGTGTGTGTGTGTGTGTGTGTAGAATAGCAATGAAATATGTATTATATATATTAGTTTATGTCCATATACTTTTAAAGCATTTAGTTTCTTCAATTTTTAAGAGATAATTTTAGAAATATAGACACTCATACATTAGAGACTAATGTGGTATTTATATAGAACTTTTAATTTTACTTTTACTTGGGTAGATCTGACAGAAAGTTTCAGTCTTATATTTGTGAATGAGTACTTATAATTTTAATTTTCTTTTGCATGTTTGTTTTGAATCAGAAATTTTACACTTCAGAACAGAGATTTAAGAACTATGGAGCTTAATGTGGAAACCTAACTTAATCAATAGGTCCTTATAAAATAATATTTTCTTTAATTATAAAAGGTTCCAGGAAGATTGTTATACTGTTATACTCATAGATTGTAAAGACTGAATATATCTCAAATGTTGTTACAGTAATTAAACCACATCTAGAGCAGTGCTAATTTGACATGCTGAATATAATCATGAATGGCATAACCATTATTATGCTGCATAATTAAATACATGCTCCACTCAATTGGCTGTCATTAGGATTTCCTGGCCAAAGTAATTTTGTGGTATCTTTTGTTTTTCTTTCAATTTCACCAATAAGATCATTAATAGTGATATCTTCAGTTGATGCCGATCATAGTTAATCAAGATCATAAATAGACCAAGCATAGCACATTATAAAGAAAAATTGTTTTCGTCAAGACATTTCTTTTCATTGCCAGGGTCATTATTTCATTATAAAAGGAGACACTCAGCTTCACCAACTTTGTTGTGGTATGTCTGTTCTATGTGATCTTGAAAAGGAGACAGGAGAGAAGCATCTTCAAATATGACCAAATACTCTGTTCTTCCACATGAAGTGTATTTAAACCAAACCTTCTGGCTATCCATACTTGATCTTTACTTGAATCTCTTCAAGATATTATTATAACAATAATCTGATTCATTAATCTTGTGTTGAATATGTGATTTCTGAACAACTCCTTTTAACAGATTTTCTGGAACTATTCTAAGCTATAAAGTAACAACCATCTATCTAGCTCACTGGTTCCACTCAGGCTGTAGGTCTCCAATGCTTTTACCAGAGACTTGAGGATTCAATGATTCACAAGATACTCATAGGTACATGAATGAGTGTTCTTTTCTGAAGTATAAATTTTAATTATTAGACTCATATGAGAAGCTTATGACTTAAGATATAAGACTTCTATTCAATTCACTCCATTATAGATGAATGAAGTGAAGACCAAGGGGCCTGAGATAGCTGCCAGATCCACAATTAGTACAATGCTTGAGCTTGAGTTCACATAATGAGACACCAGGCAAAAAATGTTGTAGTACTATTACACTGATTTTTTATTAGAAAGAGGGGAAATTTAAATGTAGTATATAAGTGGTTATAAAGAACAAAGAAGGGAATATTAACACACTTAGGGAATAGAGCCCTTGAAGCATTTAGTAGCATTTGGCATAGACTGTCTGACAAACCAATAAATAAGTCACAATAAATGTGCCATGAATAGAAAATGCCATGAATAAATAATGTCGTCAAAATAGAAGAATGTGGCAAGCCAAGGTCTGTTGACTATGAATGTAGAGGCAACAGAGTTCAAGGCTAGAGGTAATTGTGAAGTCAAGAAATGTATAGCCAGCCATTTGATACTCCTCTGTTGAGATTCTCCACAGTTGAGTGGAGAGTGCGGTATGACTTTCTCACGTACTCTGGTGCCTCATATTTGACCATGTTCCCTGGAGGGGGAGACCTGGTGTCACTCAGAGGAAGGACAGCAGGTTACCAAGAAGAGACTTGATACCCTATGAGCATATACAGGGGGAGGTAATCCCCCTCAGGAACAGTCATAGTGGAGGGAAATAAGGGGAAACTGGGAGGAAGGGAAGAATGGGAGGATACAAGGGATGGGATAACCATTGAGATGTAACAAGAATAAATTAATAAAAAAAAGAAATGTATTGCCTAGAATGTTCAAAACAGAGTTTAGTCCCAAATGCTAAAGGATGAAGGTGTGATAAGGAGAAAGAAAAGCTCACAATTCCATGGACTGACATGGCATTTATTCAGAAAAACTTCTATATTTATCCTAGTTTATTCAGATCTTATAGAAAAATGAAGGCTAAAAATCTGTGAACTAATACTTCTTTTGAATTTCTTTATATGCTTTGTGCCAGAACATTTATTTTCTGGGATAGACATTACATCTAATAACTCAAGTTGTTGTTTTCTATCTGAATAAAAACCACACAGATGCTCAGTTACTCATATTAAGTACAAAATTTTCACTGAATAAAACAGAGAGACGTAAATTATTGTATCTTTACTCCAAAGAAATGTACTTAAAACAAAAGGATCTTTTATTTTTTTAATCTATTATAACTTTTTCGGATTACATACTGAATGTTATCCCCTACCTCCTATCCTCCCATTCTCATGCCCGCTCCTCCACCTGATCTCCCTCCCCTAGACATCTGATAGAAGGGGATCTCCTCTCTCACCATATGACCACATCAGATCAGTCTCATCCAAATAGCCTGTTTCCCATTCTGTGTGTCACCAGGAATCCCAACCAAGAGGAGGTGATCAAATCACAGGCATTAGAGTTGATGTCAGAGGCTGTCCTCACAATTTCCACAAGTGTGAAGAATGAGGTATCCATGGGCTAGATCTGAAAAAGGAGTGTAGGTTTGCTGCATGCCTTTTCCTTGGTTGGTGCAACAGTTTGAACAAGCCTCCCTGGGACCAGATACACCAGCTTTGATGGTCTCCTTATGGGGCTCCTGAACCTTCTAAATCCTTCCAGTCCCCCATTCTTCCATAGCACTCTCAGTGCTCCACGCATAGTCCAGCAGCTAGTCTCAGCATCTGTCCCCACCTCCTGCCGGGTGGAGTCTCTAAGAGGACCACAGTTCTTTTTTAATCCATTCTTTGCTTGAGGGGCTTCTGGGTTATTTCCAGATTATGGCTATTACAAATAAAAGTGCTATGAACATAGTTGAGAAAATGTCCTTGTTGTATGATACAGCATCTTTTGGGTCTATGCCCAAGAGTGGTATAGTTGGGGTTTGAGGTAGAATTATTCCCAATTTTTTGAGAAAGTGCCAGATTGATTTCCAAAGTGGCTGTACAAGTTTGCACTCCCATGAACAATGCAGGAGTGTTCCCCTTTCTCCAAATGCTTGTCAGCATGTGATGTCACTTGAGATTTTGATCTAAGGCATTCTGATAGGTGTAAGAAGGAATCTCAGAGTTCTTTTGATTTGTATTTCCTTGATGACAAGGGATGTTGAGCATTTCTTTATGTTTTTATCTGTCATTCAATATATCTCTGTTGAGATTCTCTTTTTAGCTCACTACCCCATTGGGTTATTTGGTTTAGTGGTGTTTAATTTTTCAAGTTCTTTATGTATTTTATGGTTTTAGTTCTTCGTAGGATGTGGGGTTGGTAAAAATCTTTTCCCAGTCTGTAGGCTGTCATTTTGTTCTGTTGACAATGTCCTTTGCCTTACCGAAGCTCTTCAGTTTTAAGGTCTCATTTATTAAATGTTTATCTTAGAGACTGAGCTATTATTGTTCAGTTCAGGAAGTTCTCCTCTGTCTCAATGAGTTCAAGGCACTTTGACACTTTTTCGTCTAACAGATTTAGTACATCCGGTTTTATGTTGAGGTCTTTAATCCACTTGAACTTTAGTTTTATGTAGTGTGATAGATAATGATCTATTTGCATACTTTTTCTTAAATGGAGAGACTGTTGCCATGCCACTCCAGTAGAGTCCACGTTGCAATGCTCTTACGCAGACCTGAGGCAACAACCCCAAAAGGAAGAGTCTCCCTGAAAAGGTCATGGTATTCTCTCCCTTGCATTGTTGGCAGCAACCTGCTTCCTGGGATTCCTTCCTGTTTGCTCTATTACTCTTCTCACTCATAGTCAAGGCAACAGCAAGGTGACCAGGTGGTGAATTGGACAAAGCACCAGGCTAGAAGCTGCAGAATGAGGCACCCCTCCAAATGTGCTTCTTTTATTATTGGTCATCCTGAAAGTTCTTAAGAATAATAAAACAATGGAGAAAATTTTCAATGAATTACAGCAAAAGGCGGCGGTTGAAAAAATCCCCTCAATTAAATGGTCTTTACCAAAGACAGAGCCCATTCGAGGAAAAGGTAAATTGAACAAGAGTCAAATTAAAAGCGAAATTATAATTTCTACAACACAAACTGCATATGGCCTGGTATATTTATTGAAGGGCAGTCTCTGGTGTCCTCCTAGACATAGAGGAACCTATAGATGGACTACTACACCTCCTCAGCGTCTCTCCTACACAGGAGTGTGTGAGGGAAGGAACAGATGGGTAGTCATCAATGGGAAAAAATGTGTCAGACATTGACCAACAGCAAAAAGTTAATTTTGAAGAGGATCATCTCAGGCCCCTGGCTCAACCTGAGAATGTAATATCTGCCTGTAACAAGTTAATGACTTATAAACCATGATTTTCTAACTATGTACTTCGTACTATGTAGTCTATATGCCTGATTGCTTCACTGACCCCCTTGAATCTACTCCATGGATAATGTAACCACAAAACTCTCCTGGTTTCAAAATGTGTATAAAAATCTAGACTGCTTGCTTGTAAACCACACTCAGATCCAAATTACCCCTGTATTTGTCTCTGTTTGTCACTGCCAAATCCTTGCCCACCAAGTCTTTGAGGTCCCTTGTCGCAGCGACCCCCATACCTGACTGGGATGGTCCATGGCAGAAACTCAATGAAATTCCACTGTAATCAAGCAGTGTACAAGGATATTCACTCTCTCCCTATCTCTCCAATATACTACTTGAATTTCTAGCTAGAGTAATAGGACAATGAAAGGATATCAAGGGATCTACACTGGGAAGGAAGAAGTCAATGTATCACTATTTGCAGATGATATGATAGTATATATAAGTGACTCCCAAAATTCTACCTGAGAACTCCTACAGCTGATAAACATCTTCAAAAAAGTGGCTGGAGACAAGACTAATTTAAAAAAATCAGTAGCCCTCCTGTATATAAATAACCAATGGGCTGAGAAAGAAATTAGGGAAACTACACCCTTTACAATATCCACAAATAATATATTTTGCTGTACCTCTAACAAAGCAACTGAAAACCTTGTATGATAAAACAATCCAAGTCTCCAAAGAAATAAATTGAACAAGATATCAGAAGATGGAAAGATCTCCATGGCCATGGGGTGGGAAGTTCAACATAGTAAAAATGACCATCTTGCCAGAAGCAGTCTACCTATTCAATTCAATCCCTATCAAAATACCTACACAATTCTTTACAGATCTAGAAAGATCAATTCTCAACATCATACAGAAAAACAAAGAAAAAAAGAAGTAAGCAAACAAAAACCAGAATAGTTAAAACAATCCTGTACAGTAAAAAATCTTCTGAAGGAATCTCCATCCCTGATCTCAAGCTGTACTATAGAGCAACAGTAGTACTAATACTAATATTAATACTAATACTAATACTAATACTAATAACTACTACTAATAAAAGATTTTGTATTAGCATAGGTTGATTGGCCAATACAATTGAGTTGAAAATACAGCAATAAACACACACACACACACACACACACAGAGAGAGAGAGAGAGAGAGAGAGAGAGAGAGAGAGAGAGAGAGACCCCCTCTGGACACTTGACTTTTGACAAAGAAAGCAAAAACCATAGAATGGAAGAAAGCTAGCATCTTCAAAAACATGAGTTTTAAAAGAAAACATAAAACCAAGTTTAAATTTTTTAAATAAACCTTATTAAAATTTTAGATGTATAATTGATGGGATTAGATATGATAATTTATTAATGTATAAATGTACACTTATTACCCGCTTGTTTCCTTCCCTCTACCTCCTGACTCCCTCTCTTTCCCCATTTACTTCACTGCCTTTTAAATTTCTGTGCTGATTATTCATATCAGCAAAAACATGTAATGTTTTTCTTCCTAAGTATAGTTTATTTTATGGTCAGGTCAGATCCATTATTTAATAAGCAAATTAATTTTCTTAACTTTGTTTTAGGCTTAATAACAACCCGGCCCTTTGTGTGTATATGTAGTATAATTTGATATCAAGCCTTTGGAATCTCCACAACCATGCACCTCTTGCTCTTCCATATCTTTTGAAGCAGTGTGTATGTTCTTAGAAGGAGTCTTGCAGTGGCGAGGTAGGTAGATGGTATAGTAGTTGTTTTGTCAGACTCCTGAGGCAGACATGGAGAAACTTCAAACTGCATTATAGTTCCAAACACTGTTAGAAGGTTCTAGGCACCGAATCTCATTAGAGATGACATGGAGACCTGAGACACAATCCAAACATGAGTCCTAAAATAGCTGCTGCCAAGAAGAGAGATGGAAACAGTTTCAACAATACCAAAGGTCAGTAGACCACAAGTAAAATAAATAAAATGCAACAAGATACCAAATGTAAATGAAACACCAAAGTGAGATGTAAAATTTTAAAGTTAGAGTTTTCCAGTTAATTTCAAATTATTGAATAAAGTACAAAGACTAAAGGTTTTCAGAAAAGAAATGCTGAAAAGTTGTAAATATTTATTGCAGTTGATCCTTGTTATATTTAGTTCACATGAATTCAACACATGTTGGAATCTAAAGTGTGAGTGATATCAGGGATTCTCTGTCATGATTAAAAGGGATTTAAAAAACTCAGAAGACATTTGACATTTGTTAAAATAAGTCTCTTCTTGAATGGAAGTGGGAGAGAAAAAGTCCAGCGTGTTTCCACCAGCCTTATGTGGCCTCTTTAAAAACCAACTCTTACTAGGTCTTATCAATTCTCAACACCTACCCATGCTCCTAAAATGATGTCAGGACAGTATTGAACCATCTAGTCTTGGTGTTAGTAACTTTCTTGTTTCTTGTATATTTTCCACTGGTCCTTTGTCCATACTTGAAATTCTAATAAACTGACCCAAAATACTTTTTATCATTTATATGAAATGAGTTTTTGTCTCCTTCTCCTCTTCTTCTTCTCCCTTTGCTTCTGCTTCCCTTCTTCAAGAAGCGGTTTTGGTTCTGGATAATTAAATCAGAACTGAAGTGTTTCATCTTCTAGGAAACTAGTCAAATTCCTAACCTAGGATAATCAAATATCCACTGTCATTTTGCAATATAGTGCTTCACCATGTCGTATTTCAAAGTTATGCCAGTTATATTGGCTTTCTGCCTACCCTGAATCATTTCTAGGACATAGTCTTCATACAGAAATCATATAATAGCTGCTCATGAAATGTTTCTTTAGTTGAAATAGTCACCATTCTCATAGATGCGTCATTA
Organism: Acomys percivali; assembly: GCA_907169655.1. NCBI lineage: Eukaryota > Metazoa > Chordata > Mammalia > Rodentia > Muridae > Acomys > Acomys percivali. Next base: position 103,816,646 of record OU015743.1, on the reverse strand, counting down.
GTGAAGAACAAAGAAGAAGTCATAATAATGCTGAGTCTTAGTTAAGGTTTTATTGCTGTGAAGGGACACCATGGCCCTGGCAACGCTCATAAAAGAGAGCATTTAAATGAAGCTAGCTTACAGTTTCAGAGGTTTAGTCTATTGTCTCTATGGCAAAGAGCATGGTGGCATGTAGGTAGACTTGGTGATAGAGAAGGAGCTAAGAGTTCTACATCTTGACCCTCAGGCAACAGGAAACTACGTGCCACACTGTGCTTAGATCAAGCATATGTGACCTCACAGCCTGCTCCCACAATGACACACTTCCTCCCAAATGGCCACACCTCCTAATAGTGCCACACCCTATGGACCAAACATTGATACAAGGGAGTCTATGGGGCCTATTCTTATTCAAGACACCATCTTCTGCTCCCTAGCCCCCACAGGTTTCTAGCCATAACATAGTGCAGAAATGCTTTCAGTACAGCTTCAAAACTTCCCATAGTCTATAACAGGTTGAGCTGATTTTAAAAGTCCACAGACTCTTCTGAGACTAAGGGTAGTCTCTTAACTATAATCTCACATAACATCAAAATGAAAAAGTATATCAGGTAATTCCAACATACAATGGCACGATGTATGTGATCATTCCAAAAGGTAGGAAATGGAGCATAGTGAAGAAATACTGAACCAAAGCAAGACTGAAAGCCAGCTGCTCGGCAAGCTCCAAACTCTGCCTTTCCATGTCTAATGTCAAAATGTTCTTTAGATCCCCAGCTGCCTTCTGCTTTGTGGATTGCAACACGCTTATTTTTCTGGGTCTGTTTACCTTTTCTCTTAGCCATTTCCTTGGCAAGTATCTCACAGTTCTGGCATCTTTAACATTTCAAAGTGCCCAAGGCAATACATGATTCACCTTTACAGACTCACACAATGGCTTCCATACAGGACGTTCTCTTCCACACACTTGGCCTCATCGGCTTTCTTTAATGGTGGAAGGAGATTCCATAACCTCTTTGTTCTATACTTGACTCTAAAGTCAGGACCATATGGTTGGCATCCTGCCCCAAGATGAGGGAAGGGTTTGCAAAAGAGTGGATGCAAGAGTTTGAGAGAAGAGAGGGAGGAATGGGAAGAATGGGGAGGAGTGAGTCAGGGAGCAGGAGGAGTTTTACAGCCTGACTGACTGGAAGTCACAGTGCTTTTTTATTTATACAGATCTCAGTGGGCAGACATAGATACATGTTCCAAAACATAGATCATATCGTTTTTTGTGCCCAAACAGGTTTTTGTAACTTCTGCTTTGTCATAAGTTTAAACATCATTCATAAGCTGGACAGAACAAAATTGTCTTTTACAGTTATTTTTTCTCATTAATGCCATAACCCAACTTTTAACAATATTGAAGTTTCAAGGGCTTAATATTTTATTCTGTTATCATTTATCCACAAGAAAATCTCAATGTCCACACTCCTCCAAAAAAAAGCATGGTCAGGTCTATCACAATAATACCTCTCTCCTGGTCCTAAGTTCCCTTTTAGTTAGAATTTTGTTGCTGTGAACTGACACCATAAATTTGGCAACTCTTATAGAGGAGATCATTTAATTGGGGGCTGGCTTATAGTTTCAGAGGTTTAGTTTATTGTCATCATGGCAGGAAGCATCCTAACATGAAGGCAGACATGGTGCCGGAGAAGGAGCTGAGAGCTCTACATCTTGATCAGCAGACATCAGAAGGGGCCTGGGTGCTACATTGTGTGTAGACAGAGAGATGAAGAGGAATTTAGGCCACAAGGAGGAGAGGTTGAGGGTAATGAGGAGAAGAGAGCTGGAGGAGCACAGAAGGATATAAATGCAGGTATAATGGGGATTTTGGCTGGAGGGAAGATAGATTGGTCATTGAGTATTAGAATAGATTCCTAATGCCCAATATTGCACTCCCTGTGTCAATTGTTGGAGAACTAGCTGGTTAAGGATAAATTGTGACTGCATTAATTTCCTGGAACATTACATATTAATTATTCATTTAACATTTAACTTTTTGCAATTTTATAAAATATAGTGTAAGACCTTACATTAAAGTTATGTGAGAAAACCATATGTTAATGATTAAATTCAAGAAGCCACTTTCTTTTCCTGTGTTGTTCTTACAGACTTTCTTGCTGTGTTTTTAGTATTGGTTTGGTTCATGTTACATGCTATATGTAATATCTTACATCATATTGAGTCTATAGACTGACCCAAATATTTTAATTTCACAGTGCTCAGGATACTGAGTAGTGTAGTGCCTTGTGATTCAGAGTATAAAACTACTTACCCTTATTTTCTTGGTCTTCATCAGAGTTCAAAGACACAGTTGTTTAAAAGACCTGTTCATTTAAGAATCATTACAGAAACAAAACACATGATTTGAGATGTTGAAATACACTTGGGCATACTGAAAACTGCTGAGAAGAATTAAAATAAATGCAACTATTTAGCCATCAATAGCGTAGTATATTGTATGACCTAAAACTTTTGCTGTATATACCTCGGATTCCACAAGTCAAAAAGAACAAGAATACAAAACTTGGCATGTTCTCAGAACTGTAAGTGTGCCTAGGGAACAATATTTGAAATAAAGGAAAAGAGTCATACACTACCTATAATACCAATGAGAAGATCACAAAATAATGAAGTGATAGAAATTGAGCTTAAATTTTGTTTTATGAGTTATAACTCCTATTCTTTAGGAAGCCAAGTAGAATGTTAAAGAAACTAAATCCATATCCAGTAGTCCAAATAAAACAAATGAGGTTGGTGAGAAAATGATGCTGTTTGGGAGGGATGTTAATAACAGATATTTACATTAGAGTCTTCTTCTTAGGCCTTGAACTATAGCATGTGGGGATTGAAGGTCACAAAGTTATGTATTGTAATCTGGATTGGGGTTGTTAGTGATATTCACAAAATATTGGAAGGTGGAATGTTTGTTAGGCCACTGTTTTAGAAGCCTTTTTGGGGTCACACATCAATACTTTTATCTGCTTTCATTACTATCTTATTACTGTACTAAGACTGTGGAAGAAGAACAGGACATGATCCGGAGAACAGATCAAGTTGGGAAGCAGAATATTTCTTCCTCTTCTTTGATTATCTAACACTTTCCACATGTAGCTGACAGTCCATCTTGCTTATATTTTGCTAGTACATTTTCCCTTACTTTTTCAGTACTGTTACAAAATATAACTTCGTAAATATTTTTTTGTGTATGAAGATCCTTGTCTTGAGGACACAGTTTGGATATACACTAAACAAACAGCATAGTCCTACTACATGGTAAGTATTTTATCTAAGTATTTTTACACTAAGAAAACCAGGATGAGGATCCTATATCACCTAATTCTTCACTATTGTGCTCTGTAAATCACATGACTTGCAATATATACATATATACGTACATATATACATACACACACACTGCAAAACCCTCATGTACACAACTCAAAATGAATATAATTGTTTACTATTCCCTAAGTTTAAATAGCCATCTGACTACATTAAGGTAAGAATTTTCTATATGGCTTTCTTTTTAAAGGCCTATGACTTGGCCACTCTGCAGAGAGTTTGCCACTGCAATGCAGGAGAAATAGCCAAGATCCAGCTAGATTTCTCTTAACCAGCGAGCCTTGCCTAAATCAGCTAGCCTGGCCTATACCAGCTAGCCCTTCCTGAACCTAGCTCACCTGTAGCTTTGCCTGTAGCTAACTTGAAGGTAATGATAGGGCTCATAGGAGTCTAATCTTCTCATTCACATCTCTTTCCAAGTACATTTGTTGAACAAAATAATCTATACATTATAGAACTCGAACACACTAAACAATCGACAGACCCATTTATCACAGCCATATCTTCAGCTTCATACTCCTGAAGATTTGTCTCTCACCAAACTGTAAACTGTTGAGACAAAAACTAAATTACTTCTAATATTACTTTTATACCAAATAAGAATGGCTGTTGTTTGTATAACTGAGGGAAAATATTTTATGTAAGTATCGAGATGAATGAATCTGATTTAATTCTGGCTAAAATTCACCTTTACTTTAGTATTTGTATAGAGTCGAAATGATTATATAGGTCTGTTTTGTATACTGATTCTCTTTTCAAAAGTTAAAATAGTTGACATCCAGGAAAGCACATAACACTAAAACATACCAGAATGTCTTCAAAATGACAGAGAATGTCTTGATTAGCTTGTTTTTCTCACCTTTTAAACTTATAATAGTCAAACATTTGACTTATTTTTTATTATTTATAAAAGAAAACTAATATTTATTCCTGGTGCTGGTACAGGCCTTATTATTCATTAGATTTTACTTCTATAACATCCCAAGTTCCAAATCTACAGATATTAGTACGTAATCGGGAACAACTGCAGAAACTAGAAAAGCAGAATAACACGACTGACAGTACGAAGGTTCTTGGGAACAACAGAGAAGGGAATTACAAGATACAAGTGGTCTGATGAGGGAAATGGGAAAGAGGAGGCAGCAATGAAGTAAACATAGAAAGACATAAAATATCAATAAGGATCTCTGAGAAGGTCACAAGGAATTATACTATTAACTAACTAAGCACTATGATGCACATAATTTTAGGTATAAACATACATATATAGTTTTAAGGAACTTTTCTTAATTGGGTTGGCAATACTTCTTTCAAAAGCTAAAAACCACCTAACAACAAAACAATACCATAAATGAAAACACACTGTTTGAGTTGTTGGTCACAGTTGTCCAAGAGACTCCGAAAACATACAGCCTATTGCTATTGGCCTTGGTTGTCCTCCAGATGTGTAAGGTTAGTTTCTATCACTGGAGACACCATGCACTTCTAAAACAGAGCCTAGAGACTTCTAAGCTAAAACTGATTCTCTTTTCTAAGGCTCGATGCCATTTCACTGTGCTAGTATATTGACATGATAGAACATAAAGCATTCATGCCTAAAAGAAAGCATGCTCACCAGGGACTCAAATTCTGAATGCAAATCAATGCCTATCTTATCTCATCTCTATTATCTCAAAACATCTATTTAGATCTAAAAACATCTTATCCTCTGAACAACGAAGCTTAATTGTAAAATTAAACTATCTGGTCTTCCTATCAGATAGATATGATTCTATAAGATACATAAGATAAAAATAGATTAATTCTTCAAAAACCTCAGAGATCTACAAAGTAATCACATCTAAAGATGTTTTTAATATTTTAAAGATTGCTTGACAATAAGACAGGTTAACTCCTGGCAACACTCAGCCTACCTCAAAGAAGATGATGAGCATCAAAGAACTTCCTGTTTACTCTATTTTCTATTTATCAGTTACTTGTTGATGAATAGGTCCTAAATTCTCACTGACAAAAGACTTTTTGAAATTTTCTGTTGCTGTTGTTTTTTTTGGAATTTTCTTGTACGTATTTAGTGTTTTCTGTTTGCTCTTATTCCCACTCTCTCACCTCCCTCCTATATATTCCATCCCTTCATCTTTTCCTTAGATCCCTTTCCCACATTTATGAGGTTTTAGGGTCCTTAATTGTAGCCGTATCCTTCCATATGGCCATGGGATAGGAGCTATTCTTTACAGGAATGGACTCACAGTTTGACAAACAACAAGGCAATAATTATCCCACTACAGAACCTACCAAGACTCAGCAGAAGGAACGGAAACATATGAGGCATTTTCTTAATCCATGAGTGACTGTTAACAGATTCATTATTGTATAGTCAACCACAGCCACATTGAGATCATGTATGCAGTCGTTATGTGATGCCTTCAAGATAGCTTCTTGCAGCTCGTCGTTTTAGCTTCTGTTTCTTTCTTTGATTCTTTCCGGTCTCTCTCCAATAATGTTCATAAACCATAAAAGAGGTAGAAGATCTATGGGTTGAGCATTCACCCATCACTTTCTAAGAATGTTGAAAAGCCATGAGAATTTTTATTACTGATTAATTATATTGCTTATTATACACTTGTTCATACTACTTAGCACATCTTCTTCTTTACATCTTTTAATTTTAAAAGGCTCTATGCAGCTAGAAAGTTATCATTTTCTTTTCAGATTTTCCAATTTAATGGAGTACAGATTTTGAAGATTTTTAAAATTTCCTTAACATCTATTGAAATATTTCCCTTATTTTAATTTAGTTTTTTCTTTTTTTTTTATTAATTTGGTTAAGCATTTTCTCATTATCTCTATCTTCTAAAGGAAACAACAGTTCATTGATTCCCTTTATTAC
>OU015743.1:103794347-103810383 GCA_907169655.1 Acomys percivali | reverse complement strand
TATTTTTATCTCTTCTTGATTTAACCAATTATGTGTTACTGTAGTTTGCCTTCCAAGGGTCCCCTCCTTTACTACAGTAACTTACCTGACTAGTGTGATACAGCATCATAATTCTCCATACTCTTTAGAAAACTTTCTGTATTATTCAGAAATTCTACTTTTCTTCTATTTATTTGTTTTGTAAATACATTTTACTTAACACTCTGGGATTCTCCAGCATTTTGTGGTGGGTCTTTGCATGGTTTTGGTATGAAGGTAATAGTGTCTTTGAAAAAAAAAGATGACGCTTCCTCAGTTCCTATTTTACAGAATGAGCGAAGAAGTATTGTTCTCAGTAGCTCTTTGACGTTTAAGGAGAATTCTGTGCAAATTCATCTCCCCTTAGCCTTCTTAATATTTTTGTTGAGAGATTTTAATTACAATTCCTTTTTAAATTGCCTTTAAAAATTGATTTTATTAATTTATTCAGATTACATCTCAATTGTTATCCCCTCACTTTTATCTTCCCATTACTCCCACCCTCCCTCTTTCACCCTTTTCCTTTCTCCTAGGTCTGTGACAGAAGGGGACCTTTTTCCCCACCATAAGGTCACAGCTTATCAAGTCTTATCCTGTTAGCTTGATTATGCATTCTCTGAGTGCCACCAGACCTCCCCACCAAGGAGAAGTGGTCAAATATGGGGCACCAGAGTTCATGTCAGAGTCAGTCTCTGCTCTTCTGCAACTGTGGTGAATGTCCTGTCCATTGCCTAGATCTGAATAGGGGTACAATATTTACTGCATGCATTGTACTTGATTGGTGCAGTAGGTTGAGCAGACTCCTCTGGATCGGGAGACCTGGTGGCACTCACAGGAAGGATAGCAGGCTGCCAAGAGAGACTTGATACACTATGAGCATATACAGGGGGAGGAGGTTCCCCTCAGTCCTTATTGGGTTTTGATGCATTTTAACCCAGTAATGAGTTTTCAGCTTCCAAGAATTTGTGTATTTTCTGCTGTGTCTAATGTTGCTTATATCCAACTTTAATCCATGCTTGTCATACAATATGTAAGGTATTATTTAATTTTTTAAAAATATCTGTTGAGACCCGTTTTGTGTCAATTTTGGACATAAGCTACTGAGAAGAAAACATATTCTTTATTTTTGGGGTGGTATGTTCCATAGATATCTACTAGGTCCATTTAATTTATGATGTTATTTTAATACAGTGTTTCTCTATACCTCCCTGTTGACAGAAATGAGGTGTAAAGTCGCCAGCTACCACTGGTAAGTGTTTATATATGATTTTAGCTGTAATAATGTTTCTTTTATGAACTTGGATAACCTTTTGTTTTGTGGAGAAATGCTTAAAATTGTAATATCCTTTTGGTGCATTTTTTCTTTAATATATAGGTATTGTCCTTTCCTATTTCTTCTGACTAGTTTCAGTTTGAAGCCTATTTTGTTAGATCTTAATATAGTTCTGCCTGACTGCTTCTGTTTTATAGTTGCTTCAAATAACGTTTCCTATCCTCTACCCTAATCTTATGTTTTTCCTTGATTGAATGATGTGTTTTTTGGATGCCATACAAGGATGGATCCTGGTTTCTAATCTATTCTGTCAGTCTATGTCTTCCTACCGGAGTATGGAGACCATCAGTATGAAGAGTTATTATTAGTGGTGTTTACTGTTTTTGTTACTTTGTTGTTGTGTTGTGGGGTATTGTACTCCTTCCTCTGAATTACTGTTCTAGGATTAATTATTCCTTGTGTTCTTTTTGGTGTAGTTAATTCTTTCTTCAGACTAAAGTGTTTCTTCTAGTGCCTTCTCTGGAGGTGATGGGTGGACAAAGTTTTCTGATTTTTTTTCTATTTTATTATAAAATAGTTTTCTTTCTCTAGTGATTGATAGTTTTGCTGGATATAGTAGTGTGAAATGGCATATCTAATTTCTCAGAAATTGCAAAAAAAAAAAATATTTTCTGGTCTTTCTGGATCTCAATCTCCCTTGTAAAATCAGATATTATTGTAAGGGGCCTGCCTTCGTGTGTGACATTTTCTTTTTACAATGTATCTTCTAATAGTCTTTCTTTGTTCTGTAATTTTAATATATTTTTTTATTATGTGTTTTGGCGCATACCCTCTCCCTGCTGTTTATGTTTTACTCACTACGCTTTTTGTACCTTTATAGACATCTCTTTACATTGGGAATTTTTCTTCTATAATTTAGTTAAAAGTATTTTTGGTGCCCTTGGCCTTTTAAAAAATTTGTTTTGTTTTTCTCCTTGCTCTATAGGTATTATTTATATGCATGATGATTAGGTTTATGTCAACTTAACACATGCTACTGTTATCTGGGAAGAAGAAATGTTAATTAAGAAAACACCTCGATAGGCTTGGCCCATAGGCAAATCAGTAAGGCATTTTCTTTGTTGATTGATCTGGAAGGGCTTGGCTTACTCAGGCAGTACCACCTCTGGACCATTACCCTGAGCGCTATAAGAAAAAAGCATGAACAAGCCATGGGAGCAAACCAGTTAGCAGAACTCTTCCATGGCCTCTGCATCAGTTCTTGCCCAAGGTTCCTGTCCTAGTTTCTTTTGTCCCCTAATCCATAGATGATGGAATACAGTGTGGAAGTGTATGGTAAATAAGCCCTTTTCTCTGCAAGTTTCTTCGGGTCATGGTGTTTTATCACAGCACTAGAAACCTTAAGTAAGACAGCTGGTGTTGTCTTTTCATGGTGTTACAGACTTCCTGAATGTTTTGTGGCTGGATTTTTTTTCAACTGAAATATCCATTATTTTCTACGTAGTCTTCAAAACCTTAAATTAAATGGAATTTTTGGAAATCCTTTTTCTCATAATGTTATATCAGGGTGTTTTTTGTTTGTTTGTTTGTTTGTTTGGGGTGTGTGTGTGTGTGTGTGTGTGTGTGTGTGTGTTTGTGTGTGTGTGTTTACCCCATCTTGTATGGCCATTACAAAAACATTTTGGCTTCTAATTGGGTGTGTTTATGGGAATTCTGAGTGTCTCTGTATCTATTTATATAGATAGATTATATATGTTGATAGAGATATAGATAGACAAAGATATATGATGACAGAGATGATAAATATATAGATAGGTGATATAGATGATAGATAGATAGATGACAAATAGTGAATTCTTAGTGTTATGTTGACTTACATTTTCTATATTAATATTACATCTGAAAGAAGATCTATGCATTCTTGAAAAAGGGAATTGCATTGGAACCTTGAATTCACATCATCACTTACTCACCAAATATTTCTAGACCTTTGCTATGAGGCAGTCATAAGAAGCAGGTTGCCATGTGTTGTTGGAGATGACTCAAGGTCTGGCTTTCCTGGGTAGGAGATAGCTGTGGCAAAGAAGAGCCATAAGACCAGCATCCTGCCCCCTCCTATTTAGGTAACCTGCAGCAAGTGATCTTTCTGTCCTTCAGTTTTCTTTTTTATAAGATACATAAAATCAAAATGCAATCCTCATACTTTTCTTGTTAGTTATCCCATGTGAAACATACAAAACAGTTCCAAATATATAGAGAGATGTAGACAAATACCAACTGGAATGGTGCAAAGGAAATCATGTAGGAGACTGAGGTTCTCAGAAAATACTCTTCTCATTAGGATATATAGCATCGTGTATGTATGTGCACTTGTGTTCCTCTGAAATACCTAGATCAAATGCTGTGATTTTAGAATCTCTTTGAAGAAATTACATAAGTTAGTAACATATCCCCCTGAAAATCCAAAAACCAAGTTCCAAAATTATTAATATAATTCATTATTCAATTTGATTATTTAAAATTTATGTATAATTTTGATATATCATTCTAGTAAAGGATTATCCATATGAGCATATAAAGGGGGAGGAAGTCCCCCTCAGTCACAGTCATAGGGGAGGGGAGTAAGGGGAAAATGGGAGGGAGGGAAGAATGGGAAGATACAAGGGACGGGATAACCATTGAGATGTAATAAGAATAAATTAATAAATTTTTTTAAAAAGTAAAGGATTATATGTTAGTCCAGACATTCTAAAAAAACCTTATTTTTACTTTTGCCTCAAAGAAATTGATGATCTAAGGTAAAAAAATTTTACAAGGAATTGAAGAGAAAATGTGATTTCAATTCTTCCTTATTAGACTAAGACACAAATTGAGTCACAATTTTGATTTTATGGGGTTTTTTTTTTACTTTTTTTTTATTAATTTATTCTTGTTACATCTCTATGGTTATCCCATCCCTTGTATCCTCCCATTCTCCCCTCCCTCCCAGTTTCCCCTTATTCCCCTCCCCTATGACTGTTCCTGAGAGGGATTACCTCCCCCTGTATATGCTCATAGGGTATCAAGTCTCTTCTCAGTGACCTGCTGTCCTTCCTCTGAGTGTCACTAGGTCTCCCCCGCCAGGGGACATAGTCAAATGTGAGGCACCAGAGTACATGAGAAAGTTTTTTAACCTTAAATTTTTGTTTGTTTTGTTTGCATTTGCTATGTTTGTTTCTTTTTCTAATTTTATTTTCAGAAAAGAGAAAGACAAGAAATTTTGATTATATCAAAAAATAGTAAAGTATCAAAGTCTTGACACTATAGTCTCATAGATGTGGGCTATATATATATGAATGATACTTTCATATATTCTCAGTATCATTCAACAGGAGAGTCTGATCTTCATTTCAAAAAATTGGTAACCTAAGAAGTAAAGGAACTGGTCCTACAGAATCTTTTTTTAGTAGGATTTGGTTGAGGGTTGCAAAGTGGCCATACTCTCCACATACATCCTCTGCAGTATTGTTAAGAGTCTTACAATGCAGCAGCAGAGCATTGCCAAGGCCACAGGAGGCACTGCTGAGAGCAGTGCTTATGAGTGACAGAAGGCATTTTTCATATACCCTCTGATCTACTTCTAAGTATAATCCAATCTAACCAACAAAAAAATGCTTTTATAGTATCCAAATTCCATTTTTGAGCAGATGTAGTGGTTTGTTTCCCATCAATTCCAGATTACAGGTGCAGCTGTGTTCAGGTGTTGAAATAATGGTCTCGTCATGAACAACTGCTCTCTTCATCATCTAGCCTAATGATTTCAAGGTTTTTAACAAGGGAAGATATTTTTTCTTCTCCCAGTGCATCACTAAGTAATATTTTTGTAAATATCAAAACATAATTAAAAAAATAACCCAAAACCTTTTTGTCTGGTATCACTCATATCAAATTATATGAAAGTATATACCTCCTGAATAAGTTCCTTTCTTTTAAAAACATTTTGTTATAATTTATTCACATTACATCCTGATTGTAATACCCTTGCTCTTATCTCCCTGTTCCCATCTGCCCTTCCTCTTCTACCCTATTCCCCTCCCCTAGACCTCTGACAGTTCAGGTGTGGTCCTCCTCCCCCACTGCCTGACCACAGCATATCAGGTCTCATCTGGATAGCTGACATCTCCTTCCTCTGTGTTCCCACAGGGCCTCTCTGCCAGAGGGCAGGGATCAAATCTTGGGCACCAGAGTTCCGTTCAGAGTCACTCCCCTCTCTCCTACCCTGTGGAGAACGAGTTGTCCATTAGCTACATCTGAACAGCGGTCTAGGTTCTTTACTCGCAATGTCCTTGGTTGGTGCATCAGTTTGTCCAGGCCCCTCCTGGGTCCAGATCCCCCAGCCTTGATGGTCTCCTGGTGGAATTCTTGGCACCCTTCCTTGTCCTTCCATCCCCCAACTCTTCCATACAACTCATAGCACTTTGAGTCCCAGTGTCTGTCTCCATCTCCATCTGGATGAAGTCTCTCAGAGGACATATATGTTGGGCTAATCTCCACTTATAAGTGAGGATATATCAAGCGAGTCTTTCTGGGTCTGGGTGCTCGCTTCTTTAGCACAGATACTACAATTAGAATGATACAGAGAAGATTAGCATGGGCACTGCACAAGGATGACACACACATTCTTGAACAGTTACTTTCCTGTCACTAACAAAATAACTAACAGAAGCAACATCAGAGAAGGAGTTATTTTTATTTTTATTGTTTTACATTTTAAATCATTTGACATAAAGTCTCACATTGTAGCTAAGAATTGTCTGAAATGCACTGTGTGGCCTAGCCCAGGCTGGTTGCCAACTTATATGAATTATCCCAGCTCAGCTTTCCTAAGGCTTATATTACAGTTTTCAGTCACCACACCCAGCTATGGGAAGAAGTGCATATTTTGACTCAAGGCTCAAGGGGATATATCCTGACAGGGAAGGCATGGCAGCTGAGAGACTTGATTCCTGGATGTGGGAGCTTGTGTAAGTTGGTACTGTTAGTTGCCAGTCAAGAATCAGAGAGTGCAGGCAAGAAGCAATCACTCATGTATCATTCTTGTGGTCCTAAATCCTAAATATTCAGCAACTTCCCAAAATAGCAATTATTACTGAGAATCCATGTTCAAACACAAGCTTGTTAAGGACATTTTACCTTTGAACTACTATGCCTACTATGTCTTTCTGAATTTCCCTCAATAGGACATGGGGATAAATAGCTCCACAAAGAACTTTGACTAGTAGAAAATCCTATATCTTCTTTTCAGTTATGAATAATTTCTTTATATATATATATGTGTGTGTGTGTGTGTGTATGTGTGTGTATAATGTGTGTATACATATATACATACATATATTTGTATGCGTATATATGACATGAATATATATGTATACATGTTCATTTTTGTGCATAAATATGTGTGTTGTGTGCATGTCAAGGCCCTAGGTTCACACTAATCCTCTTCCTCAATTACTTTCCATTTCATATATTAAAAAACCTTTCAACTGAACCTAGATCTTATCAGTCAGACTAATTTAACTAGCTAGCTTGCTAAAGCATTCCATTGTACCTAGTTTTTATGTTAGTGCTGGAGACTCTTATCCTTGAGTTTGTGTGGTAAGCATTTAACCCACTGATTCCCTTCCTGTGAAGATGATCTTCAAAGTTAATTCCCAATAGGGATATTATCTGATAATCTTTCAACTCATTTATGGGTAAAATATTTATGCATAGTAACCAGGCCTCTCTCTTTTAGTGTCTATATCTTGCTGTGGTAATTAATTTTTTGTCATGAAATACCTGGCAAAGGCAACATAAGCAAGGACAGAATTATTTTGGCTGACAGCTTGAGATAAAATGTTTAATCCTGGGTAAAGCATACAGGCAGAAACATAAGAGACCCAATTACATTGCATCCATAGCCTGGAAACAGAGAGAGAAAGATACATGCTGATACTGCAGTTTTTTGAAATTGATAGTTTTATACATTTATACAATTTTAGCCATTCTTACCTCCATTACATCTCTCACGTCCCTTCTTCCACTGAAAATCTCAATAAATTCCCCTTCTACTTTCATGCTCTCTCTCTCTCTCTCTCTCTCTCTCTCTCTCTCTCTCTCTCTCTCTCTCTCTCTCTCTCTGTCTCTCTGTGTGTGGTGGGTGAGAGAGAAAGAGAGAGAGAGAGAGAGAGAGAGAGAGAGAGAGAGAGAGAGACATGTGTGGTAAATTTTTTACTAAATCAACTCATCAGTGACTACACACCTTAAAAAAATAATATCCCCTCCCCCCAAATCATTACCTGCCATTCTTTCCTTTTGATTCAGTCTGGTACCTCAACACAGCAGATGGTATCACCCATATTCATGGTAGGTCTTAGTGAAATGTTTGAGAAACAAACTTACAGGCAAATATAGAGGCATGCCTCCTAAGTGTTTCTAAGCCATATCAAGTTGACAATGAAAATTAGCTATAGTACATGGCTTGTCATCTTGATACCCAAAATATCACTTTAAACTGATAGAGTAATATATATATATATATATATATATATATAGATATATATATCATTAACATATAATAATGTAATTAATATAATAGTAATATATTCTAGCCGTAAAGTTCATATGATAAAAAGGGTGCTTAGACCATCTATAAAAGGCTCAGAAGTTATAATATACCAATACTGTTTAAAAACCTAAAGTCTCTTCTCAGACCCATGGCAGTCTCTTCACAGTAAACATGTATAAAACAAACATTAATAAACAAAACAAAACAACTTACATAGCTCCAATACAAAATGGCATGCTGTTTAGTTTTATGTCAGCTTCATATAAGCCAAAATCATTTGGAGAAAGGAATCCTAATTGAGAAAATTCCCCCATCAGTTTGATCATTGGGCAGGCCTGTGGTGCATTTCCTTAATTAGTGATTGATGTGAGATGACCCACTGTCCCATTGAGGGTTGTACCTCCTCTGAAAAAGTCATTCTGGGCTGTAAAAGAAAGCCACCTAAGGAAGCCTTGGGGAGCAAAGGGGTAAGCAAATTTCCTACAAGGTTTCTTTTCCAGTCCCTGCTGGTAGGGTCTTGCCCATTTCAACTTCTGTGCTTATTTCTTCTCATGATGAAGTGTAGGACGGATCTGTAAACTCATTCTCCCTTACTTGATTGGTTATTTTTATCACAGGAAAAAAAAGCCCTTAGAAAATTTGTATAAACTATGCAGTCCCACTACAAAAAGAGAGGATGGTTGTGAACTATGGCATGATGAGATAAAGCTATCACAAAGTATAGTGTGGAAATGGATGTATATGAAAAATTAAAGAGGAAGTAAACACTAAACAAAGTCAAAATATAAATATAACAAACAAAATAATAGTGAATCTTCACTTAACTAATTTTATTTATTTTCTAGTCACGAGAAGGTCAAGCACTGCTGAAAGCTACACAATCACTGAAAATATACCAAGAATGAATGAAGATGTGAGTAATTAAAAAGAATAGGTACTAAATCAGATTAATTAGCAAGATCTTTCATAGTCTATGAAAGAATAATTGCCTACATGGATCAAAAAGCTGTCAAATAACTCACTGGTTTACATTTCATATAATTAATTTTACACTTAGTCTTCAGGATTATGTTAGAATTATAGACATTTTTACATATGGAAAAAGAAGCATTAAAGTGATGCATTTATTTTTAGGCTATTAGGTCATTTCACTTCCTTTCATATTTCAGAAAATTTAAAGCTACTCTGTTCAACAAACTACTTAAAGCTGTGACTGTACTATATGAGTGAAGAAAATATTTCTATTGTCAGGAGAAAATATTTAGATATCTTTGAAAGAGATAGATATCATTGTGTGAAGAGAACATTAAAAACATCTTTGCAACACTAGTCTGGAGATAATATACTGCATGTTTGCTATCGAAGTTGTAAATTTTTCTTGGAAAGCTATGCAGAATTTGACTGAATACATCAATTGTATGTTCTATTTATTTCTAGTATTACTTATTCTACAGAAATCATGGCAATGTAACATTTGTGGACATAATATGGTTCATGATATGAAATAAATAAATCAGAAAAAAATGGTTTTATTTCTAACTCTTGGAAATGTTTAACTGTGCTCTGTAAAGCACAGGCTATTGGAGAGAATTACAGCGTGATTTCTACTGTGCGCTCCAAGCCTTGGCTGGAAGAACTATTCATTCACCCCCTGTACAAACTGCTGAGGTCATCATAAATAACGTGGGGGACAAAATGGTCTTTGCCTTTATGTCCTACACAGTCGAGCTTACAGCTTACCAGACACTGTAATCCAGGAAGTAGGCTACACACCGGCATCAATTATGAATTTTTCACTTGCAGCCTGCTATTTCTGAGCAGTTGCCTTGATTCCAGCATTTTGCTTGACCATTAGACTGCAAAAATAAAGGAAATGTCTTTAAACGGTTTATATTTTAGATGAGTACGAAAGTAAGCTCCATAAATATAATTATATAAACAAGTGTAAAAAACACAATAAATATTAGACTATAATTCAACTGATAAACTCAAATGTGGATAACCAGTTGCACATAAATGTTAGAATATAAGGCAAAAACACTAAGGGTTTATCGAGAAGACCTACCCAAATAGATCCTCCTAAGGTTTAACGGCTAGTCCTAGGGACCTTAGGATTTGGTGTTTTATAGCAGTTTCTACTTCATATATCCTAAAGGAGAAATTAATAACACAGAAATATATATATGTGTGTGTGTGTACTTATATATGTATAATACACACTAAGTCAATATCTTATTAGTATATTCAGCTATGTTAATCTTTGTCCTGGTCCTCTTTTCATTAGAATTGTGAGGTCTCATTGTTATGCTTTTTACTACATCAAATATTCATCATATCAGCTATTTTGTGCTATATTTTACATATTAAAATATAAATTAGCAAAAAAGAGCAGATTTAACATTTTGTTGTAATTGATTTCTAAATTAAGAGTGGTCCTTTTAGCATATCAACTTATGATTATTCTTATTTAATAATAAAAATATTTATTGATAAAAAATTAAACTTTTTTGAGGCATTGGTGGCATATGCCTTTAAATCCCTCTGCTTGAAAGGCAGAGGCAGATGAATCCCTGTGCGTTTGAGGCCAACTTGGTTTACAAAGCATATTCCAGGATAGACAGGGCTACACAGAGATATCCTGTCTTGAAAAAATATCAAACAAAAATTTCGCATTTTAATATAGCTGTGGTCATATTATATACTTTTCATAATTAAATTCATAAATTTACCAATACATAAGATTATTTCTTAAGTAAGAAGTTTTTAAGAAATTCTACTATTTATATATTAGCTTTTAGAGACAGGGTTTCTCTGTGTAGCCTTGGCTGCCCTGGACTCACTTTGTAGACCAGACTGACTTCAAACTCACAGAGATCCATCTGCCTCAGTGTCTCTTAGTGCTGGGATTATAGGCATGCTCCACTGCACCCGGCAAAATTCTACTTTATAAAGAGTCAAACTGCCCAAAGAGAATCAAGTTTTAGACATACTGATTGAAAATCCTATAGTGCTTGACATTTTAGTACTGTTAAACTATATACATTTCTTCCTTTTCTAAAGAAAATGTCAATATATTCTATCTAATGTTCCTTTTTTTTCTTCCAGTGTGTACTTTTTAAAGTTAAGTAGAACAAGTGTCTTGTTTCCTTCAAATCTCTCAAGTGCATGCATATGTGGTTCTCATTGTATGGGCTGGAAATGACTATTAGAATTTGATTCACCTTTTTTATAAAATCTTAGGTGTTAGGTGTACTCACATGAGGATAATTATTCCTGTAAACAAGTATACTCAATTTTACTGAAAATTTATCAATTTTTCACAAGAGATGAAGATGTTTTGATCAGTAATATATGCAGTTTTATGAGAGTTATAAGACATCTTTTATAACTACTACTAATTGAACTGTCAAGATTTTTGTAGGGCAGAAAGAAAACAACATTACGAACAAATATATCTGATATCAAAAATTCTAAATTATAAATCAATCATCTAGTTATGTATGAAGTACAGTAATTATGTTACACATTTATAAAGTATATAGTTCTTTTTTTGCAGCTGATATTAGTGAGTAGAGGTAAATTAGATAAAAATAGCTGTTTTATCTTCTTTATCAAATTTTTCTTTTTCATAAAAATTTAGATAACTGGTAAATTATTTTAGTTTCCATTTCCTTCATTTTCTAGAGGAATTCAGAGATGCTAAAGAGATTTGAATTAAACTACTCTGGAAAGCAGAGGGAAAAAAAGAAGGTCTCAATAAAGCAAACACTTCATACACATTTCCTGAAAAATTAACTGCAAAGAAAATTGTATGCTTGGTACCACCAACCCATGTGGGAGAAACTCAGCTATGGCAAAAGCAATAATGTGCATAATTCACAAAAGCTGATCTGACAAATTCACTTTATTTTCTGATAGTAAAATATAATTACATCATTTTCCCATTTTCTCCCTCTATCCCCTTGTGTGTAACCCTGCCCTGTTCTCTCTCAAAATCATGGCCTCATTTTTTTGGTTTTATTTGTTCGTTTGTTTTAACTGTCATTACTTTGTGCAGAGATGGGGGGACATGGTAAGATTCTTCCTTCCATATTAACATTTCTTTTGATGTCATCTTTACTAGATTCATTTAGGCAGCCATGTTGTTGAGGATTCATGGACGACACCTCACAGAGAAACTTAATTTTAAAAGCTCTAAATTTAGGCTAGTTTATAATGTATTGCTCAGAATTGCTTAATTGTTAAACACCATACTATGGAAAGTGGCTGTGATGCAAACGCAGGATGTAGAATCATATTTTGTATTGGAAGCAACTGTAGAAGAAAGTTGAAGAAAAGACATAAATTAACACAATGGTGTGGTCCAGGTTTGTGAAGCAGTCTTTAAGAGGATCCCGCAGATCTTGACCTCCCTAATACTGCATGCTGTCTTCAGGAAACTTACACTTGAAAGAATGCCATAGAACTTCATCAATGGAACGTTTTAAGAGGCTCTCTGTTGCCTGCTTTTGATCGCTTTACCCTAACTGGACGGCCATGTCTGGACTCAGTGGACAAGGATGAACTCATTCCTGATGCAACTTGATGTGCTGCAGTGGGCTGTTGGGGGAGGGGGTCCCCTGTTCTGATGATAGGAGGAAGAGGGATAGGGTAAAGAGGGTTAGAGAGAGGGACGAGTTGGAAAGGGGGCTACAATTGGCATATAAAGTGAATGCATCAGTTAAAAATAAATTTTTAAAAGAGATGGAACGAGGAAGAGGAGAGAGATGGGAAAGAAAAGAGGAGAGAGGAAAAGGGTGAGACCACATCCACATGTGTAAAAAATAAAAGTAAATGAGAAAATTTTAAAGCAAAGGAACCATCCTGCCTCCAGTTTCTGCATTGGATATAACATAAGAATTCATGAGGTCACAGAATGATTTTACTCTTTCCAAGAACAGAACTGCTTAGAATTAGCTTTTTTTTTCCCTTCAAGTTGAGGGAATTGGCTTAAAAATCTGAGAAATTGATATGCTTAACCTCTAGGAGACAAGAGACTAACATTATTTTATTATTTTAAACTTGATTTTTATTCTGCTTGTGTAAATTGTACAACATGCTATTTTGGATGCATATTAGAAAATTAGATACCTGTCCATTTACAGAGTTGACATCTTTATCTTGCCACTTATTAAGGATGAGATTGGGAACCAAGAAACATCTGAAGGGATCTAGAGTCATGGCTCAGTCCCAATCTGTTTCCAACATTCATTTCTGGAAAGGAAGCAACACTGTGTGCTCACAGACTGGCAGGTAACAAGCTGGACATTGGTGCACAGACTCTCTTATAAGTGCTGGATCCCCTTAATAACAAAGGATTTACCTTGTTCCACCCACCTCTTAAGAGCCTTAGCAATGGATGTCAACACAGTAGCAACAATTACAACCTGTCAGACACATGTCCAAACCATGGCACATCCCTTATTGTAAAAGATTCTATGCATATTCTGAAAGCCTCTGTGTGTGTGTCTCTTCACACTTAGACTCTATCCTCCTGTGTCTCATTTATACTCTCCCTCTTTCTCCTCTCTATTCCCTCCCTCCACTCTTTTTTTATAGTCTAAGGTCTCTCTCTCTCTCTCTAGCTACTAGGAAAACTGTATGGGTCTAGATGGGACTAGGATGAAAAAGGGAAAAGTGGACAGCAAGCAAGATATCCCACAAGTCCAAAGTGTCTTGAATCAGTTTCGTCAGGGCCCTCTCCTATCTTTGTCACCAGAAGAAGCAAGAACAAGATCATAAAGACTAACAGCTATCACACCTAAACACAAAGTATTGGCCACACTGGATCCATTTTCCAATGAGAAAACAAAACATATTTCACTTCTTCCTAATGGTTCTGATAGCTCAAGTCTTGATAGGGACTAATGAGTAATATGAATGCTGGTCATGGATAATGCATATTTGGAGTTTGTTCAGAGGCCTTTGGAAGTTTTGGGATGTGAATGCCTGTTAGAAAGAAGTAGTGCAGGGTAGATAAGATCAACATACATTGTACATCTGGATGAAAATTTCAAAGCAAAACTGTTATTTAACATCTAAATAAATACATTGACCATTTAATAAAAATGTAAATTCCAAATAAACTGTTAGTTATATACACTGGACAATTTTCTTTACTAACTGAGCTTTTTGCTTCTCACAGTCTCTCTGAAGTGCCATTCACAAATTCCGTTCACATCCCAGAACATTTTCTAAACCTGTAAATTAAAGATGTTGACAGCACTTCACAGTATTCTTCTGGACTGCCATTCCATCTTACTTGATTTTTTTTCTTTTCTTTTTAAAATCATGTGTCAGTAGCAGAGATGTTGTAACTGATCCTCTTACTTCTGAGCTAGAAAAACAAAACATTTTGAGTTGGGTGCAGTTCCATTCTGTTGTGCTGCCCCCACTTGTCAGTAGGTAAAAACTTTGCCCAGTCCCCAGAAGCCAGTACCTCTGGTGAATAGCTGCTTTAGACAAGCATTCATTGTTCAGAAAGCTGGATTTCTCACTGAGTAAAACCCACAGCATTGTAAAGATGCCAGTTTAATTTTTTTTTTTAGCTAGAAAGGAACTCTCACTGTTGAGACAATCATGAAAGAAGACCTCTTTTCACTACCAGTGGAACAAGTGGATGAAGAGAGTAAGAGAGAAAGTGCAAAGACTGGAGTCTGGCTCTTCTCCAAAGCAACAAAGAAAAAGCCACAGTCAGAAGAAGTAATTGAACACTTGGGAAATCTCTTTGAAGTTCTAATGCAGTAGAACTTTAATTTTTAAATGAGTAAAATCTGAATGCATGATTATTTCATGTAAGAAAACATAAGCGCATGTTTTAAGTACTAAGTGATGAATTCATAAATGTTTAATGTAGTGAGACCAAGCAGTACTGCCCTTCTGTAACTCACATAAAGCATTAGCAATGCTATTATTTGGAAGAGACAAATTAAATACCTGGCAAGGTTTTACCCCTTACTATCTTGTTACTCATATACTTTCCGTGGTTTCTGATGATAATGTTATCTCTATTGATTGCACTTGCTTAGTAGAATTTTGTGCACCTGGAAAAGGAATTTGTGCAAAGGAAAAGTGAGGCAAACATAATATATAAATATAAAAACCTACACTATTCAATTTTAAGACTAGTAACAACCCTAACAATGTTATGCTGTTTCATTTTCCTGGAAAATATAGAAATAGAATTTCTATTCTAGTATTGTTTAACTTTGGACTAGGACTTTCACTCTGGAGCACACCAAGCTTAAGGATGATGGTTATCTAGAATACATTTTATATAATGGTGAAGAATGGCCAATGCAGTGGAACTCAATGGACTTCTGAATGAAAGAAGCATGGGACTATTATCATTGGACAGAATTTAATAATTATCTAATGCCACTACCCATTTCATTTCACCACCATCACTCTGGGGGAATTGCCAACTGGTGCTGCCTTAATACTCATTATAGGACTCCATTTGGATTTAATTTTAGAACAGTCTCCCAGTTTTTCATGTAATACCTTCTCTGAATGCAAAAAAAAAAAAAAAAGTTACCTCTTTTTCTTTCAAAGTGAAAATATAAAGCAAAGAGGCTGAATTTCTTCTGAGTCATATCCTGTCTCTGAAAACAGTTCTTAAATTGGCATCTGAAATATTTAATGTCATAGCAGAATGGTTGGCGTGGGCTTATGATGTGGGTGTTTTGAAGGTTTTGTGTGTCTTTGAATCTTACTGGAGTACTAAGAAAGCTGTGCCCAGAGCCTTTTAAAGGAGACTCTACCATTAACCTACCCACTAGCCCAAGGTGAACGTTTCAAACACTGTTTCCATACTCATTTAATAATCTCATCTTTATAACCACAAGTTAAGTATGAATGCAACACCGAAAGAACACAAAACAGCATATTGTGTTTACTATTTGCATAGAGAAATAATCTAACTTCCTTATTAGTGGATCTCATTTAACAAAAGCAGTGCCTGATAAAACTTCATCTTGTTGTCATTAATTATCTGTATACAAGGAAAGCACCTGATCAAATTGAATAACATAAACTCACCACATGTGGGGGGCTTTCTCAAAGTTATAAACATGTGTGTGTGTGTGTGTGTGTGTGTGTGTGTGTGTGTGTGTGTGTGT
>OU015743.1:103722481-103767720 GCA_907169655.1 Acomys percivali | reverse complement strand
AGAAGAGAAGAGAAGAGAAGAGAAGAGAAGAGAAGAGAAGAGAAGAGACATCTATTATTATCTGATTATCAAAAGTCTTTCTTTGTTCGAGCTATTATTTAATGACTTATTGAACCTTATTGCAATCAGTCTTCCAAAGATACTATGCAACTTTACATATGGTATCAGAAATTACAATAGTGAATTTTATTTCCCCCAGAAATGTTCAAGCTATAATTGTACATTTTACATCTAAATATGTTATAATTTCAACAGCATTTATTTTTATTTTTATACAAAGAGTACATTTCTTGAACAGGTATTAAAACTAAGACATAAAGTATTCATCATTAGCTCTACTTACTGTTTGTGGTATTTATTCATTGGTATAGTTACATATTTCCTCCCAGGACCCTTTCCTTTGGCAGGCCTCTAATGTATTTTCCACTGTAATTTCTGTGTGTCTGAGAAAGTCTTCCTTTTGTCCCTACTTGTCAAAGTGATTTCAGAGTATAAATGATGTGGGTTTCAGGACATTAACATCACCCCACTGTTAGGGTCTACCTTGCTTCTGGTTAATCATGTGGCATTTTTCTTAAAGTTGTGCTCTGTACATAGTATTTTTTTTCTTCGCTGATTTTTTATGTCATTGTTTCATTTCAAGCAAGTTAATTATTGTACTTGGATTTATAGTTTTCTTTAGTTTATCTATGGCATTTTTGAACTTCTAACAGTTCATGACTACATTGATCTCTGAAGATGTATTTTTGCTTCTTTTATAGGACTCTTTGCTCTATCATCAATATCTTCCTCACCCATGTGTACTAATTAATGTTCATCAGATTGTAATGTGTGAGAAATTTTCTGTGGATGTTTTTCCATGTAGATGAATTTTTTTCCTGAGAGTTGCAGCCAGCATACCTTGTGTATAATACATATTCTTCATGGGTTTTACTTATTCTTTACTTTGCAACTATACAACATTGTCTAGTGCACATACAGATGACAAAATGATCCTGATGGTGACAGGCGGTTGGGGGGAGGCTATAGTGATCCATCTCTATTTACTTGGACCTTCGCTTCTTTATCTGAAAAAAAAATCCCTGTGAATTGGAGCAGTATTTGTGCAGTAAAACTGTCAGAACATGAAATGAATTAATATCTATAAAAGGGCAATGCTAAGGTCTGCCACTGTTTGTGGAGTTTGATATATTATCTATACCCCCAATGACTTATAAAATCTACCAGCCTAGATTTTCACAATGAAACAGTGAACCAAATATGTGTGTGTGTGTGTGTATGTATGTGTGTGTGTGTGTGTGTATGTGTGTGTGTGTGTCTGGGAGTAGTGCCACAATCCTTTAATTTCAGCACTTGGGAGGCAGGAGCAGGCAGCTCTCTGTGAGTTGGAGGCCTGAGTGCTAGGACAGTCAGAGCTATACAGGGAAACCCTGTCTTGAAATAAAACAGCAACTATAAATATGTATAAATGAGCACACGCTTACTATTAGAGAAGGACAAGCAGATTGAGAGAATAGAAAGGGGAAATAAACTAAGCAGTTGGTTAGGTGGGTGTATTTAAAGCACGATATCTGCAGATATTGAAAGGTCACACTGTATACATTAATACATACAATTCATACGCATTAGTTATAATAAATATATAAATAAAATAATAAAAAAATAAAAGAGCATGTAAGAGAATCACCTCCAAATAAGGACACAAAAATGCACAAAAGTATATATGAATATTCCAGAGCACTTCAAAGTTTATAAGCATGATCTGAACTTAAAAGAGCTACATGAAAATGAGTTAAGCATGAAGGCAAGCTGCTAAACCAGCAGAATTCCTGTTCCCAGCATTGACAGTTTAAGAAAGAAAATGAAGATAAGATTTGAAATTAGATAACTGTATGAATAAATACCATTAGGTGCCTCTTACTGCACCCAAAGTCTTCCCTATTCTATGCATTCATTTTCTCAGTGTACTTTTCTTATTTTAAATTATTATGATTTATTCAGATTACATCCCCTCACCTGCATTTTAGCATTACCTCTCTCCCTCCTTCTTCCATCCTATTCCCTTCCTCTAGACTTCTGACAGGAGGGTCCTCCTCCCCCTATATGCCCACAGTATATCAGGTCTCACCCAGATAACCCGCTTCCTCTTCATCTGTGTACCCACCATGTCTCCCCACTAAGGGGAGGTGATCAAATCTGGGACATCAGAGTTCATGTCAGAATCTAGGTTTGCAACATGCATTATCCTTGGATGTATATTTTTTGTGGTTTTTCTTTCTGTTTGTTTTAACAAATACATTTATTTTATTATAATTAAATAAAATAAACTACATATAACAGGGAAAACATGAGACAATCATGAGTTATATAAATATTACATTCATAGAGATTTGGCTATTTTTATTTGTCAAACTTGAAGTAAACATCTTTCCTATCTTGTTGGGTCTAAAGTTCTGAATGAAATTAATTATCTATCATATCTCATCTCTATTAACTGAAATCCTTTATCTTGATATAAAATTATCTTATCCCCTAACCAACTAAACTCAGCCCCCCTCAGAGACTTGAGAAGGAATAAAACTTAAACGGCTGAGAGAACTGGTAGTGCAGGTTAGCAGCTTTCAAAATGGAAAAACAACTGAGACAGTTTTCTGCCTGAACTGTCACCCAACACTCTCTACAATGTTGAAGCCTCTTTGTAGGCCTTTTAACCCAATATCTCTGCCAGACTTAATCCCAAAGCAAGAACTATTGAGAACTTGTTTACCCTGTTTTGGCAGAGTTTGGCCCTAGACTCTGCCTGCATCTAATCTTGTCCATACTTAGGCAGAATTCTGTCTGTGGCAGAAATGAGAACATTTTGCCCAGTGGCTGGTTTGCCACATTTCAAGTCAATTCCATAATGAAGTTCTTAGATGATTATCATCTTCTTTGAGATCAGCTGGGTGTTGTCAGGAGTTAACCTGTCTTGTTGTCAAAGAATCTTTAGAATAATAAAAACATCTTTAATTGCCATATTCTCTGGGTCTCTGAGGCTTTTGAAGACCTTATTTCACTATTTTACCTTATATATCTATAGAATCATATTTATCTGTTAAACTTAGGATAAATATTCTTGTGCTAAGTCAGACTAGTATTTGATATGATCATGCTTTGCATCAATATACAAAATTCTATACCAAAGACTTAGAGATAATCTTCTTTGTGAGTAGTATTAAGGCCTTGAGTTAAGGAGTAGGTTCAATCATCTACCTTTTCTTCTATCCTCCCTCCATATTTCTATATCCTCCTTCCTTTCTTTTTAGCTTCTATTTCCTTACCTACAGATGAAAGATAAAGGAAAAGAGAGATATCCCAGAGTTCAGCCTAGTTTTCTATCTGTATAAGGCCAATAATAACTTATAACTACCTCCTGATGAAAATAAGCATTTGTAGACCAAGAGAGAAAACAGAGGCCTACCTCTTAGATTGAATAGGACATCATTCTTTTAAGGTTTCTTCAGGCTACATTGGGGCATATTATACCTTAGAAGGGCCCCCAAAATATTGGAAAATTGGTTAAGCAAGCCAAGGATTGAATTTGTCATCCAGTTTTTAAATGTTGAGAGATTCCACGCTTAATAAGAGTCCTATGTGGGACAGATTAAAATGCTACATGTATATTTTTAAATGAAGCCTAGCTCAAAGCCCACAGATCCTAGTCACCCTTTTCTTATAGGCAAGGTTTCATAAAATACAAGCTGATACCTTTCTTTGCCACACTCACAACATAGCATATAGTTCTTGTCATAGTTTAAAATTTCATTAATGTTTTATAAAATATTTGCCTTCATAATTCATAGCAGTCTTTCATTTGGCTAAAATGCTAGACTAATTTTTTACCTCAAAGAACAATAAACTGAATCTTTCCATTCTCTAGTTCCTTAGCAGATTTCATATCTACTCTGTAGCTTTACTTTTAGAATACATTTTCAGTTTAGACTAATTGCTCCAGTCTTTCAGAGTCTGAAAATTGTACTATATAGTAGGCAAAACCATCCCAAGATTTCTTGGCATGCGTTGTATGTGACTGAATTGTTTACTTTGAAATGGTACAAAGATGGGATCATTAGTAGATGTTTGTGACTTTCTAAACCTGATCCTGAGCCATTAACCACTTTCCTTTGGTGGCAAGAGTATCTATCCCAGGTCAATATTAAGTAAACTAGTGAACTTTCTTATTCATATGAATTTAGTTTTTTCACTCAGTGTCTTAGGAGTTATTTCAAAGACCGTAGTGAAAACCAGTCAATTCAGATAAAACACAGATTTCTCTGTGGAACATTTTCTATGAGATGAGTTGCATGCTTCTCCACTGTGGCTCACAGACTTCTCTACTAACTCCTGGCATAGTTTTTACTCCAGTGTACCATAATTCCACTTGCATCTGTATCACTGAATCAAATGTTGAGAAGTCCTTTATGAATGAGTCTTGCCTTTGTTTATCTCTATGATCAAAATTCACACATAGAAATTACATGATAAATGCTCACTAAATTAATGACTAACAAAGATTCCCATAGTTTCATCTTAAATATAGAGATCTGTGCAAAGTTTGCAGCTTTCTTGGAAATTATCGTAGGAAGCAAATTGCTAAAAATGACTCATAACAGTCTCAGGAAAGAGAAAAGCCAGCGCCTCACTTAAAACACTATTTTAGCTTCATGGACATATGGGCTATGTCCCTTTTGTAACCAAAAGAAAATGTCTTCCTTACAAACAAAACTGCATGTTGTTGTGATTTCTCTCTCTTTTTTTCCTCCTTCTACAAACACCTTTGCACTTCTTTATGAAATGTCAGGAAATGCATCTCATTATCACTCAAAAAAGAACTAATACTTGAAGTGCCTTAGAGTATCTCACTTAAAAATCAAATAAAAGGACAAAATGCAGCAAAATCATGCTGTTTCTGAATGCCTGCATATGATTACATGCAAACTCTACATGGAAACTGTTCCTGCCTGACACTAACACATTTTTTTGGAGTATAGTATCTGTAGGTCATTTGTGTCTGCCATTTCAGGGCCAGAGACCACTTGCTTTTCTTTTCTTTCTTTCTTTTTAAAGCTAAATTCCTGTAAGGAAAGGCTCATCAATAAATAGCCAGTGTCCTTGTACATAGATTGCAAAAGAGTAATCAATGGAAATGGAAAACAATCAATGAAATGAGAGCATGATGACCTTGACTTTTATATAGAATCTTTACTAATTGAACTCTAAGCTAGCCCTTGAGATTTTTATTCAGTCTACTAGTGAGAAGTCACTTGAATATCAATAAATCCTCTTGGCTTTGTGAATTAATTTTCAAAAGGCTAAAGTTTAGTGAAATGGATTGAATTTATTTGTAATCTAATTGCAAAGGAAAAATGACTTGTTCTTATTCCATCATTTATATTTACAGGGAAAACATTGGCAAAAAAATTTCAAGGACCACTTATAGACATAAAGGACACACTGAGAATTGGACATGTTTCTCATTTTTTATTATAAAATATCCTAAATATTAATTAAAATTATGAAAATGAGTATTTCATTATGACCTTAAAAACCTGCTTGATGTAATGGTGAAGCATAATATTGAGAGTATAGCAACTATAGTACAATCTAGTACAAGAAATCCTTTGACATGACCATGAAATTAACTATGGAAGAACAGAGGTTCAGGGCTAAAATTTAATAAGCAAGTTAAGAGTTAAATACTGTTATTAGTGGATTAGTAGAATTTCATAAGCTTTAAACTAAATATTAAATAAGGGCAAAAATACAAACCAAAGCTCTAGAAATGTCAGAAGATATAATTTGAAGTGGTGGACAGACTTGCGTAATTGAGATTTGTTAGTAGTGACAAAGACAAGACAGAAAGGACAGATGTAGGTGAAGGTGCCTTTTCCTTCCACATTCAGGTGCAGAGACTTCAGACCCAGCAGTGAGGAAGGATGAGGACACCTGAGCTTTGTAAATAGGAGCAGGAATTGAGAAATATCAGTCACAAAAGATAAGGCGTAAAGTATGTGATTATCCCAATGGAAGTGACACAGCAAGTGCGATGGGAATGAACAGACAGACTTGCTACGAGTCAGAATTGAGATTTAATCTTTAGCTGAAAGTGACTCTGGGTGTAGTCAGGGAAGCATGGCTTCATTTCTTTTTAAGTTTTATATATTATAATTTATTCACATTACATCCTGATTATTTATTGTTATTATTATATTTTATTCACATCCTGATTGTGATCCCCTCACCCTTATCTTCCCATTCCTGCCTCCCTCCCTCTTCTGCCCTATTCTCCTCCCCTAGACCTCTGACAGGTCTCCTCAACACCTGACCACAGCCTATCAGGTCTCACCCAGACAGCCTGCTTCCCCTTCCTCTGTGTTCCCACAGGGCCTCTCCTCCA
This sequence comes from Acomys percivali, assembly GCA_907169655.1. Taxonomy (NCBI): domain Eukaryota; kingdom Metazoa; phylum Chordata; class Mammalia; order Rodentia; family Muridae; genus Acomys; species Acomys percivali. Next base: position 103,761,284 of record OU015743.1, on the reverse strand, counting down.
AGAGCTGTGTTCAAACCGTGGGCAACAGAGTTCGCGGCAGAGGCACGCTTGACCTTACACTTTCCCTTCTTCTATCCTCTCCCTTCCTCCTAACGTATTTAAGGTCTTCAAATTCTCAGGGGCAGATCTCTCCTTCCCCCTCTCTTGTTCCCTCTGTCCCTACCCAATTTCATGGTCCCTTGAAAACATACATATGAATAGCATACAGTCCGATCCAGTTACATTTAGAAATATGTATGTATATACATATAATCATGTAGTAACAATTAATGCAAAAAGAAGACAGATTTGAAAGAGCAAGGCGGCCAATGGGAAGATTTGCGAGGAGAAACGGCAAAGGATAAATAATATAATTTTATTATATCAAAAATTTATTATATATCAAAAATCTGAAAAAAGAAAGAAAGACACAAACAAACAAAACAAAAAAACTGTGAAGTACGTTTTGTGTCATTCAAATATTCTTGGGAATGGAGGCTGCCTTGGAGTGTGATTGAAATAACAAATGACACTCTACAGAGAAATCTGATTTTGTAAATTGCTTCTTGGTTAAGGGTGGTTTTTGTTGTTGTTTTGTTTTGATCTGTTTTCTGCTTCCGCACTGGTATTTGGTCTGGCTTGGACCTGTGCAGGTCTTACGGGTGTTGTCACAGTTGCTATGAATTCATATATGTATCAATTCTGTTGTGTCTGGAAAGAAGATGTTTCCTAGGTGTCTTCCACAATGCCTGGCTCTTACAATCTTTCTGTGCCTCTTCAGCATAAATCCCCAAGCACAGAAGGCATGGATGCGATGAAATGTCTCAGTCACAAAAACTAGGCTCACAATAAAAAAGACAAGCCACATTAGATTTTTACATGAACATTATTTTATTTTATTTTTTATTTTTTTGAGAAGGTTTCTCTGTGCAGTTCTGGCTGTTCTAGAACTCACTCATTAGACCACGCTGGTTCCAAACTCAGAGATGCACCTGTCTCTCCCTACAGAGTGCTGAGATTAAAGGCATGTACCACCATCATCTAGCTTTTGAATATTTTAAGTCCCAAAAAATGCTAAATATGTGTGTGCACACATACACACAGGCACACACACAAATTATAGTGAAAATCTTAAGAAAGTGAATATGTACATTTATTGTATGCCTGTTACATTATTGAAATGACTACTTTTTCTCATAGGAGAGAAGAAAAACATTTGTCCTTCCACAGTCTCCTTTCTTACCTAATCCATATCATGAGAACTCAGGTATCTTTTTAGCCTATAATCAACTCAAAATGTTAAAATATGAAGACACACTTAACAGATAAGTAGTGATTTTTGGTCCATTTGATTTTATGTATGAATGTTTGAATTTACCTTATTAAGAAATATATATTTTTATAAGGTAGTTGGGGGATGTTCCCATAAAATGTTATGAAATGCTCTTGATTTTATGTTTTCATTAATGTATTTAAGGATTTTTTAATGCCAAATATTCTATATGGAAGTTTCTAGAAGTTTCTTTAAGGGGATTATTTTAAAATTTTCTTGTATATAACCTTATCCACTAGAATGGCAAGGTAATAACTGTACATCAGAAACTTTGCCCATAAACATATTAAGTTCACCTTAATTAAAAAGGACACCTTGATAGTAGGTTTTAGCCATTCATTAACCATAACAAGAAAGCAGGACCCTTTATTTCATAGTGAAAAATTATCATATGCTAATTTCTTTTTCATTTTATTTGAATTTTAACATCTGCTTTTGCTATAAGATGTTTTGTAAAGTCAGAATGTGGTAGTCAGGTACCTCTCTTCAAGATGTGCAGTTTGGAGGGCTGAAAGATGACTCACTAGCTAAATGTGAAGATTGTTCTTCTAGGGGATTCAAGTCTGTTTCCCAATTCACATATCAGTCAGTTCACAACTTCTGAAAACTCCAGTTTTAGAGAAACAGATGCCCTTTTCTGCGTTCTATATGCAACTGTATACACACACACACACACACACACACACACACACACACAAATAGAATCTTTAAAAGAAAGAAGTGCTATTTAAATTATCTTTCTGAAAGTTTCTTAGAAGGTTTATGAACCACTTTATAGGTATGGTGACGCTATAATCATCTTTAATTTAAAGTAGTTTTAAGATTTCACTTGCCATAATTACATAACTCATTGAATTTGCGTTCCAAGCCATTTCAACTTAAGCTCTAGATAGATGCAGTTGGCTCCTACAAAAGAATAGCAAAGATAATAGTTAAGTTTACATTTTTCTTATCCATCAGGCCAAGGAACATCCATCCATATAGGAGCACACTGTGAGACAACTGACAGATGACAAGTGATGGATAAAACTGTGAACATGGCAAAGAAAATCGATGGCAGGGCCTAGGTTTCTCTCTCGCTACCATTTGAAAAGTAACAGGAAGAAGTGCCATGCTCAGCCATGCAACATATGCTGTCAGTGAACAAGATCAGCCTGAAGGCTTGAAATGTGCAAGAGGAGACCAGAATATTTGATAAATACTAGATGTGATGACATACATGATGACTTTATGTTCAGTCACAACAAATTTTATATTTATCACTATCTATATCTTATCTATCATCTATATATCTGTCTGTCTATGTATATATGTATGTATATATGTATCTATCTATTATCTATAATATCTGTCATCTATCCTTTACCTGTGTGAAAGTAGGTGTAGATATCTTTCTTAAAGATATTCTTCCTCACTGTTTGCCAGATTCCATCTTCTAGGTAAACAAAATTCTTATGTTGACTTTTTCATATGAGGGAAATCAATGTTCTAGCATTCCCTTGTTCCATTAATGACTTTCCTACTCAAATCCTCATTAAATCCATGAGAGCCCCATTAATTTTTCAGGTTTGCCATAATAAATTAGTAGGGAACTTAGTGAATTAAAATGACCTTATTGTCTCACAGTTTTGATGGAAGATTCAGTACTGTCCAGCTACCACAGCAGCCCTTAGGTGTAGTCTTCTTTACTTCTCCTAGGCTTCTAAAGATTTCCAGCAGTCCTTGGATGTAGCAGATCTCTCATCTCTTTCCTATATTTTTGTATTCTTTTCTATGTCTCCCAACCTATCTCTTTACAATAACATTTATTCATGTATTTAGGGGCCATAAGAATTCAATATGACCTCATCATCATTATCCTAGCTTTACTGAGGTTGTTTTGTTTTTACATTATTTTTCTGTGGTAGGGCTAACACCAGGCCCCTAGTCATACTGGGAAAGCACTATTCCACTGAGCTGCATCCCCTGTTTTATTGAGGCATCCTTAGTAAAGAAAACTTGTATAGATTTCAGGTACATAGCTTGATGTTTTGTAAAATGATTACCATAATTAAGCTAATTAACATAGCTATTTTAACTGAATTACATTTGCAAAAATTGTATTCCTAAAGAACCTTAAGCTCCTGTTAATGGGTTTGGGAATGAAGACTTCAACATGATTTTTGTAGGAGACATAATTTAATCCACAATAAGGCACTAATTATATGTAGACACTTAGAAGAAAAATCAGCTACTATAATTTACATTTACATTTAACTCAACAAAACTCATCAGATATTTAATGATCTTTGTATTACATAGCATATCACTAGTATACTGCAGGGACCAAAGCATTATTTTCTCTTAGGTTAGTGTGTTTTTATAACTGATAAATAAGTATGTGTAATTCTATAGTACATTTTGAAGTTTTCAACTATGCACACATTATAAAACACACTACCCACAAAACCATCACCTTACCAATATTAGTTTTGTGACAAGAATTGAAAGTATGATACAGTTTTAGTACACAGGGTGTTAGAGCAGCTACACTCATCATACAGAGCCCACTGTACGTATGCTCGGGTATACAGCATTCCTTCCTCATCTTATATCGCCGGTAATGACTGTCTTTATGATACTGGCTTTAAAAAGTTCTGCAAATATAAGGCATCACATAGTATACTTGTCTTTCAGTGCTGAACTTTTTGCACTTAATATAATGTCTTTAGATTATATGTATGCATGTGTATGAATATGTATATGTATATATATATATGATTTTATAAATCATGTGATCCCCTTATTACTTTGCACCATATTCCACTGTGATTGTATACCCCATTTTAAATTCATTTGTCAACTGGCAGACACATAAGTTGCTTACATTTCTTAGCTATTGTTAACACTGTTGCAGTAATTATTTCTGTGAAAATATCTCTTGGATATGATTTAATTTCTTTTGGTGTATACACAGTGTTGTGCTTGCCAGATAAGACACAAAATATTAGACTATAATGCTGTATTTCCATTTACATCAGTTCAATTTTCACTTTCATTTGAAATGTTTGATAATATATTTTGACCCAGTAACATGAAGAATGATTTTATACTATATTTTGCTTTCTTGTGTTAACATGGTCTTATATATTTACATTTCATGTATGTGCATCATACTTGAAGGATATATATGAAAGTAAGGACAATGATGTGATGACTTTGGTAGCACGAAACTACATACATACAAGTTCTTATGGTCAAATTTGATTTTTTCCTGCATACATCTTAACATGAGAATTATAAAAATAAAGTAGTCTTTTTGAGGTTTATACCAGATAATCAGCATTCCTCTGTGTTTGATCAATAGTCAATATCTATTAGTTGTGGCACACTGGACTTTAGAAAAATTAAGGTCAGGATATACTTTTGCTTTGGAAATTAAAACCTTGAAGTTCAAGTTTCAATATATACATATATTTTTTAATAGTGCTTTTTCTCATGTTCAATGAGATAAAATTCAGGTCTGTACCAAGCTAGTCCTACATTATAAATAACAGGGCACTCTTCAAGATTTGAAATATTTTTACTGCAAAATATATATTAACAACAAAGAATTTAAACCATCAGAAGTTAATGAAGAAATTACAACTGAAATCTAAATGTCCTCTTTTTTCTTGCACAATGTTTATTTTTTGGAGGGCTGTAGATTTTAATAAGAAACTCCATTTTTGAAATCTTTCATTCATAAAAAAACAAGTTTACAGGAGAATAAACATATTATTTACATTAAGTTGGATTAGTGGTTACAGAGTGTATAATTTAAAGCTTTTGTTAGTATATCTTTTTATAAATAATGAAAACAGACTATACTCAATTTTATTTTTATTTCCTTAATTTTTAGTGTCAAATATTGAACTCAAAGCTCTATAAGCATTATACACTCTATACTCCAGAACTTAAATGTTATTTGGTAGTGATTTTCTAAATTTCATTCTAAATGAAAATACTCTAATGGAATATTTCTAAATAAATTTGTATTTAATTATCTTCAAGCAAAGTATACAAAAAATAAGTATTTGGTAAAATGAATCTTCAAATGTCCATTTGGTCAATCACTATTGTCAACACTCTGTAACTAACCTACTATTTTTAATAGCATGGTCCCAAAAACATCCTCAAGGAAGACTCTTGGATGTAGAAAGAAATTAAGTATGGCTATTATGGGTCATACATTCTACTTATTTATCAGACTTTCTTTAAGCAAACTCTGTGAATCTCTAGTTTTAATAAATGATTCTAATGATTCTTATGCATATTACAGATATGATAAGTCCATGTTAAAGGGAAAAATCTAATAGATATTAATCTTTCAGCAGTGGAAAATTTTAGATTCTGTCTTATACTGCTAGAACCTGCTCATGGTTGTCAGAGAAAATTATCTGAGGCCCAGGTAAGACCACACTTTCCAATTTAGAAACCTATGAAGAAGCGGCAGATAACAACACCAGCAGCACCAGGCTCACTATGGCTCTGCTTGCCTACCCTCATCGTAAATTTCCATCTTCTCCTCCTTCCTTCCCCAAATCATCTCTCCTTTCTTCTTTCTTTCTTCTCCTTACCAATAGATTCTCTATTGCTGTAAAAATGAGAGAGTGAACGATCTTACAACAAAAAATAAATAAATAAAAATTTAAAAACCTTCCCTTTCCCTCTCCCTGTGCAATATCATAAAACACTCTAAAAGCAGGTGGCTTTTAAGATGAAGGCATTTAATACTTAAACAATAAAAATGCAAAGGCTACCCAATTAAATCCCTAATGCAAAGCTCTCTTCTCCAGGTCCATCAGGAGAATCTAAGAGAGGCCTCCCTCTAAACTATAGTCTATTACTATTGCTTTTGTTACTACCTGGCATTTGAAGGTGAAACTCTATTTCTGAAGACATCACACACTTAGGACACAGGACTTGGAGGAATTGATTGGGAACTAATGTACAAGCCTCCTCCTGAAAGACTAGATCTTATGTCAGCTGCCAAAGGAGAAAACCGATTGTCCTAGACAGTTGTAAATCCAATGAACCACAGCAATTACTAGCCTCAAGAAATCTCCAATAGTGAAATAGTGGCACCTTTATCTTGGGCATAAGCAACAACAGCCTGCTTAGACTTAACTTCTACTCAATAGAAGGGAACTCATGCTTGACACTGCAAACCTGGGAGAACCAACCCAGGAGAATCCACTATTGCGTGTCTTTGAACCTATGTAATTTCTGACATTATTTGAAAGAACTTTGTATACACAAGCAAATGCAGTTGTCTCCCTCATTGAAGAAGCTTCTTTTCTTTTCTTTTTTTTTTTTTTAAGCAGTTGAGGACCATTAAAGAGATTCACAACTGATCAAGATGCAGAGAAGAGTTGGCTGTTGGTTGCCTATCTCCTATAACATCTGCACCATAACCTTAAGCTCAGGGAACATCACAAAATCAGGAACAGCAATATTGTAAGAGCTGGATGATCAGAACACCTGCTGTGAGATATTGTTTTTATATCTGGCAGTTATGTAGAACCCATGAAATTCCAACATATTGTTGCCTAAATAGAGCCCACGTAATGAAAAATGTCATCTGAAATGCCAGTATGGATAGGGAAACTTTCACAAGGCCACTCTCCTAGACAAAGGCAATCAATGAGTGATGAAAATGAGAGAACCTTTGTGCAGAGAGAGAGAGAGGGTGTCCGTGTGTGCGTGCTTGTGTATGAGTGTGCATGTACTTATGTGTGAGTGTGTATCAATAATTAAGATGAATGAATTGATAACATGGCTTGGTGGATAAAGGCATTTGCTTCTAGGCCAGACAGCCTGAGTTTGATCCCAGGAAACACACGGTAGGAGAAAACTAACTCCCCTGGGTAGTTCTCTGACTTCTACATGCGTAATATGAAACATAAGCACCCACCACAAAGACAGAATAAATAAATCACCAAACAAACAAATAAATAGTGTTTTAAAAACTCAGTACACACAAATACATGCTTATATATATGTGTGTGTGTTTGTGTGTGTGTATATATATATATATAGTAACTGAGACAGGTCATGAATCTCACAGGGAGTTGAGAAAACAGAAGAAGTTAGAGATAGAGGAGATAGAAATGATGTAAATGACAACATGAACACAGTATGAGAATTTTAAAAAAGTTTTAATTGAAAAGCTAAAGAAAACAAAGCAAAGGGCTTGGAGCTATGTGGTTAAGAGTGTTTGCTCAGCCAGGCTCTGTGGTGCACCTTTTATCCCAGCATTCAGAAGGCCAAGGCAGGCAGCTCTCTGTTCAAGGCTAGTTCAAGGCCATCCTGATCTACAAAGCAAGTCCAGGACAGACAAGGCTACCCAGAGAAACCCTGTCTTAAAAACAAAAACAACAAAAAAGAAAGAGTGTTTACTGTTCTTGCAGAAGATTCATTCAGTTCCCACCATCCGCATGGTGGCCTTCTGTAACTTTAAGTCAAGAGGGATCCTATGTTTGTTGGCCTCATTGAGTAATAGCATGTAACACAGTAAACATAAATTCATGAATTAATTAATATAAATATCAAAGAGATAATTGTTGTTGATGCTACAGACAAAATAAAAAATGAAGTCAAGAGTGTCACAGCTGTCTATATCTGCCCTGTATTCTCCCTCCTGGTCCCAAGAGTATATTTTTCTGTGAGTGACTCATGGTACAAAACTATACAGTCTTTATTTTAAATTCACTCATTTCCAGTTTCCAGATTCTTTTTTTATAATTTAAATGTTATTATTATTCAGATTACAACTCAATTGTTATCCCATCACTTATATCCTCCTGTTCCTGCCTCCCTCCTTCACCCTATTCCCCTTCCCTAAGTCTAAGACTGAGGGGGACCTCATCCCCCACTATATGGTCATAGGCTATCAAGTCTTATATTGGTAGATTGATTATTCTTTCTTTGAGTGTCATCAGGCCTCCCCACCAAGGGAAGGTGGTCAATTATGGGCACCACAGTTCATGTCACAGTCCCTGCTCTCCACATAACTGTGGAGAATGTCCAGTCCATTGGGTAGATCAGAGTAGGGATTCAATGTCTACTACTTGGATTGTCCTTGGTTAGTGCAATAGTTTGAGCAGACCCCCCAGGCCCCGATCACCACAATGTTCTTCTTGTAGGTTTCTAGGACCCTCTGGGTCCTTCTATTTCCCCATCTCCTATATTTCTTTTACCTAGAGTCTCAGTAGGATGTCCTCACATCTATCCCAATCTCCTGGTAAGTGAAGACTTTCATGGTATACCCCTTTTGGGCTAGTTCCCAATTATAAGTGAGTATATACGATGTGAGTCTTTCTGCTTCTGGATTCACTCACTCATTATGATCATTTCTAGTTGGGATTAGAAGATACAGTTTCCAGATTCTTATTCCAGAGAAAGTTTGAGTATCCCAGATCTGAAATTTAAGGCCCATCTAAGTAAAGGGGAAGGGAACTTCATTCATTGTGGGTAATCACATCAGCCCATTCACCAGAACCTCCTGGACTATGGAGATTATCTACCCTTCTCAAAGCCATCCATAAGTACTCTAGAAATACTCATTGGCTTAGCAGTACTTCAGAGATTAAAAAAAAAAAACTCAAAGAAAAGAGTGCTTAGATGTATTCATTCAATTTAAAGATACAATGACCAGAAATGAAATTATTTTTAGATTATATTAGTGAAATTAAAACCAAAAATATTTATTAGAGTTGTGTAAACCAGAATTTGTTCTACATAGCCTATTATTAACATTAGATTTTACATAATAAGAGAATGGAGTACTAATAGCATAATTATGTATGTCTCTATAGGACAGCTTCAACTTCGCCTCTTGACCTGGGATCCTAAAATATCTAGCTTTATCTAGTTCTAAAGCACATATATATTAACCTCTGATGTAGCAATGCAAACTCGTGTATTTTATTCATGATATGCTATGAATTCAGAATAATTTCATTTCCTCCAATCTTTGAACAAAGGACACATTTTGGAAAGATGCTGTAGAGGGAAGAAGCTCGTTGTCTTGGGTTTTTATTGCTATGATGAAGACTATGACTAAAAGCACCTGGTGAAGAAAGGGTCTAATTCAACTTATAGTTCTAGGTAACAGTCCATTTCTGAAGCAAGGTACAGCAGGAGCCTGAAGGGAGTAAGTGAAGCAGAACCCTTGGAGGAGGGATGCTTATTTTTTGGCTTGCTCTCAACAGTCTTATCTTCTAAGCTCCCACAGTACAGCCCACTGATCTCTGAGCATTCAGCAACTTTTCTCTCCCAAAGTTTCAAAATACTTTTATACTCTTCCACAAAACAATATGGTTAGATTTGTTACATCCAAACCTATATCTGGTACCAAATTTGGTTTTAGTTAGGGTTTCTATTGCTGTGATAAAAAAACTATTGAAAGAAACTTAGAGAAGAAAATATTTACTTTGGCTTACAGTTCCATAATACAGTCCATCACTGAAGGACATCAGAGCAAGAACTCATCACAACAACCTAGAAGCAGGAACTGACACAAAAGCCATGGGGTGTTCTGCTTTTTGAATGCCTTTTCATGGCTTACTCAGCCTGTACCCAGGACCATCAGCCCAGAGATGGCACTGCCCAAAGTGATCTGGGTTCTCCCACACCAACTATTAATCAGGACATGTCCACAGGCCTGTCCAAATCTGGAGAGGACATTTTCTCAATTGAGTTTTCTCTTCTAAAATGGCTGTGGCTTGTGTCAAGTTGATATAAAACTGGCCAGCACTATCATAATTTTCCTTATGTGGTCTTTAAAAAAATACAACATCCCAATCATCTCCAAAATCCCATGCTAAAGTTCATGTTGAGACACTAAACTGTATGTGTAAATTCAGACAAATCAGCTTGAAATATTTATTGCAACACTCACTCACTTGTATCTCAATCAAACTTTTGGTCCTGAAGATAGAGATGCTTGGAAACTTAATGATTGTTGCTAATTCTTGAATCCTACAGCTAAGTGTATAATCAGCCACATTCGGTAATGGCTTTCTCAGGAACCTCAGCATCATTCCCTGCAGTTCACACATAAATGGAGCCCATTTTCCTTTTTCATAAGGTCCACAATGGATCAACCAAGCAGACTAAGCCATGGAGAAGGAAAAAGGAAATCTCACTTTTAAAAGTTTCCAATTCAAACTTACTAAATCTCATGTATGAAGAATGTTTTAAATGTTAGAGAGAGTTTTGGATGACTGTTCAGGCATCAAACTGTCTCTGTCATTTTTCACTTTAGAAGCCCCTAGCCTGTACTTCCTGTTTACTCAGAAATATATTGATGCCATGCAATCCCATTTGTCAACTATTTGTTATTTCCTTTGCTATCTGAATTCTGTTCAGAAAAAATCCCTGACTATAAAAAAAAGAGAAAGTTTCCAATTCAAAGCAATAAAAATGACCAGGATTTTAGAACGTATTAGAGCTGAGAAACTCCTCCTACAGCCATCCCTTCTTTAACTTGTTATCAAACTTATGGACCAACTGAGATGAGATGTGGCTCAAAGTTTTCTAAAACATAGAATGCTGAAGAAACACGTATTTTCCCCTACCACACACTCACAAACACACTTTCTCCTCATTTGTTTTCATGCTATTGGAGCCAAGAGTCTTACTCACAGATTTGCTTGATATACAAGAAAAACCAGTGTTTCTGTATTGTGAGGGTGTTTTTGTTGTTTGATGTCTTTTTTTTTAATGCACATTATACAGAAGGAACCCATTAGACCCTAACATTTAAGACATCACATGTCGATCGTGAGGCAAAACTACAGGTGGAGACCGGAGCTCTGGAATCAACTTTTCTGGATTGCACTTACTTGGGTGTAGCTACCCAACTTACTTGGGTGATCTTGGATGATCTTGATGTGATGGACTGAATAAGAATGGCTTCCAAAGACTTATGTTTGAGATTAAGGAGTGCCATTAGGAGATGTGGTCCCTTTGAGGCAGGTGTGACATTGTTGGAGGAAGTGTATCTATTACTGGGGGTGGCTTTCAGGGTTTCAGATGCATAAGTCAAACCCCATGGCTCTCTCTCTCTCTCTCTCTCTCTCTCTCTCTCTCTCTCTCTCTCTCTCTCTCTCTCTCTCTCTCTCTCTTTCTCTCTCTCTCTTTCTCTCTCTTTCTCTTCTGTCTCTCAATCCAGACATAGAACTCAGCTATCTCTCCAACACCATGTCTGATTGTACACTACCATGCTACCTGCCATGATGATAATGGACTAAACCTCTCAACAGTAAGCCAGCCTTAATTAAGTGTTTTTTTCTTTTTAAGAGTTGCCATGGTCATGGTGTCTCTTCATGGCAATAAAACCCTAAGTAAGACACTTGGATAAACTACTTCATTTCTAAGTATGTAATACTTTTCATGGGGGAATTACACTGACACACAGAACTGTTTAGAGGGCTGAATGAAAATATAGACCATAGCCTCTGTCTCTTCCTCTTTCTTTCCCTCTATCCCTCCTGCTCTGCTTCCCTACCACCACCACCCCCTCTCTCTCTCACACACACACACACTTAAAAACTGCTGGTACATTTTAAGTATTGTTTAAGTACTTGCTGCTGTTAAGTGTTAATGAGGTTCAAACTCTCCAATTGCCAGTCTCTTGCTCAGCTTCCCTGCATCCTGTGTGTCCTCTGTTGTACTCCCTATGTCTCAGCCCCATTGAAGTCAGATGTTGCTTTAGACCTACACTCTATTATCCTTCCTTCTTGTCAGCGAGCATGCTGCACTGTTGGTTGCCATTCAGCATTCACCAGGCACAGTGCCTTTCCTATTAAGCCCATGCCAAGGAAAATGGAGAGCTGCTTTGTTTGTGTCCCCAGACAAACATTTTGTACAAAGTTCTTCATTATTCTTCCTTTCCCTCTTCCTCTAGATAGGAACTTTTCAAGGGCAAGGAGAATGTGTTAAAAACTCTGATATTCATAGCACCTAGCTACTCTTCATTAAATAGAAGGCATTTAGACGAATGTATGTTGAATTAATGTGGGCTTGAAGACCCAGACTAGTAATTCTGAAGCCATAAAATTTGATTTAAAGTACAGCCACAGGAATCAACTCTGTGACCTCTTCTGGCAGCAAATCTAATTTATTACTGTAAATGGCATAAAGTAGTTGTCATTATTTGTTCAAATGTCATTGTCCTTTAATCACATCTACTTATTTAAACCAAGGGGCATGCTTTTATTAACAAAATGAAGTTTTGAATATACTTCATTTTGATGATACTAGCAGCATCACTTAATGTCTTTTATAATTTTCTTTCAAAGTAATGTTTCCTTTTCTATTTCTCTATTTTTTGATTTATATACAATATAGTGCTCTGATTAATGGGTTTTCAAACCTTTGACTAATTAAAGAAGCAGTAATTTGAAAAATATATAAGACTAATAGGTATCCTTTTTCTTCTTTGGTAATTTTTGCTTCAATGTACTGTAGTATCCTGTATAAATATTCATTTTATTATTCAAAAATCGCATCTTTACAGAAAATAAGTGACATATTTTAATGCACCAAAATTTGCACACGTGAGGTGTCATGGAGGGTAAAAGTATTTTGTCTGGAACCCAAAGACCTGAGTCACATAAATTGTTCTCTGACCTTCATACACATGCTGTGGTATTTACATGTGTGTGTTTGAACACACACGCGCACGCACACACACACACACACACACACACACACAGAGAGAGAGAGAGAGATATGAACACATGCATAGACCCAATTTCATACACACTAAATAAACCTTAAAAACATAAGTGCATGTACATAAAAAATGATAAAATTGATGGCCAAGTAGTTAAGAGTTCTAGCTGGATTTCCAAAAACTCAGGTTCAATTCCCAGCATCCACTTGGCTTCTCACATCCACTTGGCTTCTCACAACCCTCTGTAACTCTACTTTCAAGCAATTTGGATCTGGTAAACACCTTTGGCCTCAGTGGTGAAAAGGCATACAAGCAGTGTGCACATATACATGCAGGTAAAATATCCATATACATAAAATACAAAAAATAATAAAATAAAATGATAAAAATCAATCGATTTAAAAATATCTCACAAATCTAAATATTTTCTCCCTTAGAACACTATTGATAAAACTGTTAAAATGGTCTTTGGGCTGGCCATGTTTTCAATTATCTGCTGAGATTTTTTTGTTATATACCATTTATTTAATAAATTAATGTCATTCAAAATATAGTGCCAGAGCATTATGCTGTTGAACATGCCAGCCATGTTTGTCATGAGGCACCTGTGCTCATGTGGTGCCCCACTACTGCTAGTGTTTCCTGGGATTAATGCCAGAATACTGCTAGTATCTGCTCTTCTGCACAGTCAGTGCAGACATTCCTGCCCAGTGCACCTTCTCAACCCTACCGCCCCCAAACATGCACATGTCAGGTTAAAAAACACACCTAATAGATACCTACACACAATGCTCATTATTAAATTAGGATGTAATGACCTGGTTAATCCACTCTAAGTCTTTGTAAGATGGAGAAGTACATTGGCAACAGCAGGTGGTTAAATGCATGAGCCAACGTTAATGTAATATAGAAAGTGGGGACATTTTATGATTAAAGCTCCACATAGACTCATACAATGAGAGACTAGGAATTCATTTGCGAGCCCAGCAACTTAAGTCCACACCTGGTAAGTGGTCAGATGACTGGACAACCTGTATTCTAGAAAGACAAGTATGTCAGTGGGAAGGGAACACATGCACCTATAGAATAGTGAGACTGATCCTGCAGTCACAGCTTTCCCTGTGTAATACCATAGATGTATAGGAGATCTTCCTCCACAATAGTATGGGATTTAAAAGACATTTCTATGCCAACATGAACATTAGTGTTAAGTGCAGCAGAATTATACTAGAGAACTATATTCTAGGATGTTAGAAGTATAGGAACTCAATAATGCATATACTAAATTAATCTCGGCACAATTTTGATATGCCACACTAGGAACAGGAAATTACTTTTAAAAGTGAAGCTCTGAACTGTACATACACAGGGCTGACAATGTTAGATAATAAAGACTCTTCTACTCACATGATACACATAAAAGTTTCTTAAATATCAAATAACCTATTTCATATTACAGAAGCATGGCTGCCTGAATGACACACTGATATATATTATACTGATACAAATATTAAGTAGGGCATAAGAATAAAATGTACCAAAGATAGATTTTCATGTACTCATACTCAGTCCTTTTATATCCTCTGGCTTAGCAAAGGAAATAACAGACAGAAGAGTAAAGACTACAAGGATTTTCTGATGAGGCTTCGATGAAAAATCATCATCTCCTCCTTAATCATCCCAAATCTTGGCTTGAAAATCTTGAGCATAGACCTAGAAAGTCCTTGAACCACAACAGATTTATCATTGGGTGGGAGACCTTGAAACCATGCTCTCTGTGTGACTTCTGAAAGCGCAACAGTTCTAATTTGGCTAAGAACTGAAGACAACTACTAGGATTGAAACTCCGTGTTGTACTCTATCCACAGCATTGCAGCTTTTTGAACTGTTTCTTTCTTTTCTACATTTAAATTGTCACTACTGAGAATGTCTCTCAGTAGATAGTGGGGCAGTTGCATGAATGCTCCCTGGTGGTACACAGCAGGAAACTTGTGCTCCACCATCCTTTTAGCACTTTGCTTTACAAATGAAGAGGTCCGCAAAACACAACAACCACACACAGTTCTCTGTATTAACTTTTATATTATTTTTTATATTTATATCATTCTTTATACTATTCTCCACAACATCTACCTGTTGAAGCCAGCTGTGTTTTATAGAGTTGCTTTACAGTGCTGTCGTTTACTGCCAAGTTTCCTATGTATGCATAAGTTTTTATCATGTGCAAGGCAGCAGTGTCCATGTTCCTGAGGTGTAACTGTGTCTGCTTGCTTTCACTTAGTCCATTCATGAACACAGCCCTGAAATAGGAGCTACATGTTGCAAGAACCATCTATTTTTTTTATTAATTTATTCATATTACATCTCGATTGTTAGCCCTTCCCATGTTTCCTCCCATTCTTCCCTCCCTCCGACTTCCCCCCTTCTCTCCTCCCCTATGTCTGTGATTAAGGAAGACCTCCTCCCCCTATATATGCTCTTAGGATATTGAGTCTCTTCTTGGTAACTTGCTATCCCTCCTCTGAGTGCCATCAGGCCTCCCCATCCAGGGGACATTGTCAGAAAAGGGGCACCAGAGTTCACGTGAGAGTCAGATCTCTCTCCACTCAGCAGTGGAGAATATCATGTTCATTGGCTAGGTCTTGGTAGGGGTTCGAAGTTTACTGCTTATATTCTCCTTGGCTGGTGCCTTAGTTTGAGGAGGGCCCCAGGACCCAGATCTGCCTGTCATAAAGTTCTTCTTGTAGGTTTCCAGAACTCTGTGGGTCCTACTATTTCCCCATTCTTCCATGCTACTCTTGCCTAAAGTCTCAATAGGATGACCTCTCCTCTGACCCACTTTCCTGGTAAGTAAAATTTTTCATGGTACGTATCCCTTGGACTAGTGTTTTGATATAAATGAGTATATACCGTTTGTCTCTTTTTGCTTCTGGGTGAACACACTCATTATGATAATTTCTAGATCAATCCATTTGTCCACAAATTTCAGGAATTCCTTGTTTTTAATAGCTGAGTAGTATTCCATAGGGTAAATGTACCATAGTTTCTTAGTCCATTCTTCTACTGAGGGACACTTAGGCTGTTTCCATGTTCTGGCTATTATGTATAAAGCAGCTATGAACATGGTTGAGCATATGTCCCAGTTGTGTGGTAGGGCATTTTCTGGGTATATTCCAAGGAATGGAATAGCTGGGTCTTGAGGAAGCTCTATTCCCATTTTTCTGAGAAAGCACCAGATAGCTTTCGAAAGTGGTTGTACTAGTTTGCATTCCCACCAGCAATGAAGGAGTGTCCCTCTCTTTCCACATCCTCGCCAACATGTGGTGTCATTTGAGTTTTTGATCTTAGCCATTCTGATGGGTGTAAGATGGAATCTCAGTGTCGTTTTGATTACCTTGTTCATGGATCGGGAGAATCAACATAGTAAAAATGGCCATCTTACCAAAAGCAATTTACAGATTCAACACAATCCCTATCAAAATACCTACAAAGTATTTTGAAGATATTGAAAGATCAATTCTCAAATTCATATGGAGAAACAAAAAACTCAGAATACCAAAAACAATCCTATACAATAAAAGATCCTCTGGAGGAATCTCCATACCTGATCTCAAGCTGTACTACAGAGCAACAGTAATTAAAACAGCATGGTACTGGCACAGCAACAGGCTGGTTGATCAGTGGAATCGAATCGAAGACCCAGATATGAATCCACACACATATGGTCACTTGATTTTTGACAAAGAAGCCAAATCCTTTCAATGGAAAAAGGATAGCATCTTCAACAAATGGTGCTGGTCTAACTGGAGGTCTATGTGTAAAAGAATGCAACTGGACCCATATTTGTCACCTTGCACAAAACTCAAATCCAAGTGGATTAAAGACCTCAACATAAAATCAGAGACACTAAGTCACTTAGAAGAAAAAGTGGGGAAGAGCCTGGAACATATTGGCACAGGAGACAACTTCCTGAACAGAACACCAACAGCCCAGGCCTTAATGTCAACAATTAATAAATGGGACCTCATGAGGCTGAGAACCTTCTGTAAGGCTGGAGACACTGTCAGTAGAACAAAGCAACAGCCTACAGACTGGGAAAAGATCCTCACCAACTCTTCATCTGACAAAGGTTTAATATCCAAAATATATAAAGAACTCAAGAAATTAAACACCACAAAAACCAAACAACAATTGCAAAATGGGGCTTGGATATAAACAGAGAATTCTCAACAGAGGAATATCAAATGGCCGAGAAACACTTAAAGAAATGCTCGTCCTCGTTAGTCATCAGAGAAATGCAAGAACCATCTTATGATATGGGAATTCAGTGCCCTCAACAATTAACACTATGTCAGTAAACAACTGCTGTTTGTAAGACAATTTCAACTGCTCTTACAAGGACACAGCATATTTGGTTAGAAAAGTGCCTTTTGATGGAAGGTCAAATGAATGCTTATCTGCAGCATTCAGAAGCAGAACTGACACAGCCACTATGAGCATCTTGTTACAGGCTTACAATCTTTGCTAGGTCATCCTGTACTACAGTTTTTCAACAGGTCCCCCAGACATCCTGCTCAAAATTGGCAGCTCCTGAATAAAAGAGAAAAATATAGACAGTAGATTTTGTTGTGTCATCATATATTCAGTAGGTTTTCTAGATTGTGAGCTGTTCTGCCAGGATGCACTCAGGCAGCCACACACACGGTGGGGGGGGAGGGGTGGGGATGTGGCACAGCGAGGACCTGGCCCCTCACTTCCGCCCCCACTTCTGCATCCTTCTTGCACCTCATGGGTTGGGCCATCACAGCCTGCAGCCCAAACCCTGGCCCATGCCCTGGCCAGCTCCCTCAGTGGCTCTGCGGGAACCTCTACCTGCTAAGATTTTAATGGGTTCATGTTAGTGCCCTGGTCAAACTCTTTCTATGCCATGGTGCTTTGAGAAAAATTTAAGCTCCTTGGAATGATGTTCAATCTGATGCAATCTGACAGTAAGCCCAGCTTCCAGTCATTGCAGTAGGTCCAGGTATCATGATTTTTTCCCCTTGTCCTTGAATATGCGTTGTTTGTTTCTGATCTATGTTCTTTGATTGTGTCAACTTAGAGGGTATGAAATGTAAGGTCAGGACCTTAAATTCAAACATGGCTTGCTCCATAAGGCTGGTGCTTTGGACTACACTCTCCCCTCTTCATTAACATCTTTTATATCAAGAATTACAAATGACACATTACAAGCTTTTACAAAAAAAGAAAGTTCATTTATAGTTTTACTGTTTCAGCAGCTCTAAACATGAGACAACATAGTCCCGCAGAAGAAACTCTACAAAATATAAGACTTTTGTTACTCTTTTGTAATTTAAGGCATTAACAATATTAAAAGCAAGTATCTAAATAGAATACTTTAAAAAATGATTCTCAGGAAGTACAATTGGGTCTATAACTAAAAAAAACAAGGCTTTATGATGTCAGGTCTGAACTTGACTATGAGCCCCCACAATTCGATTGTTTTTTGTTTGTTTTGTTTTTGAGACATGGTTTCTCTGTGTACTTTTGGCTGTCGTAGGCTCACTTGTAGATCAGGCTGGCCTTGAACTCACATCAATCCTTCTGCCTTTGCCTCTGGTGTTCTGAGATTAAAGGCATGTGCCACAATGCCAGCCTCTTCCTGATTTTTAATACACATGAGAGGATTGAATTATCATTGTGATGAAAAGTGAAGAAAACAGAACTTCTCTAAAAGTACTGCTTAGAGTGTGTTGCTTACAATACCCTCAATACATGATTCAACTATGATTCGGCACAGCTCTATTTTCTAGTACATTTGGAAAATACAGACAGGTAGGTGAGTTCATTTTTATCCTCATACGAAAATTTTCTTTAATTTGCATTTTCTTAAAATGTGTTTGAACCAAAACTAGATTGTATACCTTGGAAAAGGGAGCATTAAATTTGAGAGACATTTAAATTATTTTTAACTTTTTTTTGAGCTGTCAACAGAACTTTATTAATAGAAACTGGGTAGGCTGACCAATGGAGCAGCATGACCCCTAAGGCCTGGCCCCTTGTTTGGACCCTAGTGAAATGTGCAGAGTGCCCTCCCCAAAGCCAGAGAGAGCATAGACGGAATTCCATGTTCTATGTCATGTGGGGAGTGAGTAGAGATCTGGTTATTCCTTCCCAGGACCCCCATGGAGCTCGGGTTCCTGAGGGTAAATGGCCCCATCACCAGGTGTAGTCACAACGCTGTGTCCAGGGAAAACTCCTGAGCCCAGGTTCTGGTCAAGTTGGGAGTCTTTAAAAGAGAATGACAGGAAGAACTGGCTTTAAGAACACCTGCAGGATAGTATTTCCAGACCCACCAGGGCACAGGCTCTGGCTAGATATAAAGGTTCAAGATCATTCCAAAGCAAGAAAAAAAAAAGATAAATTTTAAAAAATCAACATCTCTCCAAGGCCCATGAGTTACTAAAATCTTCAAATGACAGTGATATGGTGTGGCCTAGGGAAAAAGGAATAAACACTCCAATAGAACAGCCAGAGGCAGAGAAGTATGGCCCCAGAAGCAGGCATCTAGGTGGGTCCAGGGCAGATTGCAGAAAAACCCACCACTGAGTCTCAGGTTCCTTGCAGAGTGAAATACTCATCACCTTCAGTATCACAGAGCCCCACACACAGTTCAGTGAAATTGATACCCTGTCCCACACAGACTAGAATCTTCTAGAGTATTCCTACTACATGTACTGGTTGGCAGAGTCGCCTTCGGGGAAAAGCATAATCAGGCCAAAATCCAGAGGCAAAATGTTGAAGCTGTCCAAGTGTGTGCAGCTCAGAGGTCAGGCAGGCAGGGGAGGAGTCCTCAGAGGTAGGCTCAGATGCTACCAGGGTAAAGTGGGCACTTACAGTGGTAGAGAGGGTGGCACATGAGAATTTCCTGGCATAAGGACAGGTGTCAGCAGGGCAGAAGCATCATGGTCTTGCTCTGGTCCTGGCAGAATACACTGCTTCCACTCCTTCAGCCACTTCTGTGGGTCTTGACCAGATGTAGGCTCATCTTCATTGAGTCTCTCTCCACTTGTCTCAGGTGGTGCTCTGATGGTCCTGCCCTCCTCTAATACTGTAGGAAGAGTATCCTGGCCCTGGGTCCTAGCTGATAACACCCTCCTATGGCACAGCCATGTCTAGTGGGCACAATAAAAGTCATAAAGGCAGCACGCTCTTTGACAAATCTCCAGCAAAGCTGAGCTGAGGATGAAGTTGCTGTGGTGTAGTTCCCCACTTTTTGGCCTTTATCTCTATGAGTTGTATGCTGGTGGGGGCTGTTGTTACTTGTACAGCTTGGGTATATTGGATTGATGGACGTTTTCTTATGAATCATTTATACATTCTCCCAGGAGCACTGCTTCTAAGCTTCCCCAGGAGTGTCCTGGCTATACAACCTCTCCTGTTTTTAGAGAGCTATCCTCCTTATCTGGCCCAACTTGAAGGTTTTCCTTAGGCCCTGGAGGTTGTGTCTCAAATAGCTATACCAGAGACCTCGTTATGAGGCTCTGACTCAAAGATACTCTTGGCACATCTGCCCCTGGATGTTCCTTACTCTGGAACAAGATAATCAAAACAAAGTAAACTTAAAAATACAAACAATATCTGCAACCTAGAGAAGTTGGCAGCAGATAGAAGCCTCCTCCTTATATTGATGGACAAAGAACAGTGTGGGTAAATGATAAAAAAATAAAATATTAAGCCCTCCCTTTCTTAGAAAAAGTTAACTCATACAGGGCTACTATGGTGTCATATGACCAAGGAACAAAAAAATACCAAGGTTAAATATATAAATACATTCTGGAAATGTATAAGATATAAACACTGGATTATGTCAGAAATTGAATAATTGCTGCAGGAGCTTTGGCCTGAAGATTTTTATTGTCCTTAAGGACAATTTCACTCTGACTATTAAAAGTTGATAATACACTGCTTGGGACATGACAATGTGCTGAGACTTGCTTGGAGATTTTCTTTCTCTGTAGTGTCCTTGAAACTTGAAGAGCTACCAGACTGAGAACAGGCTGTCGTATGTTGGCACAATACACTCTTGAAATTACAGTATTGTTAAAAGTTGAGTTATGGAGTTGATGAGGGAAAATTATTTTAAAAGATAATTCTTTTCTGTCATGGTTTATCAATGATGACTAAACTTATGACCAAGCAGAGGTTAAAACACGTGTCCAGAGACAAAAATATTATGATCTATGATTTGGAACAGCATGCATCTATCCCTGCCTACAGTGTTCTGTATAAATAAAGAAGATCTCTGAGTACTAATCAGTCAGGCTGCAAACTTCCTCCTGATCCCCATGCCTGTCTCGTTCCTACTTCTTTGCTCTTATATCCACACTTCTTCAGGCCCTGACTTCACCCAGTGCTAGACTCCGGCACTTTTAGGGCTACATTTGGGGGCTCCTTGTGCTCATCTCTGATTCCACCCACTGGCCAGTTGTAGGTTTCAGCTCCAGACCCTGTGCCAGGCCTCCAGGCCTAGTACAAGGCAAGTCAACCTTACAACATCCTCTTGGAGAAGGTGGTAGGATGGGCAGGCTTGAAGCTGATTGAAAGATTGGTTGGAAGGCCTCAGGGTGAGGTCTAGGTGCAGCATAGCCAAACTTACTGCCAATGCCAAACCAGAGAGATGGAAAGCACAGAGCTAACCAGGAAGCAGACAGCTGAGGCCAATAGCTCCAGGACTAATTGGCAGGGGTTCTATAGGAGAACAGCCAAGGCCATGGAACTGCTGGAAATGTAAGCAAGCAAAGCGGCCACCACATCTGTCCACAGAGGTCTGGTCATGGCATCCCACAGGGCCAGCACCAGGGAGAAGTTCTGAGGGCCAATGAAGCAAGGCAGATGTTGACCAGATTGTTGATCACAGAGGCCACCAGGCTCACAGCAATGGCGCAGATGTCACAGGCCTGGCACAGCAAAGCATGGCCATTGGAGACCAGGTTCAAGGTCCTCCTGTTCAGTATTTCCCAGCTCCTCAGAGCTCTGTGAGATGCCAGATGCCCCAGTAGCTTTACACTCTCCATGTCAGAACAACAGCTATAGAAAAGAGTACACAAGGCCTGTAATCCTCTGACGGTAAATTGAACAAATGCTTCAACCAAGGCCAGCAAAGAAACAAGGACTACTCCACTCAAGCACAAAACACTAGTCAGTACTGTGTGTGGCAGGTTGTAGATGAAGACTAAAAGCCAGGCCAAGATAGCCTGGAGGGAGGACAGGAGGAGAAACTTGAGATGCAGCAAGGTCAGCAAGTCCAGCACCAGGCCTACACCATTCACAGCTGTGAGAGGGCTGTGGAGTTCAGGACAAAAGGAGGTCTGGCTCCTCAGTGAAGGTGCTGTAAGGGTTGGACATATTGTGAGGAGTTCAGAGTTAATTCAAAAGAATGTCTAAGGAAGGGAGAAGCAAGGTCTAAAGACGTGGGTTGCAAGGAAGACTTTTAGAAGATGGAAAAGAATACTGGTTTGGAAGGTGGGCTTTTGGGGAGCAAAGAGGAGGAGTATCTCTAAAGTGACAGAGACCCTGGACTGGAGGAAGTACCTCAGCTTTATAAGTTTGGAGTGACATAAAAGACCAGGCAATGGGTCAAACTGGGAGGGGATCTAGAAGGATGTGACCAGATCGGGAAGGACCAGATGGAGGCTGCACAGGCTGGGCACATACTCACATACTCATGGTCCAGCCACACAGGTGACCCTGTCCCTGCCCAACCCCTGCCCTCCTTCAAGAGGTGACTGACACCCAAAGAGAGAGAGAAGGACAGTGTCAGCTTCAGGAAACTCCAAGCGTAGCCTCGACTCCTCTGGGTGCCATCATCTTGTGTGAAGGGGTGGAGGAAGCCAAATTAGCTTTATCTTAAGCACACATAACTGAAGATTTTGTTAAACCCCTCTTTGAATTAGAAAAAAATTAATATACTAATTTCAGCAATACAAAGTTTAAAGTTTTAAGAAACATGACATTGGAACAATGGGTGTGTATGTGTGTGATGTGTATTTATGTGTCTATATGTTTATATGTGTGTAAGTATGCAAGGCATCTAACATAGACTTAAGGGCCTCTAAGGGTAAGAAATTTATTGATTCTATAACAAAATCGTATTTTAGATAGGACATAAGTCTACGGTAGTGTGATTTAAGGAGGCATTATCTTAAGGTGATATCTGAATCTTTCCCTGTTTAACCTGTATTCTGTAAGATAAAGGTGTTTGTTCTGATAAATTGGTCACACACAGCAGTAATCCCAGTGTTAACTGGAGAGGGGCATGCTAAATCAGAAGAACTACAACCTAAGCTGCTCTTAGCTATACGAACAGTCTCTAAATTTTAAAAAGATATTTCTTGCTGTCTTGTGTGACTGAATTCCAGGGAGTCAACTTCCCATCTCTTAATGAATTGTAATATTATTCATAATAAAATGATTAATTCAAGAAACTGTGAAAACAGTTCCCTTTACTTATATGAACCATGCCTGTCAGCTGATAAATGTAAGCATGAAAATAAAAAATGTTTATGCAAGGCATCTAGCCATTTGACCTTTACTTGGATAACTACCCATATCATTGAAACTTTCACACAATTTAGTAATTTTGCTTTATTATATATTTTCCCTGCAGCCACAATTTATAATATAAATAAAATACATAATAAAATGTATTGTGTGTGAAATATATGTATTTGGTTATCAAGATTTATCCAGTCCCTTAGAGTTTTACAAAATCCATTCTTTAGAAATTATATAAATACTCACCACTGCTGGTATTTTGTATGTGTTTTGATAGCATTTGCCTAAGAACTAAAAAGAAAACCATTTATTGGCATGAGTAAGGAAAAGAGTAAGTGTATGAAAAAGATACAGGTGTATAAAGTGAGGTGTCTGACATCTTATCTTTCTTGGGTCATTTAGCAGTATGTGCAGCACAGTCAGTATATGTAATTAATCTCTTGGTTATTTACCTTTCAACAGGTTTAGAATGTGATGACTCAAGAATATGGTAACACAGTGGAGTAGTTCAACACTGTCTCTGCTTCCCATGCTATGTTCTCTACAGCGTGAGTATATGTTCACTCTTACTAGACGGCTTGGTGGCGTGGAACTATATTCAGTTTGAACTTAAGGACGTTGCATAGTGATATTTAGAATTATAAAGTAAAACTCATTCAAACTATAATAAGTTTAGAGTATCTGATATGAAGAGATGTTTCACAGAATTAGAATTAATACTATTTAAAAGTTACAGCATGAAGTATTTGTTATAGTAAAAATAATATGTTACCATTCAATTACATGTGAAATCTTTAAAGTTCTACATTCCTTAGGCATCTTTAGGTTCCTAGAAAGACATAAATATTATATTTAGAAAATGGGCTACATTATTAATAATTCTTGGAATGTTTTTGTTAACTGTAATTTACAATGAAATTTTAAGTTTGTAATTTTTTCTATTTTGCTCTGTAGTATTTATCTATTGGAAATGTGTTTAATAATATTGGTTAAATGACAGCTACATCACAAAATCATTTATAGGACATATATGTCTTAATAAGTTAAGTTAAAAGAGAAGAAAAGTGGGCAGCACAGATATGTACTTCTTTTATAAATTAAATTTATGTATTTTAATGTATTCACTTTACATCCTGATTGTACCCCCCTCTACCATCTCCTTTCATCCCATGCCCCTCTCTTTTCTCCCCTATCCTCCTCTGCTAAGCCTCAGGAAGGGGGAGCCCTCATCTTCTACCAACTAACCCCAGCCTATCAAGTCACATCAGGACTGCTTGCATCCTCTTCCTCTGTAGCCTGGCAAGGCCGCCTGGCCAGGGGCAAGTGATCAAAGATCCAGCAACAGAGTTCATGGCAGAGACAGCCCCTGCTCCCCTAAGGGACCCACATGAAGACTTAGCTGACTATCAGCTACATCTGAGCCGGGGTTTAGGCCATCTCTGTGCATGTTCCTTGTATGGTGCATCAGTCTCCACAGGCTCCCTTGGGCCAAGATTTGTTGGCTCTGCTGGTCTTCTTATGGAGTTTCTGTCCCATCTGTCCTATCCCCAGTAGTCTTCCATAAGACAACTCCCTTCACTCTGCCGAAATTTGTCTGTGAGTCTCAGCATCTGCTTCAATGCCCTGCTGGGTGGAGTCTTTCAGAGGACATCTGTGGTAGGCTTCATTCCTGCTCCCTCTCTTCAGATACTTCCAGTGTCTATTCTGTTTGCCCTGCTGAATGAGAATTAAGCATCTTTCCCAGAGTCTTCCCTCTTACTTAGTTCTTTAGGTCTGTGGATTGTAGCGTGGTTATCCTGTATTACATGCCTAATATCTACTTATAAGTGAGTCCCTTCTGGGTCTGGGTTATATCACTCAGGATGATGTTTCTATATCAACCCATTTGCCTGCAAGTTTCATGATGTCCTTGTTTTTAATAGCCGAGTAGTATTCCATTGTGCAGATGTACCACAGTTGTTTTTTAAAATCCATTAATTGGTTGAGAGACATCTGGGTTGTTTCTAGCTATTATGAATAAATCCACTATGAACAAATGACCTTGTTGTATGGTGGAGCATCTTTTGGGTATATGCCTAGGAGTGATATAGCTGGGTCTTGAGGTAAAGCTGTTTCTGAGAAACTTTCTGAGAAAGCACCAGATTGGTTTCCAAAGTGCTTGTGCAAGTTTGCACTCCTACCAGCAATGGAGGAGTATTTCCTTTTGTCTACATCCTTGCCAGCATATGCTGTCACTTGAGTTTTGATCTTAGCCATACTCACAGGTGTAAGGTGGAATCTCAGAGTTGTTTAATAGAACTGAAAGTAAAATTAGATCTGGTTTATTGACAGGACTGAAAACAAAATTAAATCCTGTTTGTGCTGATTTTGCACCAAGAAGTATTAAGTAACATTAAGTAAGAATTATGTAAGAATAAATGACACTAATATTAAAAGAAAACTTAAAATATAAGATTTTGAGTGTTAATTTAAAATAAAATGATAAAGGTTTGAAGCGATACATGTTCTTAATCTGCTTTAAACACAGAAAATGAAAACATTATATAAAAGTAAAAATCTCATAGTATCAAATAAACGTGTATCATTTCATGTATTAGTATCATGTATAAAAGCATTTTCCAAGTGAAGAAACAAAAGCAAAACGGTCCAAGAGGAAGGTACTCACTCACTCAGCAGAATAGGTAGAAACAAGGCAGTCCAATCCTTTCTCTCAGAAGAAAGTAAGGCCAGGACTGTAGCACTTCTGTTCTTCTAATCCAAAATTACAGCATCCTCAAGGTACCAGGATCTACACACCAGGTTCCAGCAAACCTGGAATCCAAAGTCTGACCCTTGTGCATCATTCTCCCAGGTTTTTTCTGGGCAGCTCCTGCATGAGGTTAGTAAATCTGTCGGCCATAGAGGAAAAGCTGTTGAGACTTGTAATTCTGCACAGGAGCAGGACTCAGGAAACCTGATGAAGATCCTGAGAGTTGAAGATGCCAGTAGATTGTTTACTCAAATCCCATCCTAGAAAACTGAGAATATTTTGACATAAAATATCATCTAATATACATTATTATGTCCTCTAAGGTAGTATTATAAATACAAATATAATTCATGACTAGGTTTATACCCTAACAGAAGACAATGTGTCTAATATTTATATAGTCCTGGTTCTCTTTTCGGGATCACAGAAGTATATATGTATATCATATGAGCATATATGTTACATCCACATATGCATTTATTATACACATTTATTATGTGCATGCATATATTTACTATGTACATAAAGGCACGCATCCATGTTTTTGTGTATATGCATATGTAATTCTATAAGTCAAATTTTTCTTATGACTCCATTAAAATTATAAATTGAAGCAGCTAACATATATTTCAATAGTGTATTTTATTTTATCCTCTATAATCAAAATGTAGTTCTTTTAAACATAGGGTTAATGTTAAAGATTTTCATACAATTTTCTCCTTCTCGACACTAACTCTTTGATATCTAATGTGTACTGATGGGACATCTTAATTAAGATACTACTTTTTATTATTTAGTATTTGTGACCTTGAGTGAGCGTGTATGTGCATACATGCTCTTGCTCTATTGTGTAGCATGTAGAGGCCAGGACAACATTCAGGAGTTAGTGCATTCCTCCTTGTTGAGGCAGGATTGTTGCTGCTATGCTCTTAATTCCAGCATCACAGGCCAGCATCTTTCCATCTCATGTTGGCATGTTGGGAGTATAAATCTATACTATCCCATCAGGTTTTATTGTGGGGATGGGTTCCAGGAAGCAGAGTCAGGTACAAGGATTGAGCAGTAAGTGCTTTTCTTCAAAGCCATCTAAGTTACCTTTAGATAGTTTTTTTTTTCCTTATATTTTTGATCAACCCTGGAAAATTCAAAATTTATAATAGACAAGTAGTTTAATAGTTTAATAAGCACAATTTTGCCTATTAATATTAAAAATCCTTTGAATATGAAAATAAACTGTAATTTCGAAACTAACTTCTTCAATCTTACCAATCACATTTTACTTTAATTTAATTGCTACCAATCACATTTCACTTTAATTTTATTACTACCAATCACATTTCACTTGGCTTTCAGTCCTACGAATAACATTTCACTACTCAACAGTAACATGTGGCTTATGGCTAATGAACAGTCCTGTGCAGCTCTGTCCCATAGGATTGTTGTTCTAAGGCTGCAAGTCAACTATCTAGTGAGCCGAGCAGGCTTACAAAACAAAACAAAAAAAAAAAAGACAAGAAAAGGGGGAGAAGGCAGAAGAGACTGGGACATACTAGAAGAACAAAAGCCAATCAATTAGACTGAGTTTTTAGTAACGACTGGTCAACTTCAAGCTGCTACAGATAAGTAATAGGAGATGACAGTTTAGCTAAGCAAACACATCCCTGAATTCATACTTGTATAATTTTCACAAAAAAAATACTAAAGACTAATATTTATTGCAAAAATGTTGAAATTATTACATGCAGATACCTTCTCTACTCTCCTGGAAAGGAAGCTTAATTCTATTTCTGAGTGTGGCTCACATTTCTTTCAAGATTTCTTTGGTTTTGGTAGCTGAATAATATTCCATTGTGTAAATGAACCAGAGTTTCTTTATCCATTCTTCAGTGGAGGGACATCTAGGTTGTTTCCAGATTCTGGCTATTACTAACAAGGCTGTTATGAACATAGTTGAGCAAATGTCCTTGTTGTATGGTGGACCCCCTTTAAGGTATATGCCCAGGAGGGGTATGGCTGGGTCTTGAGGACAACTCTTTCCTACAGAACAGCATATGGAAGCAAGTGGTGGAGAGGCCAGCAGGCACCATCCTCATTATATAATCAACATTGACATTCTAGTGATAAGCCCTGTTGCTACATTTTGCTTGATATGATGAGGTAAAGACATCATGCTTCTGTGATATCCTTCCTCAAGGCTCACAACCTGAGTTTTCTCTTAACAAAAACAACAAAGTTAGGTAAACTTAAATGAAATGAAGTTAGTATAAAATGACTCACACTATGACCTGAATTTTGAAGCTAATGTGAGAAAGAACACCACAGCTGAATGCCACAAATAAGCAGTGTGACTTAATTCAATGGCATATTCTGGGTTGGCTCTGAAAGAAGAAATGAGAATGAGATACAACTGACAAAATATGAAAGAAGACTGTATCTTGTTTATTTTTATTGTGTTGATTGAGTTTTGACAACTGGGCTATGGCAGTTAGCAATTAAAGAAGCAGTAACACTGTGTATACCTTTGTCTGAGTTCGGGTATCCTTTGCTGTGATCAAACACTATGAAAAAGCAACTTGGGGAAGATAGGGTTGACTCCATCTTACAGTTTCACATCATAGGGTATCATGGAAGGAAGTCAGTACAGGAACCCAAACAGGACAAGAACCTGGAACAGGAGCTGATTCAGAATCCATGAAAGAGAGCTGCTCCCTAGTTTGCTCATGATGGCTTGATCAGCCTGCTTTGTTATAGAATTTAGGAACACCAGTGCAGAGAAACACCACCCCAAATAGGCTGGGCCCTACCACATCAATCACTAATTTTAAAAATTCACTATAGCCTTGCCAGTATGGTAGGAGCCTTTTCTCAATTTACGTTTCTGCTTCTAAAATGACTTGGCTAGGATTAACATGCAAATATAAGGGTCTTAAAATTCAAAACAAAGGAAAGCATAGGGATATGAATACATTTCATCCAAATATTAGCCAGGTAGGTATTTGTAGCTGGGCAATGGAAATAAAGGCAGTATTCAGTAGAACTGCTAAGTGTAGTGTCTATGTCACAATGTGGATATTAAAGTTCATTGTCATCTGTCATATATGCTTCAGATGTAAAGGCATCATTAAAAGACCTGTATTAATTATCATGACTTGATCAATACATTTTATAGAAACCACACTAGGCTGGGTAAATGTATAAAATTATTATGTGTTAATTAAAATAATATTTTTAGATTTAAATGACACTGTTTGATCATTATTTGCTAGATACATATATGAAAACATAACATTAATACCTCATACTTTCATTTAATTGAAATTTTAAAATGTAATTGTTCTATTAGCAATATCATTTTATATGAAATATAAACCTTTTTACTCTTGTAGAAATAATTTGACAATTTTTCTTTTGACTGTAGTTACTGTAGTTCAATTTACATCCAGATTGTAACCTCCTCCCTCATCACTTCCTGGTCCCACTCTCCCTCATCACCTCTTCTCCTCCTCCCCTAGTCCTCAGAGAGGGGGGAACCCTCCTCCCTATCATCTGACCTCAGCTTATCAAGTCTCATCTGGACTGCTTGCATCCTCTTCCTCTGAGGCCTCCCCCCACTGGTGAAAGTGATCAAGTTGTGGACACCAAAGTCCATGGCAGAGACAGTTCCTACTCCTCATATTATAGAGCTCACATGGAGACTGTGCTGTCTATCTTCTACATCTGAGCAGAAGCTCTAGGCCCTCCCCATACATGGTCCTTGCTTTGTGCATCAGTGTCTGCAGCACCCACCTACCACAACAGGCAGGACTTGTTGGCTATATTTGTCTCCTTGTATTTCTCCTATCTCTTAGGTCCTTCTATTCCCCAACTCTTCAATAAGACCTCCTGTACTCCACCTGGAAGTAGTTTGGCTGTGCATTTCAGCATGTGCTTTGATTCCCCCTCTGGGTGGAATCTTTCAGAGAATCTCTGTGATAGACTCTAGTCCTGTTTCTTCACTTCAACCTCTTCCAGTGTCTATTCTATTTGCCATTTGGAATAAGAATTAAGCATTCTCCCTAGGGTCCTCCTTGTTATTTAGCTTCTTTATGTCTGTGTATTGTAATGTAGTTATCCTGTATTCTATGACTAATATCTGCTTATAAGTGCATATATACCATGCATGTCTTTCTGTGTCTGGCTACATCACTCTGGATGATCATTTCTAGTTCAATCCATTTGCCTTCAAATTTCAAGATTTCCTTGTTTTTAATAGCTGAATAGTATCCCATTGTGTAAATGTACCATAAATCCTTTATCCATTCTTCAGTTGAGGGACATCTAGGTTGTTTCTACATTCTGGCTACTACAAGTAAAGCTGCCATGAGCATAGCTGGGCAAATGTCCTTGTTGTATGGTCATCATCCTTCGGGTATAAGCTGGGTCTTGAGGTAGCACTATTCCCAATTTTCTGATAAAGTGTCATATTGTTTTCCAAAATTGATTGTCCAAGTTTTCACTCACACTAGCAATGGATGAGTGTTTCTCTTTCTCCACATCCTTGTCATCATGTCCTATCACTTGAGTTTTTTACCTTAGCCATTCTGATATGTGTAAGATGGAGTCTCAGAATTGTTTTCATTTGCATTTCTCTTATGACTAAGGACACTGAGAATTTCTTTAAGTGTTTCTCAGACATTTGATATTCCTTTGTTGAGAATTATCTTTTTAGTTCTATACCCATTTTTAATTGGATTATTTGGTTTGGTGGTGCTTAATTTCTTGAGTTCTTCATATATGTTGGATACTAGTTCTCTGTCAGATGTAGGGTTGCTAAAGATCTTTTCCCAGTCTGTGGGTTGTCATTTTGTTCTATTGACAATGTCCTTTGCCTTACAGAAGCTTTTCAGTTTCATGAGGTCCCATTAGTTCACTGTTGATCTTAGAGCCTGACCTGTTGATGTTCTGTTCAGGAAGATGTCTCCTATGCCAGTGAGCTCAATACTCTTCCCCACTTTTTTCTAACAGTTTTAGTGTTTCTAGGTTTTCATTGATATCCTTAATCCATGTTGACTTTATTTTTGTACAGGGTGATAAATAAGGGTGTATTAGTGTTTTTTTATATGTAGACGACATTCAGTTATACCGCCACCATTTTGAAAATGCTATCTCTTTTTTTTTCCATTGTACGGTTTTGGTTTCTTTTTTAAAAAATCAAGTGTCCATAGGTGTGTAGTTTATTTCTGGTTCTTTGATTCAATTCCATTGATCCACCTTTATGTTTCTTTGCCAGTACCAAGCAGTTTTTAGTACTGTTGCTCTATTGTAAATCATGAGATCAGGCATAGAAATACATCCAAAAGATCTTTTATTATATAGGATTGTCTTAGCTATTTGAGTTTTTTCCCCATATAAAGTTGAGAATTGTTCTTTCAATGTCTGTAAATAATTGTGTTGGCATTTTGAAAGGAATTACATTGAATCTGTAGATATCTTTTGGTAAGATGGACATTTTACTATGTTAGTCCTAATGATCCTAACCATGGGGAGATCTTTCCATCTTCTGATATCTTCTTCAATTTCTTTCTTCAGAGACCTGAAAGTTTTTTTCATACAACTCTTATATTTGTTTAGTTAGAACTACACCAAGATACTTTATATTTTTATGGCTATTGTGACAGGTGTCATTTCCCTAATTTTTTTCTCTGCCTGTTTTTCTTTTGAATAAAAGAGGACTACTGATTTTTTAAATTTGATTGTGTATCCAGCCATATAATTCATCATGACCAAGGCTTCATACCAGGCATGCAGGTATGGTTCAATATATGGAAATCCATCAATGTAATCCATTATATAAGCAAACTGAAAGAAAAAGCCCCACATGATTATCTCCTTAAATGCTGAACAGCATTGAGAAAACCCACCACCCATTCATGTTTAAAGTCTTGGAGAGATCAGAGATACAAGGCACATACCTAAATATAGTAAAGGCAATATACAGCAAGCCTATAGCCAACATCAAACTAAATGTAGAGAAACTTAAATCAAATCCACTAAAATCAGGAACAAGACAAGGTTGTCCACTCTTTCCATATCTCTTCAATCTAGTACCAAAGTCCTAGTTAGAGCAATAAGACAACTAAAGGGGATCAAAGCTATACAAATAGAAAAGGAAGAAGTCAAAGTATTACTATTTACTTATGATATGATAATATAATATATAAGTGTCCTCAAACATTCTACCAAGGAACTCTTACAACATGTTTTATTTATCTTTCAAAATGTTCCTTTCTGGCTTAAAATATAAAATTATTAAAGCTTTTACTTTTGTTTATGTTCATAATTCACTCTCTTTCAGTTTCCATTCTTCCATAGTCCAATTTTCTCTGAATTGTTTGACATTATTGCCCTGCTGGACAAACAGGCACAGCTTGGAAATCATTATGATTGTCTTTACCTTTAAGTATAATATAAGCAATGAAGAATACGATATATCCTTTGAAGAAATTACCCTATACCTTCAAAAGATACCAGGTAAAAGACTATGTATCCAAATTCAGTCTGGTTAACCTACATTTAAAATTTGCTTAATATCAATCCAATTGCAATGAAAATCATGAAAAGAATATCCATAAATCAGCCTCCCAATGTATTAGAATGCTTAGAGCTATTACTATTTTTATTTTTACTCATCTAAGGCCATATCCCAATAATAAAACCTATTTCATTTTATTCATGACTTTGTTTCATTAAGAAGTTATTCAAAAGTCTTCTGTATTGTACTTCCCTACTTTACTGTCTTGTAGATAATATGCACTTAAAATATTGACTTTTAAGCACATTAAAATGGGGCAAATTTTGTTTTCTGTTTTAAGAAAACAGACTTACTAAAGAAGAGAACAATTTCAGGAATAATCGGAAGCCTGAGGAGGACTGCAACTGTAAAGAGTAGGAGGGCTCTGCAGTCCCATAACTGATGTTGGCTTTCCTTCATATTTCAAGACATAATTCTTCTAAAAGTAGACAAGACACAGAAACATTCACAGTGTATTAGGGGGAGGAGAAGAATGGTGAATAACTGATTACAAGTTTTTCCATTATACCATAGGTATCACAAACAACATATAGCCATACATGGAAAGTGAACTTAAAGGAGCTGAGAAACAAAGCTCTAGATACAGAGTAGTATGGAATCTAGAATGGTTGGCAGACAATTAAGAATATTTATGTTTTGTCTCCTGAAGAAATTACTGGTTTGTTTTACTTATGCAAGAAAATGGAGTAAAACTCAGTGCTGATGAAGGACTGTGTATTGTCCTATATTATTTTGTTACTTACTATGCATTCACATGATACTTTATTATTTTAACAGGCAGCTCTAAATACCTCAATATCTATGCCTTATAAAATATTTCAAGGGAAAGAAAGACCCAGTTAACAAAATGTTTTTAAATGCATTATTACTTTTAAATTGGTCTTAAATTTTTAAAGGTCCCTATGTTTTTCCTGTAGCTACCGTAAAAAGAGACAAAAGCACACTGCACAGTGACCAAACTCTCTTATGAAAAGTGATGCAAGTTAATATTTATGTTTCGCATGAACATAAGCATAAAAATACTCTCAGTGTTTACACACACACATATATATTGTGTGTCAATTTTCTAGCTACTTATGAAATGACATATCCTTCATGATTTTCAATTTCAAGCGTTTTCTTCTGTCTTTATTTTTGTTTCTTTCATTTGTTTCTTTAATTTTATTAGTTCCTTGTCAGTTTCATGCACTGGGTTTGGTCATATTAAGACTCTTCCTCAAGTCCTTCTGCTTATACCTCCTGTTCATACTCACCCAACTTCATAACCTTTAAAAAAAAAACATCAAGACCAATTTGTGCTGCCCAAGTATTATTGGATGTGTAGTCTTCCACTAGAGCATGATGGACTTAAAAAGAAACTGTCTTTTTTTTTCTCCAAAGCTAACATATACCAACAGCCATATGGTCAGGGGTGAGAATACTTGTGAAACTTCTCTCTCCATGCTGAGATGTAGCCTTGCTTGGTCTCCCACAGTTTTTGTTTGGTTTTTGTTTTTTGTTATGTTTGTAAGTTGTTGCAATCACTGTGAGTTCATACATTCCTATGCTCTGTGGTATCCAGAAGACACTGCTTCCTTGTAATGATCTACCATCTTTGCATCTTTTTTTTTCTGCCCTGTTTTTCCACCAGGAAATGAGCATAGTATTGATGTCTATCAACTCATGAATGAATATTGAAAATATGGTATATTTGCATAATTGGATATTACTCAGCTACTACAAAAAATAAAAGAATGAAAGCTGCAGGTAAAATTGTGGTAGAAATAATCATTCTGAGCAACCCTGACCAAGAACATACAAATGTCTTATGCTTTCTCTCACCTGTAGATGTTACTATTGAATCTTCAAAAATGCATATATATTATTTAGAATACATATAAATATAAGGAAATTACCAAAGAGTCATGGGAAGGAATTTCAAGGAGGGGAGGTACAACAAACTGGGGTAAAGGGTTCAAGAGAAATAGAAGGGTAAGGTTAAAATTGAAGTTGCTTCACAGAGTGCAAGTTGAGGAGGGATTATGGGAATGGATAAATAACATCATTTTTGTTTCCTTCTTTTGCTTTAAAAAAATAACCTTCATTTTCAATATTCTTTATAGTATGACTCTTTAAATTCACTTCATTTTTAAATACCAAAGATAACAGTCTGCAAATATAAAATTTATATCTTTACATTTATGTCATTAATCTACCCTTCTCAAAAAAATAAAAACACAAGACAAAACAACAACATAAAACTTAATATAGTGTACTTTACATCCTTGGGCTTAGAATATTGCTTTCAATGTCAACCATAATGTTTCCTTAGGATGATGGAACACTGTGCCAACCTGTACTTATGCTCAGATTCTACATTAAAGACAGAGTACTATCTTAGGCAAGAAAGTGAGAACATGTGGCTGTCTTCACCGGGAAATGAGATGTGCTAGTCAGGCAAGAAGAGTTTTAGGAACATGATGGTCTGTGTTCCATAGTAGCTTCTTTGCTGTGATGTGAGATCTTTTGCTCTAAGTCTTCAGGACCATCTGCTAACTTTACATGTGACTTATGTGAATGGTAAGAATAAAAATCAAGAGAACATTTAGCAGAATTTCCATGTACAGACCTAAGCAATCAGATGGAAGGGGCTATTTAATTGATATGCCAGGCTTGAAATTTCAAAATAAATTTGTGGGATAGGTTCAAGAACCCTAAATAATCAGTAATCAAAATTTCCTTGCAATTCTCCAAAGTTTTGCAGGGCTTAGGATATTTATAGAATTTGGGATGTGTGGATAGAATTCTCTAATGCAAAAATCATGATTTATACTGACTTCTTGTTAGAATAAAAAGCATTACATACCTCAATTAAATGCACTAAAACCTCATATGTTTCATTCAAAACCCTACCACACTAGAATTTATATAGCTATTTGGCCATGTTTTCTTTTTTTAATCCATAATTACATGTAATTATTAATCACAAAATTCCCAGTTGCCAAAAGGATAAAAAAAAACCCTTAATTTTAAGCAGAAGCATAAAGCTGAATATTTACTTATTCAAGAATGGGAGAATGCACTAATCACGCAGACTATCAGAAAAAAAGGACTGCTAGGATTACTGAGGCTTCTGAGGATCAGTAGCATGCAGTTATTGTCTGACTTTGCAAGGAATAATTGTATGGACTCTCTTTGTAAACACATGGTTTCTGAGGCAAGAATGACATTGACTGATGAACTCTGAGAAGTGTGTACTTTGGATCACCTGATTTTCTTTTCTTTTCTTTTCTTTTTTTTTTTTTTTTTTTTTTTTTTTTTTTTTTTTTTTTTTAATTAATTTATTCTTGTTACATTTCTATGGTTATCCCATCCCTTGTATCCTCCCAATCTCCCCTCCCTCCCATTTTCCCCTTATTCCCCTCCCCTATGACTGTTCCTCAGAGGGATTACCTCCCTCTGTATATGCTCATAGGGTATCAAGTCTCTTCTCAGTGACCTGCTGTCCTTCCTCTGAGTGCCACTAGGTCTCCCCCGCCAGGGGACATAGTCAGATGTGAGGCACCAGAGTACTTGAGAAAGTCAAATCCCTCTCTCCACTCAAGTGTGGAGACTGTCTTGTCCATGGGCTAGATCAGGGTAGGGGTTTAAATTATTCGGCCTGTATTGTCCTTGGCTAGGGCCTTAGTTTGAGCGGGACCCCATGACCCAAATCTGCCTATCATAATGTTCTACTTGTAGGTTTCTAGAACCCACTGGATCCTTCTACATTGCTATTCACCCATTGTTCTCTCATCTAGAGTCCCAATAGGATGTCCTCCCCTCGGTCCCAGTTTCCTGGTAAGGGAAGGCTTTCATGGGACATCCATTGGGCTAGTATGCAGATATAAGTGAGTATATACCATTTGAGTCTTTCTGCTTCTGGGTTAACTCACTCATTATGATCATCTCTAGCTCAATCCATTTGTCCACAAATTTCGGGAATTCCTTGTTTTTAATAGCTGAGTAGTATTCCATAGTGTATATGTACCACAGTTTCTTTAACCATTCTTCTACTGAGGGACATTTAGGCTGTTTCCATGATCTGGCTATTATGAATAAGGCTGCTATGAACATGGTTGAGCAAATTTTCTTGCTGTGTGCTGGTGTATCTTCTGGGTATATTCCAAGGAGTGGAATAGCTGGATCTTGAGGAAGCCCTATTCCCAGTTTTCTGAGATAGCACCAGATAGATTTCCAAAGTGGTTGTACTAGTTTGCATTCCCACCAGCAATGAAGGAGTGTTCCTCTCTCCCCACATCCTCTCCAGCATGTGGTGTCGCTTGAGTTTTTGATCTTAGCCATTCTGATGGGTGTAAGATGGAATCTCAGAGTCGTTTTGATTTGCATTTCCCTGATGACTAAGGAGGTTGAGCATTTCTTTAAGTGTTTCTCAGCCATTTGATATTCTTCTGTTGAGAATTCTCTGTTTAGTTCCAAGCCCCATTTCTCAATTGGGTTATTTCGTTTGGTGGTGTTTAATTTCTTGAGTTCTTTATATATTTTGGATATTAGACCTTTGTCAGATGTAGGGTTGGTGAAGATCTTTTCCCAGTCTGTAGGCTGTCGCTTTGTTCTCTTGACCGTGTCTCTAGCCTTACAGAAGCTTCTCAGCCTCATGAGGTCCCATTTATTAATTGTTGACATTAAGGCCTGGGCTGTTGGTGTTCTGTTCAGGAAGTTGTCTCCTGTGCCAATATGTTCCAGGCTCTTCCCCACTTTTTCTTCTAACTGACTTAGTGTCTCTGGTTTTATGTTGAGGTCTTTAATCCACTTGGATTTGAGTTTTGTGCAAGGTGACAAATATGGGTCCAGTTGCATTTTTTTACACATAGACATCCAGTTAGACCAGCACCATTTGTTGAAGATGCTATCCTTTTTCCATTGAATGGATTTGGCTTCTTTATCAAAAATCAAGTGACCATATGTGTGTGGATTCATATCTGGGTCTTCAATTCGATTCCACTGATCAACCAGCCTGTTGCTGTGCCAGTACCATGCTGTTTTAATTACAATTGCTTTATAGTACAATTTGAAATCAGGTATGGAGATTCCTCCACAGCACCTTTTATTGTACAAGATCGTTTTTGCTATTCTGGGTTTTTTGTTTTTCCATATGAAGTTCAGAATTGAACTTTCAATGTCTTTAAAAAATTGTGTAGGTATTTTGATAGGGATTGCATTGATTCTGTAGATTGCTTTTGGTAGGATGGCCATTTTTACTATGTTAATTCTCCCTATCCATGAGCAAGGAAGATCCTTCCATCTTCTCATGTCACCTTCAATCTCCTTCTTCAGAGTTTTGAAATTTTTTTCAAACAAGTCCTTCACTTGCTTAGTTAAAGTAACTCCTAGATATTTTATATTGCTTGTGACTAATGTGAAGGGTGTGGATTTCCTAATTTCTTCCTCGGCAAGCTTGTCATTTGTGTATAGGAAGGCTACAGACTTTTTGGAGTTAATTTTGTATCCAGCCAAATTGCTGAAAGTATTTATCAGCTGTAGGAGTTCTCTGGTGGAATTTTGAGGGTCACTTATGTACACAATCATATCATCTGCAAATAGGGATAGTTTGACTTCCTCCTTTCCCATTTGGATACCCTTGATCTCCTTTTGTTGTCTTATTGCTCTGGCTAGAACTTCGAGTACTATATTGAAGAGATATGGAGAGAGTGGGCAGCCTTGCCTTGTTCCCGATTTTAGAGGAATTTCCTTGAGTATCTCCCCATTTACTTTAATTTTGGCTATTGGCTTGCTGTAGATAGCCTTTATTGTATTGAGGAAAGTGCCTTGTATCCCCGATCTCTCTAAAACTTTAAACATGAATGGGTGTTGGATTTTATCAAATGCTTTCTCTGCATCTAAAGAGATGATCATGTGGTTTTTTATTTT
>OU015743.1:103703069-103717481 GCA_907169655.1 Acomys percivali | reverse complement strand
GCTTCCAAACACGGTCCACACTGCTCGCCGCCATCTTGGATCCCCTCTTTTTTGATGTTTTGATGTTTGTGTTGTTCCCATCTGGTTGACTTGCAAATGTGTGTTCACTGAGGTATAAGGCCACCCATCCTTCACGATCATGAGAAAGCTATTCTGACATCTTGCAAAACTATTAGTTAAGTAAGCCTTTTTAAAACTACTGCAAGTGACTATTTGCAACCACAGCTACAGAAAAAAGTTGGTTGTCTCCTAGGAGCATGATAACATTCTGTTCTCCAGCTATTTGAAACAAGCACATGAGTAGAAAACTTGGGGACAATGATGGAGAGTGCCTAGGAAATGAAGGCCATAATAGAGATGGGCTTCTCACTCATCAGATGAGGAATACTCTGCCAGGAAACAAGCAGTAAAGTGCA
Organism: Acomys percivali; assembly: GCA_907169655.1. Classification (NCBI taxonomy): domain Eukaryota; kingdom Metazoa; phylum Chordata; class Mammalia; order Rodentia; family Muridae; genus Acomys; species Acomys percivali. Next base: position 103,717,065 of record OU015743.1, on the reverse strand, counting down.
TATTGGAAGTTAGGACCTACAGAAAATATTACAAGTAAGATGGAAAGGTAAACGTGTCACATTGAACTAATGAAGTTGTACAAGGTAACTTATTTCCCAGTTAAAAAAAAACATATTTCCTAGCATAAAAATTCATATCATTTTTATGGAGTCATGATTTTGAGATAAAATTTCACTATGTAGCCAAGAGTGGCATTGATTGTGTGGATAGATTGTGTGGATTGTGTGGGGGTTCAACTAAAGCTCGAGAGGAAATTCATCTCTATGAAAATACAAGACAAAAAGAAGTAGAGAAAGTCTGAATCGTTGATCATGCTCTCAAATTTTATTTTTCAAGCAGCAGTAGTTATAAGGCAGGAGATAGGGAAGCCTAATGCTATGGCAACCCAGCAGCAAGCTATCTCAAGACATGGGGAATTCCAAGCAGGTCATAACGTTCTACCACACCGAATATTTTGCTCTATCTTTATCTAGTCTAACTGATAAACCACAACACGGTGGTTCCATCTTAATCTTATCTTTAGTCTACCTGATGAACCATAGCATGGTCAGCTGGTTTCTGGTAAATGGCAGACTGCTGGAGAAATAGAAACCTAAAGGTTCAGGCTCTGACAAGATGGCTGAACACTGGCCATATGGCCTACTGTCCCTAACACCTGTCTTTTTCAGCCTCCAAAAGAGCTGGGATTACAATTGCCATTGCTTTAATCATACATGTTATCATTTTAAATCATAGTTTATAGGGATGATTTTCTCAAAAAAAAAAAACATACTCTTAGGATAGGTGATGGACTTTGTTCTATACTACTATTTTTGTTTTTGTGCCATTTTATTCTCTATTATGAATTTTACTCTTTATCTATTCTAGAATGTTCCAAAATCCTTTCCTCAATCTCATTTTCTTGTTTCTTTGTTCACTGTGCTTTCCATTTGAACTTCTTCCTCTTTTTATTTTTTTAAGTAGAATATTCTTACTGCAATATTGGCTTTTTCTCCACTTCCAATTTTCTGTTATTCCATAAAGCAAACAATAACTGCATTCTTCCCTTCTCATTATATCTTTCTATAAGAGCTCTTCCTTTTCTCCTTGAGAAATATGCCAGTGAAATGGTCCCTGGGTAGCTCACATGATGCTATGCCATGCTGGTTACTCCTTAATAACTAATTGCTGCACTATCAACAAATGACTCACTCCAATATCACCCTTGAGAGAAAGCTTGAATTTCAAGATTAGACAAAATAATACATGATTCCCATCTCTCCCATTTACTGGTTGACTTGACATTTTCTACCTAATTCACATTTCATCAGAACTCTGCTTTAAAAGATGGCTATGGCACAGTGAAAATATATATGTAAAATATAAAGCACACACTTCATACACATAAGAAATGACAAAAAATATAAATCATCCTTGTGTTATTTCCTAATTTATATTACTGCATGCATCACTAGAAGATTATAAGCCTTAGTACCAAACATCCATTGTCACTACCTGGCTCTTTATCTCTTAAGCCAGGTTAACTAATTTTTCTCATTTGAGAATAATAATAACCCAAACTGAAATACAAGAACAGTAAAACAATGCATAATAATTAAGGCAACACATAATGTCAACATGTACAGTAGGCTTATACTACAAGTTAATAACTGAGTTCAGGGTTCAGAAACACATAACCTAGATCTAATCTTCACACTATTTAGGTGAACCCTGAAAATGCAGCTTGGGAAGTGAAAAACTAGAATTGAAGTCCTCTTACACATGACTTCTGTGTCCAGAGCTCTGAGTAGGATGAATGATCAGAATTTTATTTATTTGTAGTTCATTGTAATTGATGCTTGGCTGTATCTGTAACCAGGTTACCTCAAGACTAAAAGTTCCTTTTCAGAGGCTTCTACTAAACTTCCTCAGAGTGTTGTAGAGTCACATCCTGCATATGCTCAGTTGAAATCAGTTCATCATTTCCTATGTAAAGAATTTACACTTTTGAAGTTTTGCTATCAATGTCCATATTAGCCACAACAAAAAGCTGTGGAGATGGCTCATTAGATGAGAGTACTCACTGCTTTTGCAGCAAACCTGGCTTTGGTTGGTTTTCTGCATCCATGTGACAGATCACAATATGGTTAACATTAAGAAGCAAGATAATTTACTACTCCAACTCCCCAACTACTGAATTTAAAGACAATGAAGTAGACAAAGATGAATACAGGCAGATAAATACAGTAGGCAAAAATGAATAGTGAAGATTTCAAAAGTTTACAACTAAAAGTGACCACAAATGACCACAAAAAGAACACAGGCAGATTAAATCATGCTGAGAAGAGGAATGTTAGGAACATAGAGAAAACCATCAACAAAATGGATGAGAACATCAGCATAGCTAACAAACAAACAAAACAATATTTATAAATTTTGAAACTCTACCTTTGCCTTTTAGTTAGTTTGGCTAAGGATATGTCTATCTTGTAGATTTTCTCAACGAACCAACTCTTTGATTCTTTGAGTTGTTCTCTTAGTTTCTAATTTATTGTTTTCAGCCTTGAGCTTTGATGATTTCTAGCCTTTCATTCCTTTTTGGTGAGTCTGCCTCTTTTTGTTCTGGAGTTTTGAGCTTTCAGGTGTGTTATTAAGTTGCTAGTATGGGATCTCTCCAATTTCTTTATAAAGGCACATAGCGTGATGAAATTTCCTTTTAGCTTTTGTTGTGTCCCATAAGTTTGGGTATGTTGTGCCTTCAGTTTCATTGAATTCTATGAACTTTTTAATTTCTTTTTTATTTCATTCCTTATTCAGCTATCATTGAGTAGAGAATTATTCAGTTTCCATGAGTTTGTAAGCTTTCTGTTGTTTCTGTTGTTGTTGAATTCCAGCTTTAATCCATGATGGTCTGATAATATGCAAGGAATTACTTTGATCATTTTGTATTTACTGAGGTATGCTTTGCGACTAAGTATATTTCTATTCTGGAGAAGGTTCTCTGAGGTGCTGAGAAGGTGAGTTCTTCCGTGTTTGAGTGAAAAGTTCTGTTTATATCACTTAGGTCCATTTGATTCATGACCTCTATTAGTTTCTTAGTATCTCCATTTAGTTTCTGCAGTGATGTTCTATCTGTAGATGAGAGTGGGTATTGAAGTCTCCCACTGGTAATACGTGGGCTTTGTTTTGTGATTTAAGCTTTAGTAATGTTTCTCTTATGAACACAGGTGCCCCTGTATTTCTGGCAGAGATGTCCAGAATTGAGACATCATTTTTGGTGTAGTTTTCCTATGATGAGTATAAAGTGTCCTTCCCCTTGGTTGAAAGTCTATTTTTTAGGTACTAGGATGGCTACTCCAGCTTGTTTCTTTTGTCTGTTTGCTTGAAATTCCTATTTCTAACCCTTCACCATAAGGTAATGTTTATCTTTATTGCTGAGGTGTGTTTCTTGTATGCAGCAGAATGATGGGCCCTGCTTTTTCATCCATTCTTTTAGCCTGTGTCTCTTCTTTGGAAAGTTGAGGCCATTGATGTTTAGAGACATTAATGGGCAGTGGCTATTCGTTCCTTTTTTTTTTTTTATGTTGGTAGTCATAGAGTGTGTGTGTGTGTGTGTGTGTGTGTGTGTGTGTGTGTGTGAGAGAGAGAGAGAGAGAGAGAGAGAGAGAGAGAGAGAGAGAGAAAGAGAGAGAGAGAGAGAGAGAGAGAGAGAGAGAGAGAGATTCATTTCTTTTGTTTTTGTGGATGTGGAGTTTTTATTTCCTTTGTTTTCCTGTGTAAAGTTATGCTCCTTGGGTTGGAGTTTTCCTTCTAGTGTCTTTTGTAGAGCTGTATTTGTAGTTAGGTACTGTTTGAACTTGTTTTCAACATGGAATATCTTGTTTTCTCCATCTATGATGATTGAAATTTTTGCTGTGTATAGTAGTCTGGGTTGCACCAGTGGTCTCTTACTTTCTGCATGCCATCTGTCCAGGCCCTCTGGCTTTCATAGTCTCTGTTGAAAAGTGAGGTGTGATTCTGATAGGTTTGCTTTAATATGTGACTTAGCCTTTTTCTCTTGCAGCTTTTAATACTCTTTCTTTGTTCTCTACATTTACTGTTTTGAATATTATGTAGCAGGAATATTTTCTTTTCTGGTGCAATCTATTTAGAGTTTTGTAGGCTTCTTTGTATATATGATAGGCATTTTTTTCTTTAAGTTAGGAAATTTTTCTTCTATGATTTTGTTGAAAATGTTTTCTGGGCTTTGCAGTTGGGAGTCTTGTTTTTCTTCTATCCCTATGATTCTTAGGTTTGGTCTTAGTGTCACAGATTTCTTGGATATTCTGTGCCAGGGGCTTTTGAGATATAACATTTTCTTTAACTGTTCTATCCATTTCTTCAATCATATATTCTATCCCTGATATTCTTTCTCCCATCTCCTGAATTCTGATGGTACTGCTTGTGTCTGTAGATCATGTTCTCTTCTCTGGATTTTCCATTTCCAGGATTATCTAAGATTGTGTTTTCTTCACAGTTTCACCATCTACTTTTAGGTCTTGAAACCTTTTATTCATTTCCTTCTGTTTGATTGTAGTTTCCTGTCTTTCACTAATTTCTTTGAGCTATTTGTTCAGTTCTTTCATCCCTTTCTTTGTGTATTCCTATTCTATTTTGAGAGATTTATTTTCCTCTTTTAAGGCCTCTATCATTTTCATAAGCTCTGGTTTCAAATCATTCTCTTGTGTATCTGGTATGATAGTATCTCCAGGGCTTTTGTGGAGGTGGGACTGCTGATTTCTGGTGGTATCAAATGGTCCTGGCATTTGTTGCTTTTGTTCTTATGCTGACCCCTTCCCATTGTGATGTCTGTAGTTAGAGCATGTGTCCAGTGGCTGCTTGGTTATCTGGAGCTTTCTGTGGCTTTTCTGGGTGATCTAATGGCAGATCCATTTGTGTCCCCAACTGTGGAGTTTCCTCATGCTAGAAGACACAGACACAGGTCTTCTTATAGTCCATGGTTCACTCTGCACCCCAGGGAGTTCAAGAGCTGTCTGCCATCCAGATTTGTGGCTTTGGAGGCCAGTGGTACCTATGACTTTTCTGTGGTTTTGCTGGGTGGCCAGAGGCCGGTCACAAGTGTACTCCACATAATTTGGACCCCTTTTCACCTGTGGGTCACCAGTACTGGTGTTTCATGGTTCTCAGATCGGTCCTTAGCTTGCTGAATAGTTGCTGCTGTCCTGCTGATCAAACAAGCTGTGTGTTAGGATTGCCATCTTGGATCTGTGGCAGCCAGAATTATACAATGAAACCCTCTCTTCAAAACAAAGAAACAAACAAACAAACAAACAAACAAAAAGTAAAAGGAACAATTCCAATTCACGCAAATGCCTGAGGGTATCAGATTTCTCGTTATTAACGCTTAAAACAGCAGAAGCATGCGGTGACACATTTCAAACCCTGAAAGCATATAAATGCCAACCAAAATTGCTGTTACTAGGAAAGCTATAGGATTTCTCAAGACAAGCAAAAACCAAGGGTGTTCACAATCATCAAAGTAGCAAAAGCAGAAGAAAAAATGTGTATTTATAAGAGTACTTAATGAACAAACATTACTCAGAAAGAATCCATGCCAATCCTAGGAAGCCTGCTACCCCCCAATAGGTACAGGGTGGTAAAATGCATAATCTTTGCTCTCAACTTGAATAAATCTGAATCAACTAAGAGGCATAGCTTTGAGTGTGTTTGCAAAAGTGTTTCCTAGAAAAAGAAACTAAAGGAGTGAAGAGTTTTCCTCAGAGTACATAACACCTTTCAGAAATAGTCCAGATAGTAAAAATCCTAGAGTGGTAATTGTTGCTTTTAGACTACATGCCTTGCCCTCTGCTGGTAGGTACAACTACTTTGTTGATGCTACTGTTTCTGCCATCCTTTCCTGCCATTGAAATCCAGCTTCTTTGTCCTTCCTAACAGTCTATTAGACAATGCTTTGGGCCCTTAACACAAAATTGGAACTGCTGATATAATCAGTCTTTCAGTGAGAAGCTACTAGATTTTCATTCTTTGCAGTATGTAGTGACTGTTGTAATACCCAGTATGTATAGTATTAGACTATCAAATATACTTTCCTTAATTTTATGTTTGTTCTATCAACTCTATTTCTCCAATGCAACGGTTCTCAACCTAGAAGTCATGACCTCTTTAGGATTGGATAACAGATATTCCGTATATCAGATATTTACATTTTGGTTCATAACAGTATCAACATTACAGTTAGGAAGTAGCAATGAGATATTTTATGGTTGGGGGTCACTACATCATGAGAAATTGTGTTAAAGGGTTGCAGCATTAGGAAGATTGAGAACAATTGCTGTAGTGAGTCCTAACTAACTAATGAACAAACTAATGAACTAACTAATTATCTATATGTATAGTTAACTATATATTAATATATTAATTATACATAAATATAAATTACAACATATACTGATATAAATATACATTTTACTATTATTATGTATATTTAAAATTATATTTTATATTTATAATATATGGTTTATGTGATAGAATAATTATTCTGTATTAATATATAATAAATATGTTGCTTCTATATATATAGTTAATAAACCTATACAAAGATATATTGTCTTATTTGATTCAGATATGAGCAAGCTCAGAGTAAAGATTATATATAACCATATACGTATGACTATATATAGATAGATAGATATTCAATAATCCAACCAACTAGAAAAGTGACCAACAAATTAACAGTAATTTCTGACGTGTCCTCAATAATAATCTTAAATGTAAAGTGCCCTATCTCACATGAGGAAATATACTCTATATTCTTCTCCCGGGTCTAGCCCAAGAAATGGATGGAACTAGAAAAAAATCATATCACGTTTTATATCTCTCAGTGGAAGCTCCTAGTTCCAAATTTTCAGATATAAGTGTAGATCTCACCTTCCATCTAGGAAACATCTCTTTACACCAGACCAAGATCATTATAGAAAACCACAATAAATCAAGATGCAGGGTTGTAGAGTCTAGTACTAATGGCTATGTCTAAAAAAACAACTCCTGCACCCAAGGCGCACAAAACTTTGAGTAAGAGGAGAGAGAAATATTTTAAAAGCCAGAGAATCAATGTACCTTTGATCTTTTAAGAACTTACTTTATTTGGGGTTCTTTAACATCTGTCCCTCCTTCCATGCCACCTACCCTGGACTGAAGAGGAAAGAGGTTAATGGGGACAAAAGAACTAGACCTTTCTAGACTCGGTACTTTGGGAAGATTATACTCTTCACCATCAGGATTCCAGCCGACTTGTTAAACAGCAAACCAGAAATTTAGCAAAAGCAGCCATAACTGCAACAGCTGGAACCCAGAACCTCGAAGTGTTTCTCTCTAGGAGCACCTCAAAGCAATGAATAGCCAAGCTACGTGATGTGATGAATAAAACCAAAAGCCAATCTTCTGGTTTTGGGTGCATGTGTATCTTCTCTCAGGGTCTATACCGGGACGTTTATCAGCTGGCTCAGACCATGCCCAAGCATGAGTTAGTTCCCCTTCCAGTGGCCAAACATCACGTGATCTGTCACAAGTCTGTTTCACATCCCACACTTAGGATCAAAACAAAAAGATGATTACATCCACTACAAATCAGAGTGTTTACTATGAGATTGTGTCTCCTAATAATATCAAAAGCTACACCATAAAGTCTCACCAACATGATTACCTAAGCATCACCTAAACGAGGAGGATAACAATAGACATCCCAAAGTGAATGGGAGAAAGGTACTAGGCCTCAACTCTCCAAAAAGTACTACATATGACTAAGGAATGCTGGGAGAAATATTCTTACTCAAGGGAGAACACGCTAATTGGTTATGCAATAGCAATTAGTCCATTCTTAATATATACATAGATATATGCATATATTGGTATATATATATGGATGTATATATATATGGATGTATATATATATATATATATACATACACACACACACGCATGTGTGTGTGTATATGAGTAACATTATACAACCTGAGCATGTTTTGTTTAGGATTATATGTATATGTACATATGCATATATGCATAAATCATTAATTATTGTAAAAATGACGACATGAGTTTGAAAGAGAGCAAGAAAGGAAATAGAAGGGGAAACAGATATAATTCTGATATCAAAAATTAACAGAAATATTTTTCTTATAATTTATTCAGATTACAATGTTATTTCCTTGCTTGTGTCTTTCTTCCCCTTCCCACCCTCCCTATTCCCCTCCCCCAGACCTCTGAACGAAGGGGACATCCTCCTCCACCATATGACCACAGCCTATTATGTCTCAAAGAAAAGATACGGTCTGATTAACTCAATTAAAACAAAAAACAAACAAACAAAAATTATTCCAACTGTTCTTTGACTCCAAGAAATAGATCTCATGGATAAAAATGGCTACTGAGAGTCAAAGAGTACAAATCAATTTACCAGGTGACCAAATGCCAAAGGCTGCTAGTTAACATTTTAATACCTGCTTTAAAGATGGCTTATATATTGATATGGAGGGAAATTCATCAAGAAGATGTAACAATTGTAAATATATATGAGTAGAGCTGCTGAGTTCATACTTTCATGAAATAAGTATTAATGAGCATAAAAAATGTGATATGTCCAGATACCATTCTAGTGGAGACTTTGATATTCCTTTTTCATTTTTAGATAAATCATCCAAAGTAATCCAAAAGAGAAACATCATAAGTAAACCTTATCAAAAGTAAAATAGATTTAAAGCTTACCTGTAGAACACCATATGCAACAAAACAGAATATACACACTTCCAAACAGCCCATGGGACTTTCTAAGAAAGACATTTTGCTGCAAAGCAAATTTTTAAAAATATAAAAGAACTAGGGCTGGAGATATGGCTCAGAGGGTCAGAGCACTGATGGCTCTTCCAAAGGTCCTGAGTTCAATTCCCAGCAACCACATGGTGGCTCATAACCATCTCTAATGAGATCTGGTGCCCTCTGTAATGCAGACAGAACATTGTATACATAATAAATAAATAAATCTTTGAAAAAAAGAACTAAAATTATTTCTTATAAGTGTTTGGATAATAATAGAATAAAACTAGAAATCAACAGTAAACAAACCATACAAACAAAAGAAGACTGAAAAATATGTTCTTAAATGATTATTATAGACATCAGAAAGAAATTTTTTAAAGTTCCTTTATTCAAACGGAAACAAAAATATAACTTACTAAAATTTTGTGATACAACTAAGATGACTCAAAAAAGTATACAACTTTGAATAATTTCATTTAAACATCAGAGAAATCTCAAAGAAATAATCTAACCAATGTCTTGGAAAACTGTGCATAAGCTAAATCCAAAGCAATGGATGGTAAGATATAATAACTATCAAGGTAGAAATTAATGAGATGGAGTCTAAAAACATAATACATAGAAGTAATGAAACTAAGAGGTTGTTCTTTGAAAAAGTAAGCAAGACAGAGAAACTCCTAGACAAACTAACAGGAACCCAAATTAGACATGAAAAATGTGAGTAGAGCAAACTCCAGTGATATCCAAAAGAACATTATGGGATATTTCAGACATTTAAATCCATGTAAGCAGAAAATCAAGAAGAAAAGGGTGAAAACCTAGACACATACTTGATAACCATGTTGTGTCAATGAGATTGAAGCAACAATAAGAGTCCGAACAAAGAGGAGCCTCAGACCAAAGAGTTTCACTCTTTAATAAACGAAAACATTCATAGAAGAGCTAACACCAAAGTGCGTAAAATTTCCAAAAATCAAAAGAGAATGAACACTATCCAACTGATGTTATAAAATCAGAACTAACCTGATATCTGAACTGGATAAGGATACACGAGGTGGGACTTGGGGTTGAAAGAACACTACAGACCAACTTCTCTGGTGGGCATAGACATAAATTTTTTAGTAAAATTCTTAGAATCTGATTCAAGACCACATTAAGAATAAGGTCCACTATGATGATATTAGTTTCAAAGCAGAGATGTGATAATGTTTCAATATATACAAATCAATAATTCAAGATAGCATATCAACAGACTGAAGGACAGAAATGACAGGATTTTCTAAATGAATGCAGAAGAGGTTTTTGACAGAGTTCAACATCCTTTCTGATCAAAGCCCTGAAGAAATTAGAATTAAGCAGTAACATTTCTAAACATAACAAAGGATGCATGCAACGCAAAAGTAGCTACTACCACTGCTATATTGAAAAGGGAAAACACAAAGCATTCTCTCTAAAATCAGAAATAAGACAAGGGTGCCCATTCTTTCTACTTTCACTCAACATAAAGTTCAAAGAATTTGACTTTGTCACACATGCTTGACCTAAGGCTTTCTGGAATGTTGGCAATTCCTCCAAAGCCTTAGCAAGTGTAATAAGACCTGAATTTGACTTTGTCACACATGCATGACTCAAGGCTTTCTGGAATGCTGGCAATTCCTCCACGTACTCTTAAGTTTTATATATAGTAAACACTCCAAAACCCATTGTGCAAAAATGGTGCATAGTTCTTCTGTGAACTCAAGAAACCATATTTTTCAGAATATAAGATACACCTGACCAATGAAAACAACAATCGGACCACAAGGAGCAGTCTAATTTCCCACAAACACAAACTTTGGGCCGGGGTGTATCTTATGGTCTGAAAAATACAGTATGATCTGGCCCCTTTCTTTCACATTGGGGTAACTTATTCATTTGGTTGTTGATTCTAAGAAAACACTTGTCTAGACTATTAGGTTCAAGCATGAGCTACAGGTCCCTATGTTCACATTTTTTCCATGCAAGGGGATTTACTTTGTTTCAGGTCAGAACCTTTGGCAGGTGTCGACTTGTCCAAAGGGCATCATCCTATAAACCTAGCACAGAGTACCAAGTTTCTTTTTAATGGTTCTAAGCCCTTTAAAAATTATAGCTACTGTCTTTATATCTGTATTGTCTGCAATTTTAAGCTCAGTTACCCTTTGTAACTCATTAAACTATACATTTTATATCCTTCTGATCTCTCTATTTTTCTCCTCTCTGTCTCTGTCTCTCTGTCTGTCTCTGTCTGTCTCTCTGTCTCTGTCTCTCTCTGTCTCTCGTTTCTCTCTCTCTCTCTCTCTCTCTCTCCTCTCTCTCTCTCTCTCTCTCTCTCTCTCTCTCTCTCTCTCTCTCTCCCTTTTTGTAAGCCTTGATAAGAGAAATGAGCAGTAACTATGCCATACCCTGAATGCGTATCTTGAAATTTCCATTCCCTCTGTCAAATAAAACTGTCCATTACTTGTGAATTTAGCCTTAGGTTATTGAGACATGAACAAAATGAGGCCAAATTATTTGCCAAATTATGACATGAATGCCTTCTAATGTAATTTCCAAGAGTCTTTGTTCTCCTCTAAAATTGCATAAGCTGAGCATTAACTCTCTCCATTTCACTCAGCACACTAGTCTTCGACACTCAGGCAAAAGTGGTTCATTGATCTCTACTTACAGCATGTTTATTAAATAATGTGGATGTTTATGGGAAGAATTAAAAGTCAGTAATATTTGTGAATGTATCATGTTATGAGGGCCATTGTGGCTGCAAGTGAAAACAGGTGAAAAGAGCAAGGCTGATGTAGGAGAGATTACAGCTAAGGCAGGCAGCACCTAAAATAGGCCTCAACTATAATTGGCTTTAGTGTTTAGTGTAGTGTATGATCTTCTCCCCTATAAGTTATTTGGATTTACTCAGTAAAATATAGTAAAAGTAAGGAGTTGCCTTCCCAACCCATGATTCTATAAGAAAGCAATGGGAGGCCAATTACTCCCTCGGCATATCTGTAAAACTTCACCTTGGCAGCAGAATCTCTGGAGAGATTGACCTAGACCTCAGGATCTGAGTTACCATGCTGTACAGCCCTTACAGTGAGAGTCATCAGGGAACCTCAGGTAACTAAGTGTGGACTTTTTAAAAAGTGAGCAACATGAGGGCACTTGGAAGAAAATCTTTCATCAAGGTAGTCTCAGGTAAGACTGCTCCTGTAAACCCACTGCGTGGACTTGAAACTGAAAGAATGAAGCTGAGAGGCTGGTGAACCAGAAAAACTACAGCAAGATTTGTGATTTTTTAACAGTGCAAGATAATGAGTGTATATGGTTTAATATAATAATTAAAAAAAGGAAGAGATTGATGACGTGGAAGAGGAGGAAGCACAGAGTTATAAGTGCAGTATTCAGGAGCCTGTGGCAGAAGGATAGTATATTTAAGGACATATGTCATTAGAAACACAGTAATTTCCTCTCTCTAAAAATCATAACAAAAGATAAGGAGGAGGAGTGGGAAGAGAAATGAAGGAGCCTAAATATAAGCACCTAAAATAACAGCTATCTCCTTACCATATATTAGCCATCTGGGAGAGAATATAGTGGGAAGAAAAACCTCCCCTATGAGAACCAAAAAGTGTAAAGACAAGTAATGTTTGCCTTACAAATTCCAAGTTATGATTTATGACTACTGAGTTTATGTGATAATTTATATCTATTCTTCAAAAATCGGCAAGAAATAAAATATGAATTATTTCATAGACAGCATTGTCAGTCATAAGCTTTATACATCTGTAGTGATTGAAGCAAATGCCTGTGGCACATAGAGAATACAAGTGGAGTCAAGTCTCCCAAGTCATGTAAAAAATAAGGCATTTCTAAATAAATAAGATGGAAGAACGGTGAAGCCAGATGGGAAAATTAAAGTTTCATTATTTATACCACTGGCTGTTTTTCCCTGCCCACCATTCATCTAGACTGTTTCAATAACAGAAAGTCAATATATCTAAGAATTGCTTTAAAAATCAAATAGACAATTATTCTCTTGTTTAAGCACCCTCAGGAGGTATTGGTTGTTACACACTAAAGTAATGTAAAATCGATTCAATCAATAGGGCAGGGTGAAGCCCAGACTTTTCTGCCCATACAATAATCAATATCTAACCCATCTTTTACACAATTTTAGTTAAGCATCATGAGTATTGTACAACACTCTGAGAAAACAGAAATAATCATTATCCTGTCATTCTAGCCTTGTCTCTGCCATTGTATGTGTGTGAGGAGTTAGCCCTCCTTGTTAATTGGATGAAGAATACTATCAGCCTCAATGTGTTGGTTTGACTACACCTAAAAACCACTCCACATGTGTTAATGTCGTGCCTAGTCCCTGGTTTGTGCAGAGCTCTTAGCAAATTTAAGCTAAATGCAACATTTTGCCTGTTAGGTGCTATGTCTCTTTTCTTCTAATACATCACTAAAGTTCTCCCTTCAATTTTAATTCAATGCTATTTATCATAAAATGAAAAAAATAATAAAGCATGCATAGAAAAGGTCATGGGTGACTTTCAAAGCTGCCTAACATTTCCCTAGCTACCTTGTGAAGAGTGGGCTTGATTTTCTGGCTAGTCATTTTTGTTCCTTGTTGTTCTATATCTATATTTTAAATGGCTGTAGCACTCAAGGAAAGTTGTGCAGCATGCAGAGTCCTGACGTCACACTCTTTTCCACATACAGCTCTGTGTTTCAATTCCTTGCTGACTTTAATCATTATTCAGCTATACTGTGAATTCCCACATTTGCTGCAGGTTTCTTTTTCTGAGGAGGTTTGCAGAGACTATTTCCATCCTGTCACTTCTAGATTCCTGGGCATGCCTAAGAGACACATGATGGATCACATGTATATGGGAACCTGAAATAGTCCATCTTCCAGAGAATCACCCAGTGATTCCTCAGGGAGTTATTCTCAGAAACCCTCCTATGAAATGAAGGTTGAGAAAGGTCTTCTATTGCTTTGAAGATATCACAGAAACAGACAGAAGTCATTTTTCTTCTCTGTTATACAGAAGACTCATTCTATTCCCAAACAACTTTGGTAATTTCTTACAAACTGGAGAACAATTGAGGAAGGGGTGTGTGTGTGTGTGTGTGTGTGTGTGTGTGTGTGTGTGTGTGTGTGTGTGT
>OU015743.1:103658065-103702275 GCA_907169655.1 Acomys percivali | reverse complement strand
TGTGTGTGTGTGTGTGTGTGTGTGTGTGTGTGTGTGTGTGTGTGTGTAGATGTATAATTTATTCAGCTCTGGTGCCTCACATTTGACTATGTCCCCTGGCAGGGGAGACCTAGTGGCACTCAGAGGAAGGACAGCAGGTCACTGAGAAGAGACTTGATACCCTATGAGCATATACAGAGGGAGGTAATCCCTCTCAGGAACAGTTATAGGGGAGGGGAATAAGGGGAAAATGGGAGGGAGGGGAGAATGGGAGAATACAAGGGATGGGATAACCATAGAGATGTAACAAGAATAAATTAATAAAAAAATCAGCATGACTTAAAACCTGAGTAATTCAAAAAAAGTCCTTAGACCTTACACCTTAGCTGTCCCTTCCCTAACCAGCTGACTACACACTCCGACTACCTCTTGAGTGTGAATATCTCTGGTTTTGTTGGTGGGAAAGTGTACATTCCATCAGAGTCATGATTCAGATACTACAGAAGTTGAATTCTACTTTAAAGAATACATAACATAAAGTGTCTTTAGTATTGTTTTCACAAAAAGGCTGTAAAGATAAAAGGACATAGTTTGTCAGCCTGTGAACACAATAACCTTTGTAAGTGATTTGAACTTGTATGTGTGCATGTGTGCATGCATGCGTGCGTGTGTTTTTGTGATTGGGACATAATTATTTCTTTCATGATTAAATATTTTATAATATGTCTTTTGGTACTTTAGTAGAAGTTATGTTAAAGCTTAAGAGGTCTATATCAATTTCCATGAGCAATCTTAAAAGCATTGTGAGGCAGAATTTCCCTGAGCAAATTCTATTGTTAGACTCTTATTAAAAAATTTAGGGAAAATATAGAAAAATTTCATTTGGTCCAGGGTACTTTTACCAATAGGTGTGCTTGTACACGTGTGTGCACACAAGTGGTCTCTCTGTGTGTGTGTGTGTGTGTGTCTCTGTATGTCTGTGTATCTGTGTGTGTCTGAGTGTTTGTGTGTCTCTGTGTGCGGTCTAGACTATGATTATGTGTACACATACTGAATATTTATATAAAGTGTATTTCTTTATGTGGAACATAATGAAAATCAAAGGTCGTTGCCAAGGGAAAAAAACATGAAGAACTAGAAAGAAAGCCTTCTATATCTGAATACTTTTTCTTGTGTAGTAGCTATGATTTGCAACAGTCCAGCAGAAAAAGATTTAGCAGAATGTTGCAAAGGAAAGTAGTCTTTTCTAGAACATCTAAACAGCTAATGGTTGGTGACAAATAGTTCTTAAAACTGCAGCCAGTAAATGTTACATTCAACCTTAGCTCAAAATATTTGCTGATGAGGGATGCTGAACCGGGTTATTAACTAGCTAGCTGCTCCTCTTCATCTCTAAGAAAAATATGAAACTAAGTCCCTTAATTTCCTTAGTTAGTGGGCAAAATTAAGAGATCTAGTTCAGAAAGAGGACTTAATGGCTCACACCTACCAAATTTTCTGTTAACTGCTAAATGACCTACAGTTGCTGTGCTCAGCTTTGCCTTGTTGTGCATGGTTGTATAGCTAAAACTTTGTAAAATTTTCAAGATGAACAGTGTCCCAAGTAGAAAGTCAGTTTTGCTTTGTGATTAATGAGATGTTCTTTGGAAGGAATTCCATTTTCCTGACTTTTGCCTAGAAATACTCTCACTCTGCTAAGTATTTGTTATAAATTTTTAATAGATGAAGAAAATATTATTAATATTATTAATCATTAATATTAACAAACTCAGATTAGTGAGTTTGTCTTCCCTTTTCTGTCTCCTAAAAAATAAAACAAGAAAATAGAGCATTGACAACCCTGTGGGGCATATGCATTTTTAATGACTAAAAATGGAAAGAAGGCAGAGATATTTACAAGTAAAAAATTGTTTTTATTTTATTTTATATATTTTTTTATTTTAATACTTTATTCAGATTATATCCCCTCACATCATTTTTGGTTTTTTTAATTTTATTAATTTATTCAGATTACACTCAATTGTTATCCCATCCATCACTTGTATCCTCCCCGTCCTCCCTCCCTCCTGCTTTTACCCTATTCCCCTCCCCTAGGTCTATAACCGAGGGGGACCTCCTCCCTCACTATATGGTCATAGGTTATCAAGTCTCATCTTGGAATCCAGCTTATTCTTTTTTTGAGTGCCACCAGGTCTCCCCACCAAGGGGAGGTGGTCAAATATGGAGCACCAGAGTTCATGTCAGAGTCAGTCCCCGCTCTCCATATAACTGTGGAGAGTGCCCTGACCATTGGGTAGATCAGAGTAGGGGTTCGATGTTTACTATTGTATTGTCCTTGGTTAGTGCAATAGTTTGAGCAGAAACCCCTGGGCCCTGATCCACCCATCATGATGTTCTTCTTTTAGGTTTTTAGGACCCTCTGAGTCCTTCTATTTCCCCATCTTCTACATTTCTCTTACCCAGAGTCTCAGTAGGATGTCTTCACATCTGTCCCAATCTCCTGGTAAGTGAAGACTTTTGTGGGACTTGCCTTTTGGGCTAATGCCCAGTCTTACGTGAGTATATACCATGTGAGTCTTTCTGCTTCTGGGTTAACTCACTCAGTGTGTTCATTTCTAGTCCCATTCATTTACATTTCACTTCACATCATTTTTGAAATGCATATATTTCTGATTATAAAATTCAGACATGTTTTTAGTGTCCTTCTCTAAATATTTCCTTTAAATGCATGTTTTTCTTCTATTTCACAAAGTATTTAACCAAAAGAATGATACTAATCTAATAAAGTGTTGAGCATTTTTAATGTGTTGTTCTGGAATTGTTACAATAATACATAAAACAGTAGAGCAACAAAACTCTAACAAAGTTAATCACTTTGTCAACATTTAAAAAATAATGAAATTAAAAGCCAGACTAATAGGTTCCCATACACATGTCTGTAGACATTATTTAACTATGATCCATCTCCCTGAGCTGTATGCATTCCAATTGCTGTAAGATCTTACTACTTCATTTCCAGAAAAAGAAATTAATTGGTAATGAATAAGCTAAAATCTATTTTGTGAGCCCAAATTCAGCTCATTTATCTCCGATGAACAATGCAGTGTCTTTTATGTAACCTTGTCAAGAACTGCCTGCACTTTCAAATTTCATGCCTTTTCAAAAATATACAAATCACACTGTTGTTGAGGCAACTGGTTGGGAAGTTAATGTAAAATAGTTTGCCTTAAAGGAAATCGGAAAGATGTATCTAATAATGATAATCAATGTGGAGGAAGAAATATCATTAGTGTATTCTGACTGATATCTTTCTATATAGTAATTCAAAAGCTCAGTTATGTATTCTTGATTGTATAATCAAGAATAAGAATGTGGATGGTAAAGATATAGTTGGGTTTTTTATATATTTGTTTTTATATATAATATATTTTATATATGATATGTGCATTGAACATTTGTGTTAATAGAGATATGTCTTTGGCTACATATCAATCTTTTTAAAAGTATTATAACTTCAAACAGTTTATGTTGTGATTAGAAATAATTTGTACTCATATTTATGTAATATACCATTTATATTGTTCTAGGGAAGGGTTTTAATAAGATAATGTCAGAGGGTATAAATGAATACCAATACTCAGACTGCCTGGAGCTAAAGACATCTGTTGTGGGGCCAATCTAATTAATTGTGTTCATCATGCAACATTAAAGGAAGTACTGACTACTGGTGATATAAAAGTTATATGAGTACTAGTTAAGATGTGTAAAGATGTTTCCAGAAAAGGTAAAACTCTGCTGTTCTTTACTACGTTGCTCTGCCTGCTGAAAGGAAAGAGGGTACCAGAAGTTAATAAGTATTAATTTGAGTTCTGAGATCAATCAACATATTTATCATGGACTTACATATTCAAAGCTTTGAGGTATTGTAGGGTATGACAACCCTGAAATTTAAAGATAAGTCTTTACTTTTCTCTCATGTACAACTCCTAAGTCCTTCCTTACACATGGGCTTTTCTTTGGAAGACTACAATGACTTTTCAATATTCACTACAGTTTTCAGACATAATTGATCTATGAAAAGGTATTGTAACCATTATGTTTCTTAAAATTAATACTAGATCCACTTTAATTCTTTGATATCCAAGCAATAATTTTCCCATTGAAATTATAAGTGTGGAATGGGGAAGTTATTCAGTGGTAGAATGATTGGGTAAAATGTCAGAGGCCCTGAATTCCATCACAAATGCAAACACACTAATTCTTTGGTGAATATCAAATTGGCTTCTTCTGTGCATTTGAGTTTACACCCATAGATTATAAGCACTATTAGCCTTGGCTAGTTATAAAAGATGTCTTTTCTATGGTGGGCAATGATTTCTGTAGACTTATAATCAGCCAAGCTCCTTGGGATAAGTGAATTTGCCTATGACAACCCTGAGGCCTGGGATCTGCCTAAGCAAGGATTCTTGGCTACATTTTCAGTACCAATCATGTATTTTTTCATAATAAGTGGGTTTTAAATATAAGTAAAAAGCAGTTGCCTTCTCTTATTACATTAAGGCCATTATTACCTTTATATATCCACTGGCACTTCTCACAACATCTGCCATTAATTTTTTCTTAGTTTTCTTTTTTTACATATACGTTTATATTATTACACATATATACAATAAACTACCTATAGCAAGAAGAACCATGAAACAAGCAGGAATTATATAAATGTTATACTCATAGTGTTTTGGCTATTTGCATTTGGCAGCCTTGAAGAAAACATCTTTCCTATCTTGGTGAATCTAAAATTCTGAATGTAAATCAATCTCCATCATATCTCATCTTTATCAACTTAAAACATATCTAGACCTAAAAACAGCTTAAACCCTGAACAATTAAGCTCAATTGTAAAATGAAACTATCTGGTCTTCAACCCCATTATAGTTGAGAAGGAATAAAATTAATTATCTGAATAGATAGGAAGTGGAGGTTAGCAGCTTTCAAAATGAAAAAAATGACAAAGACAGTTTGCTGCCTGAATAGTAGCCCAAAACTCTCTATAATGTTGGAACATCATCTTCAGCCTTCTGGCCTAATATATCTGACAGATATGTTTGTGAGGCAAGAACTATTGAGAACTAGCTTACCCTGTCTTGGCAGATGTTGGCCATTGACTCTGCCTGCATCCAAGCTTGCCCCTTTTTAGGCAGAATTCTGTCTGTGGCAGAAAAGAGGACATTTTCCCCAGTGGCATGTTTGCCACATTTTAAGCCATCTCCACAGTTGAGTGGAGAGCAGGTACTGACTCTCCCACAAACTCTGTTGCCCCATATTTGACCACGTCGCTTCAGAGGAAGGATAGCAGGCTATCAAGAATAGACTTGATACCCTATGAGCATATACAGGGGAGGAGGTACCCCTCAGTCACAGACATAGGGCAGGGTAATAGGGTGAAAGTGGGATGGAGGGAGGAATGGGAGGATACAAGGGATGGGATAACAATTGAGATGTAATATGAATAAATTAATTAAAAAGTTAAAAAAAAGTGGCTAATATCCACTTATGAATGAGTATATACCACGCTTGTCTTCCTGGGTGTGGGTTACCTCACTCAGGATGATTGCTTCTAGTTCCATCCATTTGCCTTCAGTTTACCAGGTTCACAGGTAGATAAGATATCATATCATTGTCACACTGTTTTATTTTGCTTTGTTATTGTTGTTGTTGTTGTTGTTGTTGTTGTTGTTTTCCCTAGCAGACTGCATAGCACCTTCCAGTACTCTGAGAATTAACCAACAAAGAGGAAACTTTCTGGTTACCACCAAGTTGATTTCTCCATGTACTGTAACCAATGTGTGTGTTGTCTTCAGTAATAAAATCTAAAAATAAAATTCTGATGCATAACCAAGAGCAATAGCAATATCCTCTGTTGTTTCAGAAGTATAGAATACCTATAACTAACAACACAAAGAAAGGCATCCCACAGCTTGCACTAGGCTTTTTGCTTACCAACCTATGCCTTCTAGAATGACCATAATCCCTTGTGTAGGGTAATTCAAATTAAAACTTCCCAACCCTCTCCCCAATTAAATATCCCTCCACATTATTCTGATTTTTATCTTTATACTACATATGATCTGATTTACCATTCTTGATAATTTTCTTCCACCTTTCCTTCAATAGCTTTTTAGCAGTTCCCTGGATTTCATAGATATGTCATTCAGGATCCAGCAGAAGGCCTAGCTTCTGCCATTCAAGTGGGCTGGTCCAGAGGCTGCTTTGCTTCCAGACAAGAACTGAGGTACCATGAGGTCAAAGGTCTGGTTCCTCTGTCAGGAACAAGTAGAGCGCTGTAGGGCAAGGCTCTTGTGCTACATGAGACTTAGACCTCTCCTGCAGTGCTCCACAGAGGTACTGAAAATTAAGCACACAGATCTAAAGATTTAGCATTGAGGTCCATGTCTGAGTATGAAGAAATGACATTTGTCTTTATAGATCTGGGTTACTTCATTCAGTCTAATTTTTTTCCAGCTATGTCAATTTACTTGTAAATTTCATTACCTCATTTTTATTTATTGCATAATATTATAATTAACACAGATGCCACATATTCATTAACCATTCACGAGTAGATGCATATGTAGGTTATTCCCGTGTCTTAGCTATTGGGTATCGAGCACCCTATGAACATGGATGAACATATGCCTGTGCAGTAGGAAATAGAGTTCTTTGACTGTATGGCCGGGAATGCTGTGGTCAGGTCATATGGTGAATTGAGTTATAGTCTTTTGAGGAATTCCCACAGTTTCTAAACATTGCTTTCTCACCAATAGTTTATGAGTGCTTCCCACCCCCCACCTCCTCACCAACAGTTATTATCTTCATTTTAATCATTTTACCTAGGGTAAGATAAAACTCAACAATTTTAATTTATATTTCTTTGTTACCTAAGAATGGTGGATAATTTAGAAAATCTTTCTTTCCCATGTGTCTTCTGAAAATTCTGAACAGTTTCATAATCCATTTTTTAATTGAGCTGTTTGTTTTCTTTCTTGTTTCATTTTTACACTTTTTTATTTAAATCTTTTTAGTATGTTTCCTTATTAGCATAGACATTTATATTATTACACATGAGTAAAATAAACTATATACAGCAGGAAGAACCACGAGACAATCAGGAATTATATAAATGTTACATTCATAGTGATTTGGCTATTTGTATTTGACAAACTTGAAAGAAGTATCTTTCCTATTTTGTTGGGTCTAAATTTCGGAATAGAGATTAATATCTGTCATATCTCATCTCTATTAACTTAAAACTTGTAAAAACATCTTAACACTTAACCTACTAGCTTAATTGAAAGACTAAACTATCTGGTCTTCAAACCTCTCAGAGACTTGAGAAGGAATAAACTTAAATATCTGAGTGAACCTGGAGTACGGGTTAGCAGCTTCCAAAATGAAAAAATGATTGATACAGTTTATTGCCTGAACAGTCACCCAATACTCTCTATATCATTGGAGCATCATCTTCAACCTTCTGGCCCAATATATCTGACAGACAAAATTTCAAGGCAGGAACTATTAAGGACTTGCTTACCCTGTCTTGGCAGATTTTGGCAGTCGACTCTGCCTACATCTAAACTTGCCCATTTTTAAGCAGAATTCTGTCTGTGGCAGAAACGAGGACATTTTGCCCAGTGGCTTGTTTGCCACATTTGAAACCAACTCCATAAGGAGGTTCTTTGAAGTTTATCTTCTTCTTTGAGGCAGGGTGGGTGTTGCCAGGAGTTAGCTTGTTTTGTTGTCAAAGAATGCTTAGAATAATAAAAACATCTTTAAATGCCATATTCTGTACATCCCTGAGGTTTTTGAAGACCTTATTTAACAATTTTACCTCATATATCTATAAATCATATCTATCTATTAGATCTAGAATATATATTCTTGTGATAAAATTAGACTGTTTTTTACATAAGCATGATTTGCATCACTATACAAAAATCAATACCATTGAATTAAAAATAACATTATTTGTGAGTAACAATTAGGGTCTTGAGATGAGGAAGAGATTCAGTAATCTACCTTTTGTTCTACCCTCTCTATATATTTCTATATCCCCCTTTCTTTCTTTTCAGCTCCCATCTCCTTACCTACAAAAGAAAGATAAAGGAAAAGAGATATGTTCCTGAGTCAAACCTAGTGCCCTCTCTGTAAGAGACCAATAATACTTTTAACCAACTTGCAATGAAATTAAGCATCTATTAACAAAAAGAAATCTATCCAACCCCCCCCCTTAGAAAAAAATCGGACTTCATTCTCTTAAGGTTTCTTCAGGCTGATTTGGGATGAATAATTCCTTTGAGGCCCCCCAAAAAAATTGGAGAAATGGTTAAGTAAGCCAAGAATAGCATTTGTGGTCCATTTTTCAAAAATTATGAAATTCTAGGCTTAATAGAAGTCCTATGTGGGACAGTCTGAACTACTGGACCAATTGGGATCAGAAGCTTTCTACAATGCTCTCCTGGAAGCTGTCCTGCTCTGCTGGGTAACTGCAACTGAGGTGCTTGGGCCTGGAACATAGAGAGTGCAGGATATCAGCATCAGCTTGCTGAGAGGAATGAATCCTCTCAGGTCTGATCCAGCATTGGTGTCCAGTTCTTTTTTTCTGAAAACATAATTTCTCACAAGCATTATACAGTTCTACCATTGTGATTGTATGAAGTGTTAGGATGTACAGAGGAATTAAGGCTGGTTCTCTGCTCATTGTATGAGCAGAGGTAAGGCATATGCAAATCTTCCTTCATGCCATACTAAGAATAGCCTCTAATTATAAGTTACAGAAAATGTGGCCAACATGAAGCCTTGTTTATGCATAAACCTTCATATCTCAGCCAGTCTCAGAGCTACTCCCATGTAGTGGCATTAGCAATTTTAGTTACCTGCTTGTTCTGCAGTTTGAATTTTTTACACCCCATTGAAACCCCTTCCCTCATCACCTCCCAATCCCATCCCCGCCTCATCCCCTTTCCCTCCTTCCCCTAGTAGTTAGCAATTGGAACCTTCCTCCATTAACATTTGACTTTAGCTTATCCAATGTCCTCTGTACTACTTGCAAACCTCGTCCTCTGTGGCTTGGCAAGGCCACCCTGCTAGGGTAGAAGTGAACAACATTAGGAGGCCTGAATCCATGTCAGAAGTAGTCCCTACTCCATATATTGTGGGACCCACATGGAAACTGTGCTGCCTATCTACTACATCTGAGCAGGAGGTCTAGGTCCATGTCCCACATGGACCTTGGTTGGCTCATCAGACTTTGTATTGCAATGTGGTTAACCTGAATTAAGTGGCTAACATCTGCCCATCAGTGAGAATATGCCATATGTGTTTGTCTGGTTCTGAGTTACCTCACTCAGGATGATTGTCTCTAGTTCCGTCCGTTTGCCTGCAAATCTCAAGATTTCCTTGTTTTTAATAGCTGAGTAGTATTCCATAGTGTAAATGTATCACAATTTCTTTATCCATTCTTTGATTGAGGGACATCTAGGTTGGTTCCAGATCCTGGCTATTACAAATAAGGCTGCTATGAACATGGTTGAGTATATGTCCTTGTGTGGTGGAGCATCTTTTGGCTATAGGAGAGGAATAGCTGGGGTTTGAGGTAACCCTATTCCCAGTTTTCTGAGAAAGCACCAGATTGATTTCCAAAGTGGTTGCAAAAGTTTGCACTCCTACCAGCAGGAAGGAGAAATCCCCTTTCTCCACATCCTTCCCAGCATGTGGTGTCACTTGAATTTTTTATCTTAGCCATTCTGATGGATGTAAGATGGAATATTAGAGTGTTTTGATTTACATTTCTCTGATGACTAAGGATGTTGAGCATTTCTTTAAGTGTTTCTCAGCCATTCGATATTCCTCTGTTGAGAATTCTCTATTTAATTCTGAGTCCCATTTCTCAATTGGGTTATTTGGTTTTGTGGTATTTAATTTCTTGAGTTCTTTATATATTTTGGATATTAGCCCTTTGTCAGAAGTAGGGTTGGTGAAGATGTTTTTCTAGTCTGTAGGATGTCCATTTGTTCTGTTGACTGTTTCCATTACCTTACAGAAGCTTTTCAGTTTCATGAGGTCCCATTTATTAATTGTTGACCTTTGAGCCTGGGCTATTAGTGTTTTATTCTAGAAGTTGTCTCCTATGCCAATGGGTTCAAGGCTCTTCCCGACCTTTTCTTGTAACACATTTAGTGTGTGCAATTTTAAGTTGAGTCTTTAATCCGTTTCGACTTAATTTTGTGAATGGTGATATATATGGGTCTATATCCATTTTTCTACATGTAGCCATCCAGTTTGACGAGCACCATTTGTTGAAGATGCTATCTTTTTTCAATTGTATAGATTTGGCTTCTTTATCAAAAACCAAATGCCCATCGAAATGTGGTTTTATGGTCGGGGTCTTCTATTTGATTCCACTAGTCAATCAGCCTATTTCCATGCCAGTTCCATGCTATTTTTATTACTGTTGCTTTATAGGACAGCTTGAGATCAGGGATGGAGATTCCTCAAGAAGATCTTTAATTGTACAGGATTGTTTTAGCTATTCTAGGTTTTTTGTTTTTCTATATGAAGTTGAGAATTGATCTTTCAAGGTCTGTAAAGAACTGTCTTGGAAATTTGATGGATATTTCATTAAATCTATAGATTGCCTTTCATAAGATGGACATTTTTATTATGTTGATTTTCCCAATCCAGGAACATGAAAGGTCTTTCTGTCTTCTGATATCTTGTTATATTTCTTTCTTTAGATACTTAAAGTTTTTTTCATGTAAGTCTTTTACTTGTTTGGTTAGAGTTACAGCAAGATACTTTATACCCTTTTGTGACTACCATGAAAGGTATAGTTTCTTTCATTTCTTTCTCAGCCTGTTTGTTCTTTGTATAGAGCAGGGCTACTCATTTTTTTAGTTGACTTTGTATCCAGCCACTTTACTGAAGGTTATTAACAGCTGCAGAAGTTCCTTGGTGGCATTTTTAGGGTCACTTATGTATACTATCATGTCATCTGCAAGTAGTAATAGTCTGACTTCTTCCTTTCCTATTTTTATCCCCTTGATCTCCTTTAGTTGTCCTATTGCTCTAGCTAGAACTTCGAGTACTATGTTGAAGAGATATGGAGAGTGGAGAGCCTTGTTTTGTCCCTGATTTCAGTGCAGTAGAATTAAGTTTCTCTCCATTTAGTTTTATGTTGTCTATAGCCTTGCTGTATATTGCCTTTACTATGTTGAGGTATGTGCCATGTATTCCTGCTCTCCAAGACTTTAAACATGAATGGGTGTTGGATTTTATCAAATGCTTTTTCAGCATCTAAGGAGATGCTCATGTGGTTTCCTTCCTTCAGTTTAGTTATGTGATGGATTTCCATATATTGAACCACCCCTGCATACCTGGTGTGAAGCCTACTTGGTCATGGTGAATAATATTTTTGATGTCTTCGTGGATTTGGTTTGCGAATATTTTATTCACTATTTTTTCATCAATGTTCATAAGAGAAGTTGATCAGAAATTCTCTTTCTTTGTAGGCTCTTTCTGTGGTTTAGCTATCAAGGTGACAGTGGCCTCATAGAATAAATTTGGTAATTATTGTTTTTAGATTACCTGTATTATCAGTATTATCAGTAGGCCAGGCTAGCGATCATTTAAGACACAGACACTGGTTATATTTTAAAATAACCTTAGTTAACCTGGGGCAAGGCAGACATTAATCCTCTAAACTACCTCCCATAGTGGGGCAGGTATGTTTCTAATAATTTCTATCAAGCTACCTACCATCCATAATCCCAAATACTTGCTAATCTTCTTCATCTGTGCCAGATTCTCCATCCGTACCAACCATGTGCTTCTCCTCTTTCTAACCCATAGAAGCCCTCTTCTCTTCCCTTCAGGTCTCTCTCCTTCTCCCTAGTGGCTGTCTTTCTTCTTTTGTTCTCCACCCCACCTTTCTCCCTTTCTCTGCCCAGGTGGGGTGGCTTTTTATTAAGCAGAAGGTGGGTCACAGAGACAGCAAGCAGTAATTAGCATCAAAATACATCAGCCCATGCCCCAACAGGTAATGTTCCTTCTGTTTCTATTTTGTGGGAGAGTTTAAAGAGAATTGGTATTAGCTCATCTTTGAAGGTCTTGTAGAATTCTGGACTGAATCCATCAGGCCCTGGGCTCTTTTTGGCTGGGAGATTTTGATGACTGCCTCTATTTCCTTAGGAGACATAGCACTATTTAATTTGTTTACCTGATCGTGGTTCAATTTAGGTAGTTGGTATCCATTTCATTAGGTTTTCAAATTTTGTGGCATAAAGCTTTTGAAGGACCTGGTGATTTCTTGGATTTCTTCACTGTCTGGTGTTATTTCTCCCTTTTCATAAATGCAGAGAGTCATCTTTTGTAATGAATGAAGCAAAAATGGTCCTTATATAAACATATTGCATGCATGTCATAATTGTAAATATGAAGTACTGAGAGTCTTCCATCTGCTAGATTGTATATTCTCTTAGATGTAAAAGGCAAACATTATCATTCTGATAATGAAAGAAGTTTTACTCCGGTGGTTTAGGTGTAGGAAGAAAATGGTGATGTTGTAATTTAGTTCATTAAACAACAATGACATTATATTAGAGCCTTATATTCCATGGTTGTCTTTGATTAAAGGTGAATTGGCTTTAAAAAGTAAAGTAGTGAGTCTAGTGTCAAGAATTGTTGCCAACAAAGAATATAGGAAAAACAGATGGTAAAGTAGCAATAAGGAAGGTAATCAAGTAAAATTGTTAAAGCATCAAGATGTGTTATTATCCCCAAGGGCAAAGCACTATTGAGAAAGGTCGATAGGACAATACTGAGACAAGAAGGTTATAGGACACTGAGGAGCCTCCAGAAAAGACAAAGAAGCAGTCAGAAGAATATAAGGTTACTGAGGCATGGGCAGAGAAGCATGAGATTGAGTCCCAAGATGAGGTGGTACAGCAGAAGATCATCAAGGCTAAGGGGATGGAGGAGAGTGGATCTTCAGAAGCATGCATTTTATGTAGTAAACTGGTACTTGTTTTCAAAGATAACTCAGCATGATGCAGGAGAATGAGAAACATTCTGGGAGTTGAGAGAGCTGTGGACAAGCGATGGGCGAAAATGAAGTCCTTGCTAGGAACTGATCCACTTATACATTTCTACTTTGCCATAATCTGGTTGAAGGTTTTGCTTATCATATTTCTTAAGTTCGATTCATAATTCCACTCTTCTCGTTTGTCGTATACACTGTTCTTGGTTCTCATTCCTAGTGAATCCTTTCTCTACCTCATCTAGCAGCTCTCCATGAGGATTAGGCTAAACTTGCCTATGGAGTATAAGCATATTTCTGAAAGGCTGTTTCAATGGTACTACGAGGAACAAGGATAGCAGCTTACATCCATGGATAGTTTACTCATAAAATTTCCAAAGAAATTAAAAGTATTTTTCGATCAATAATTTTCAAGATAGAACAGGACATAGAAAAATGAGAAAGAGGATATATCCTACTGAAATGTTCTAGACTACAGGCAAGTTTCTAGGTCTTAAATCCTCATCTGTGTAGTTTCGTCTTATATCCCAAATAAAACTATAGGTAATGTCAATCTTTTTTAATATGAAGTATCTTTATGGCCATGAATTTTAAAAATATCAGCAAGATTCAGTTAATAAGAATAATGTCCAGAAGGGGCGTGAGATATGACAGTGTCAAATTCTTTGTTTTAATTATTACTTTTAGTGTGTATATGCATGTGAATGCATGCCTATGCTCACGTATGTATTTCCATTCTCACCTATGAATATGCCACAGTGCACATTTGAGGAAAGCTCTGGGATTCAGATCTCTCTTTCTACCATGTGGAGTCTAGGGATAGAACTCAGGTTACCATGGTTGATAACAAGTATCTTTCTCCATCCACTAGCCCCTCACTGTCAAATTTAATAGCTGCAATCTTATAATGAAAAGTGGTCTCCATCCTAGCAAAAAATAACAAGAGATCAAAGACCAGAAGATATGTAAGGAGAACTCACCATAGGCAAGGCAGACTTGTATTAGGAGTGACTTAAAGGTTAGCCACGAGTTAACATGGCACAAGTTAATGGGTCTTATTATATACCAGGAGATTTTTGTAATTTCTTCTTTTTTTTTATTTTTTTGAGGCAGGGTTTCTATGGATAACAGCCCTGGCTGTCCTAAACTTGCTTTGTAGTCCAGGCTTGCCTTGAACTCACAGAGATCCATCTGCCTCTGCCTCCCAAGTGCTGAGATTAAAGGTATGCATTTTCACTGGTGCCTGAATAATTGATTTTTGCTGTATCTGAATTTACTATGAGATAATTTTTCAGTTTATTATGAAAGTGTTACAAAAAAGTCTCCAGGAGAATGATTATGGTACATTATTTTTATATGAATCTTTAAATCTCATTAAAATACCCACACTATAGCTAACGAGTACTCTTTGCATATTAAGTAATAATGTGTATTGTGTCTATTTATTTCCTTTTATTAATAATAATAATTATTATTACTCACAAGAAGAGCATAACTAGCCAAGTGTGATGGCACACAGCTATAATTCTAGCACCTCTAGGCTGAAACATGAGGAGTTAGAAAACAATGATAAAAGCTTCAAGACATACCAAATGGTGTGATAAGACTAGTTGTATCTATGGGTAATTGACAGCTGTCTAATTAAATGTACAGTCCTCAGTTGTACGGAACTTACGCCTGGTACTGTGAACATAGCCAAAGTCCTTTGTCTGGAAAGGTCACAAATCCTAGAAGAAAATCTATTACTATGGTATTAGAATAGTTTTTAACTCCCTTCTAAGTTCTTGTTTTTGTGTCTAGAGATAAGTGCAGCCATCAACCTTCGTCAAATATGACTCACTTTGCAGGGGAGGATAATTGAAACACACCTGAACAAATTGCAAAGACTAAGTGACTGTAGGGTGGCCAGCCCCAAATAGTACATCGAAAACACTAACATTATACGTAGGGCTCAGGGAACATTAAGCAACAAGGAGCAGAGAGTTTGTAATGGCTTGAAAACTATGACAACTTTGGCAAGATATTGTCTTCAAAAGAGGGCAAGGATGATGTACCCATTATTGCCAAAAGTATGGCTGCCTATACAAGACCTGAAAAGGCAATAGCAGTGAACATACCAACATGAATGCAGGGAAATTTCACAAGACCTGATTCAAGAAGAAGAGCTATACACAGTCAGTGGCTGATGAGGGATAAAGAACCATTATTACCAGGGTTGAGAATCCAATCCTAAGTGGTCAGCCCTAAACACATACAAATAATGGCAACACTAATTGAACTCAACAGGCTTTCTCTTTCTTAAACAGAAATTGTCTATATACATCTGTGTATAACAAAAAATAATTAAAGTAGAGAGGTCATAAATTTGAGAGAGGGGTAAAGGAGAGAAGTTGAAGAGGTGAAAAAAGTGGAAATAATATAATTTCTCTATATTCACCTATGAAATTATCAAGTTAATTCAAGAAAAGGGAAGAGTTAGATGATGACCAAGGTGACATACTGAGACGCTGTTTCAATAGCACTGAAGGAGCATAGATATTGGGGACAACATATAAGATTACCATATTTGGTTACAATGATTATTTAAAATCACATGATAGATTTTTTTTATATCATGTGATCTTCATAACCATGTGTGGCTTTGAGTAAGAAAACAACCTGAATTTCAGGGAGAAAGAAAAATAGCCTCTTAGGAAATCAGAGCTGTTTTTTCCCTAAATGCTTATGCTGACAATTTAATGTGTACACTAAAAACCAATTTATAAAGTCAGGGTTCGTGGTATTTAAATGAGGCCTGGGGAGCGGGGAGGGGAGGTCAGGAGGGTGAAGGCCTCACAAGTAAGCAGAAGCCCTAAGGTGAAGCCCAGAGATCTACTGTGCTTTTTTTGGTCCTGTGATGAGATAAAGTGAAAATGACCCTCACCAGAGACCTAACCTGCAATGCCCTTGACCATAAACTTTTCAGCCACCAGAAGAAATGAAGGCAACACAGTTTATGACATTTTGTTGAACAGCTCAAATGGACTGAGACAAGGATGTTTGTTTGATGACATAATTTGTCAATGTCTCGGGTAAAAAGGAAGCCCTGGCATTTTGCCTCTGAGTAATAAGGTCTTATCTACCACATCCTGTTTTAACTTACTGCATGCTCTTTTGCAATTGCACAGCCTCTAAAAACTCATATACCTTCCTGTACATGAGCTCTCTACCTGAAAACGTGGTCGCTAATGCAATTCACTTTGTATATTTTTATAACGAATAATAATATAGTACCTGCTCTTCACAGTGTCAAGTAGAAAAGAGATTCTCCCAAAAGCTTCTCCTGCCATTGCTTCTTATATGTACTGTGAATAAGGTATTTGAGATGTTGGAGAAATCCTCCTCAGGTACTTTTTTCCTGAAAGCATACATGGTGTGTAGATGATGAGCAAAGCACTGCCTTAGGTATTAAGAAACAAGAACATGAACCCTAAGAGCTTTCTGGGCTAAATAATGAGAGTATTCTTGCACAATTATATTTGCTGAATAGCATTGAATAGAATAGTGTAATTGGGGGATATCAAGAGATTTAGGAAATATTCTTCATAATGTGGTATTCCGAACAGAGAGAAAATGAAATGAAGCAACAAGGGAGAAGGATCATTTCATGTGCTTAGAAAAATTAGAGCTAATCAGACCAAGGTTGATTGTTAGAGCAGAGTATGATTGCGTGACGATCAGTAACATTGATTACTTCCATTATTGTTCCCCTTCTCTCTTCTTATTCCCCCATTTTTTCCCTTTTCCTGCCCCTTCCTACTTTCACTTTCTCTTCTTCCCTCCAGTTTCTTCCTTTTTTACTTCATTTTTTTTCATTTCTTAATCACAATCCCCCAGGCATTCTATATTCTGAGTCTGTGTGTATCAGGTATAGGGCCATCATCAGTTTTCTGAGCTATCAGTGTCTGTCCCACAAGATAATTTAAAATAGAAAGATCTGAACTTGGTTGGTGAGCTGAAATTTAAGAACCAGTGATCAAGTCATATCTTTTTCTTGTACAAAATGAGAACAATGCCCTCTCCTACTGGCTAAGACAAAGGAGAGAAAGAAGGATAATCATGTGAATAACTTAAGCACATTTACCTCCTACATGTTACCCGGTCATCTAGTTTTTTTGTTTGTTATTTGGAGACGGTGTACCTGACTTTGAAACCCCAATTCCTGCAGTGTCAAGTCTTCCTTAGTAAATAGAACTACACTGTGTCATTGATCCACTCCTCCTCCTCAATGGGTCCCCTGTTCACCACTTATATGTGGCACAGTCACATCAGTGAGAACCACGTTATTATATAATTGACAGCGCTTGGTTTAGTAGGAAATTAATTTCTAAATTCTCTTGGTGATCTTTTTCCCAGTTATGTGAATGAATGATGTTTGTTTGGTGCTTCCCCTATTGTCCAGGGAGAACAGCAGTTTTTCATTCAGGAAGATAATTTGATCTTTCCTATGCAAGGCTACCATGTCTTTATCTGCTGATAAGAGTAAAGAATAATATGCCAGATTGAAACAACTGGAAAAACAGATTGCTGAATTATATATAATTTAATATATAATCAGTTTTACATTACCATATTTGGTTATTATTAGAGGCATTTGATTCTGTACAGAGTCAAATATTGCCTTGCAAAGCCACAGAATCCTTGTTTATGCTAAGTTTTTGTGGAAGGGTAATAAAGAGATCTGCTTTCTAATCTCATTGAGATCATGATTACTCTCTGTTGTTACAGTTACTAAGAGTCTAAATATAAGCATCTAACTAAAAAAAGGTAAGGTATGTTATATATAAGATCTATTATCAAATACTCTAAATTCTAAGCATAGAATTACCCCCAAACACCTCAGCTTAATTGTAAAACTAAACTATCTGGTCTTCAACTCCTTTAGAGACTTGAGATAGAATACAATTTAATTATCTGAGTAAACCAGAAGTGCAGCTTGGCAGCTTCCAACATGAAAGAGTGATAGACAGTTTTCTGCCTGAGCAGTCACCAAAAACTCTCTATAATGGTGGAGCATCATCTTCATCCTTCTGGCTCTGTATATCTGACAGACATATTTGTGAGGCAGGAACTATTGAGGACTTGCTTACTCTGTCTTGGCAGAGTTTGGATTTCTTTTCTGCCTGTATCCAAGATTGCCCATTTTTAGACAGAATTCTGACTGTGGTAAAAATGAGGACATTTTTCCCCATGGCTGGTTTGCTTCATCTGAATTTGAGAATCATCAAGATAGGAAAGATGTTTTCTTCAAAGTTGCCAAAAACAAATAGCCAAAACACTACAAATGATACATTTATATAATTCCTGGTTGTTTTTGGTTCCTTCTTTCTGTGTGTAGTTTATTTTATTTATGTGTAATAATATAAATGTATATGTAAAAAATATAATAAAATAAAAAATATATATTTTCCTGACTTCCCAGAAAATAATTTCTACCTTCTCTTTCAAATGGAAAGAATATAAAGAAAAAATAGTGCATTTTCAGTACATAGTGTTACATGGGCTATTTTACAAGAAATAAATGAAAATAAACAATAACAAATCCAGCCTGGAAGGATGCCACTCTGAGAGTGAGCACAGAATCCCATGACTTGAGCATGGTGCTCTTTTTTAGCCCATGACTTATCCTATCAAGGCTTTTACAAGACATATCTTCTTTACCTTGTGTAACTAGGCACCTAATTACATGACATGAGCACTTACTATGTGACAGGCAGTGTTTGGGGGAATTTGCAACATCTCACAGCAGACTGCAGGAGACTCCTATTTAGTTCTATTAGAAAGTGGAACAGGTCAGAAGTATGTAAGACTGATCTACAATAGCATGGGCAGTATGAAATTGAAGAAGAAACAGATGAAGATTAGATGGGCTCTATGAGAGTAGTTTATTTTAGAAATAGTAGTCAAAGACACTCATTAAAAAGAAATTCAAGTGCAAATTTGAATTGTATGAAAGAGTGGACTTTGTAGAATCTGAGGAAAACTTTTATCAGTTATGGTGATGTCCAGAGGCAGTGGAGGTAACACTGAGAAAGCTCTTATTAATAATGTAAATAACAAAAAAAAAAGTCAAGGATAGAAGTCAAAGCTTCTATAGGCCAGAGTCATCGGTTGGATTCTGAATTTAAATCAAACAGAAGCACCTGCTGACTTTCCACAGAAGAGGTATGAATGGTACAGCCAGCATCATTAGCTTGGAGCTTCTAAATGGCACTAGTTGCTCTGGACCATGTCGCTCCCCACTCCCCCATGTATTTTCCTGTGTGTCTTCATACAGTACCTCTCACATAGGCTTGGGGAAGACTGCTTAAACAATAATGCTAAAGCAACTATCATTTTCTTTCTTATTTACTTATAAACCATGCTGGTTACATATTTCATATGCCAAATCTAATTTAAATATCTAATGTATATTTGACATAAGTTTGCAAACTGCAAAGGATACCATGAAAGGGCATCTTTTTGCATTACTGTTGAAACACCTGGATTTCATAAAAACAAACAAAGCATGCAGTCCATTTGTGTTGTCCAGCTATCTGCAAGCATAAGGCCTTCCTTCCCAGTGCATAGCTGATACATTGACACTTCTTTGAAGAAAACTAATTTCTTCCTCCCTTCCCAGAAGTCACCAGCAGAAATAATTTAAAGTTGGGTGGGCATGGAAAGGGGAGAACCTGGGAAGTATTGGGGAATGCAAATAATAGAACCAAAATATACTGCATAAAATTATTTAAAAATAAAATTTAAAAAGAATAAATTAAAGAGCATCAATCATAAATATAAATTAATTAATTAATTAAAAGGTGTCTGTATTTCCAGAGAATTGGCTAATCATCCACCAACTAAACTTTCTTCAAGTATCTTATATATGTATTCTTTGTTTCTCCTTTTTGAAAATCAAATTTGTACAGAACAAATTGTTTGTAAGTTGTCCCTTTATTAAAGATATAAGCCAAAGACATGTCTCTAACTTTGTATTTTATATACCTTCTCATTCTTTCCACATTACTATAAAAAAACATTACAACTTGATACAAGTTTTACTGTATAGTGGTAAAAACAAATGTTGAATTTATTTCAGAGTGCACTCAAACCCAGCTAACTATGCTCAGAGGTCTGCTCCAGCCACGCTTTATTGCTGTTAATTGACAAGTCTAATTCCATTGCACTAAATTTGGAGCTGAAAATTTACTGTTCTTGAATAGCAGAAATTTAATTAGGCTTATTTTAGTTTTCATATTATTTCATAATGAAATATAAAGAATTTTACAAGCAAATGCCTTTCTTACAGACACTAAATAGAAAGCAAAGAGTTCACAGTTCTCAGTAATAGCCACTGCAAACAAAATTATCATCTCACAAATAAAGAAAGGTAATGCTGCCCTCTTCAAAGGCCTGTATTATAACAGCACCATCCTTTGCCTAACTTCACACATGCGTAGTATTAGCAGGTTTATTGTAAGGCTAGAGGGCCTTAAGCATCCTCCCTAGGGTCTTCCTTGTTATTTATCATCATTAGGTCTGTGGATTCCAGTATAGTTATCCTTTATTGTATGGCTTATATGCGCTTATAAGTGAGAACATACCATGTGTGTCTGTCTCAGTCTGAGTTACACACTCAGAATGATCTTTTCTAGATGCACCCATTTGCCTGGAAATTTAAAGACAAATAGAATAGACACCGGAAGTGGTTGAAGAGAAAGAGCAGGACAGGAGCCTTCCATATATGCCCTCTGAAAAAAACTCCACCAAGCAGGGGATCAAAGCAGCTTCTGAGATGCATAGACAAATTTGGCTAGAACACAGGAAGCCTTATGAAAGAGTGAGGGGACAGAAGGACCCTGAGGTGACAGCAGCTCCACAAAATCAACAAAGTCAATAAATCTGGACCCGGGGATCCTGTGGAGACTGAGGTCTCAACCAAGGACCATACATGGAGAGGATCTAGGCCCCTGCTAAGATGTAGTTGATAGGCAGCTCTGTCTTCATGTGAGTCACCTCATAAGGGAGCAGGGGCTGTCTTGGGCAAGGACTCTGTTGCCTGCTCTTTGATCACTTCCCCCCAAGTGAGGCAGCCTTGCCAGGCCACAGAGGAAAAGGATGTAGACAGTCTTGAGATTTGATAGTCTGGGGTCAGTTGGTAATGGAAGAGAGCTCCCTCTTTCTAAGGACTAGGGAATAGGATTGGGGGGAGTGGGAAGGAGGGTGAGACCATAAGGAAACAAGGGAGGGGGCTACAATTGGGTTATAAAATGAATAAACTAATAATAAAATACGTTAAAGACATTAAAAGAGGGAAGAAGCTCGTACAGCATGTGATACGAAAATGTTAAAGGTATTAGTATTTATCCACTTTAAGGCTAAAGACAGACATATGCCTTCTCATGCTGCATGTCAGCACGAAGCTTGCCATTTGCAGCAGCTAGAATGAGGATTTGTGGCTTTCCTTTTTGCTATTACAATGAGATGCTAGTCGGTTTCATCCAGTGTTTTAGTTAGGGTTCTGTTGCTGTGAAGGGACACCATGACTAAGGCAACTCTTAAAAAAGAAAGCATTTATTCGGGGTTTGCTTACATTCAGAGGTTCAGCCTATTACCACAACCGGAAATATGGTGGCACACAAACAGACCTAATGCTGGAGGGGGAACTGAGAGTTCTACAGCAGGATGGACAGGCAGTAAGAAGATAGAGAGAACCCACCTTGAGCGTTTGAAAGACACATTTCTTCCAACAAGACCACATCTACTCCACCAAGGCCACACCTCCTAATCCCTGTCAAGTAAGGCCACTCCCAGAAAGGCCAAGTATTTAAGTATGTAAGCCTATGGGGAGGGAGGAGTGGCCATTCCTATTCAAACTACCACCACCAACAAGCATTCTCTTATGCAAAGTCCAGCAGCATCACCTGGTGATGGCTAGCCAAGGTGGAGTCTTCCTGCCAAATTAATCCTCAAGAGCTCTTCTAAGATATGAGGGGCATGTTGATAAAAGATGTGCAGGGGCTGAAATGTAGTTAATATTTTAGGAGAAGAATGTACATTTGATATGGTTCCACAGAGGTAAGGCTACAGAAGTACTGTGTGTGGGGTAAAGAACATGGGAGGCAAAATGACAAAATTAATTCAAACTCAACTGCATTAAAAGAAACTTCTTAAAAGAAGCATTTATGTTAGGGAGGGCTCAAGTACAATTAGTTAAAGGCCATTCCCCGCATTAGAAGTCGTCTTCAACATTTCAGATATCTCACAAACTCTAAATGATTATAATTGTTTTCTAATTGCTGATTGCAGCAAACTATTCACTGAGCTTGGGATGCAAAAGTCTCAGTTCAAAAAAAAAAATGATTAAATGACCTTGAACTCAAGTCTTTCAAGGACTCAGACTCTTATTTATAGAATGGGAAGATGGGTCCAGATGAGCTACTAGAGAAAATTCCTTCTGTTTTCACTTTTGTTTTACTCTGTGAACTCCATAGAGCTTTGGGTGATTTGGATGATAGAAGCTACCAGTTGTCCTTAATACAAGACCAAATATAAGTAAATAATCATCAAAGTCCCTCAGTTGGGGAGGACGCAGTTTTATTCTGAATTTAAAAACACACAAAGCCCCAGTAAAATGTTCATGTTTGATCTTAAGTGACTGTAGTTTAAGCCACGGATCATTAGATTTTGAAGTACTTGAAAAGATAGACTGCTTTCATTACAGATTTCTCTAACAGCATCCCATATTGCTAGTACTCCAAAGACTTTTGTTAAGTTAATATAATTCTTTATCAACAGAATATAGTCAGTTTAATGAGGAACATGATTACTAATTTAAGATGACATGTAGAAAAGTTTTAAAATGATAAAAATGAACATACAAGCCCACAATGAAACATATTAGGACTACAATAAAAGCTTTGAACTAGAACATATTCCACCCTGCTTTTAACCCAAAATAGGTATTATTTAATACTTGGAGAGAGTATTTTTTTCTCTCTACTCTCACTTGACTGAAACTCAGAAGTTAACACTGCCTCAAATTAAATATAACGTTGTGAGAAAAAGATGTAACTTTGTGTTCTACCAACAGGCAACATTTTTCCCTGAATTTTAATAATTACCTGTCTTACACAAAAGGTTTTTTTTTCACCTGGACTCTACATCTCTGGAAAGATGAGTCCAAGAATAAGAATACAAGCAGGGAGCATGGCATAAATTAGAAACTCAGATAAGGACCTGAGAATTCCTCAGGTTTCAATTGCACACAGGGTGTCAGGATTATGGAAGTCATCATAGAAAAAGCATGGCTATGGTACCTAGACTTTAAAACATGGAAGTTAAGGGCAGTGAGTAGTTGTACACTCCAGGTAGAGTGAGCAATGTGCACATAATACAGGGCTTTAATGTGTAGAATGGAATACTGGTCATTAGAAAGCCACAGCTCTAGGACTACACATGAAGACCACTTCTCCTTTCTTGAGGAGCCTTTGGAAACAGGAGCTGGGGAGAAAAACAAGAATACAGCATAGTGCCAAAGACCATCTCCAAATTCTCACTGTGTTTTTTTTTTTTGTTTTACCAAGATTCCTGATTCATACTAAGGCCTGATCTATGGCATTTGGATACAGAAAGGAAAAATACAGAAAGTGTGATTCCACAATTAAGTTTCCAGTTAGAAAAATCGAAAGCTAATTTATATTTATATTTCCTACATTATTAGATTTTATCATAGCTAGAAAATGTTTTAACATAAAGTCAATTTTGGATGATACTTAAATAAATGTAAATTTTAGGCTATAAAGAAAAGTGAGAACTACTTGAAACTAAAATGCTTTGATTAAACCTGATAGTAATGTTAGCCTTAGGATAACTTCTACTTCATAGGCCAGATCCTCATAATTACATATAATAGAATTTTCCCCCAAATACATTACATTGTCCAAAAGAGATAATCTTATTTTAACAGAGAAAAAAATATCTGTCAAAGCAAATACTAAAAAATTCTACTGTCTGTTCTTTCTTTGCTGCCCAAGGTGAATTGAAATTGTTTGCCTGTTGTCAGACCAGGTGCACATACCTTCAGGGACTGGTTTTCCCCTCAGCCCTGTCTTTCTATTTCCTTCATGGCTCTTTATAAAGCCACAAGAGCATATTCATAGTGCTCAAGAAATGGTCCAACAATTAGGCAGGAGAAAGCTTTCCTAAAATTTCAGGAGACAGAAAGCGCTGAGCAGAGCTGCAGCAGAGCTCCATACAGATTCACTGTCCACATCTCTCATGGGCTTTGACTTCTAGCTGGGTTATTTTGGGCCTAGGGAATATATTATCTTTTTTCTTTTTCCAGAGGACAACCTTCCAGTATAAATGATATAAATATAATAGCAGTTATGTAATGAAGACATAGCTGTGAGCTTGTAGGATAATTTAAATCACCAGAATTGGCTTCTTTTCATAAGGCAATCTCTAAATCTCCATAATTTCATGTAGAAAATGATAGGAATATATATATACATATATATATATATGGATTTTAGAGAGATGAAATTAAGAAGTATTAAAAGGAGAAATCAGAAGCAATTAATGTTAAGGCCTGTGAGGAAAAAATGCATATACTTACTGCAAATGAAATTATGCCTATGTTACACGAGGAGAGATCACTATCACAGTGTGAACTGACACAGGGAAGAAGCCTGCCACTTAAAGCCTGGTACTACCCAGTATCTGTCTATGTCATTGCTGCTTCTGGTGGTTCATCTTTCACTGGGTCACTTACATGCTGAAAAAGCAATTCGAGGCAACAGACTCAGTCAAGACAACATTGCAGTTTGGATTTGAATAGTGACCTAGATTTAATAATACGCAACCCTCCTAAGGCAGCTGGCACCTACCCTGGCTTCTGGAGTGCTTTGTCCCACTTGCAGCACTGAGCCCTTGTCTCTCTCCACTCACTCACTGGTCTAAAAGCTCTGGGAGGCCATGTCCATTTTGTTCTTTGGATGTCCTGATTTGAAGCAAGAAAATGTTCAATAGGTCCTAATAAATAAGTCAATAGAGTGCATCTTACATAATTCTTGGTAATTGTATTTTATAAAATGTCCTTCTCAAGCCGACTTCTCTCTAATAGCCATGTTTAAGAGGAAGAGACAGATATCCTGACTTTCACACGAACTCTGGTGCCCCAATTTGACCACGTCCCCTGGATGGGGAGGCCTGGTGGCACTCAGAGGAAGGATAGCAGGTTACCAAGAAGAGACTTGATACACTATGAGCATATACAGGGGGAGGAAGTCCCCCTCAGGAACAGTCATAGGGGAGGGGAGTAAGGGGAATATGAGAGTGAGGGAGGAATGAGAGGATACAAGGGATGGGATAACAATTGAGATGTAATATGAATGAATTAATAAAAATATTTTTTAAAAATGAGGAAGAGACATCATTAGGGCTGGTCTGAAGTCCTATCTGTCTAGGCTTGCAGTGCACTGATCCTCTATCTACAGTCATTTTGCATGACTTGCTATATGCTTTTGCATGGTTTTCATATTCTGTTGAGTATTAGTAATTTAGTATTACTAACCTTCCCACTCGTGGATTTGTAAATGTAAATGTTGCTAAAAATGCATGTACCTTCAAAAGCTGAAAGGCATATAAAATGTGTTTTACTCTCACATATGCAACTAAGTAAAAGCTGAGCTTTACTTCACAAAGGACATGCAAAGCACCCCTGGGCACCTGTGAGGGGAGTGTGGAAATCTATTTTGAAGCAGAACTAATGGACACAAAATATCTAGGTATAAAAGAGAAGCTATTAATTCTTGTCAGAAAAGGAAGTGGGGTGCCTTAAAATGGGTCCATCATTTTCTTACTTTTTATACTTGGATTCTAAACAGATATTTACAAACTGCATTAACTGTCATAGGTAATTGATGGGATGCATTTTCAATTCTGTAGTACAACACGTATGAAAAACTTGAGATTGGCAATGAATCAGACCATCTGGAGCATGACTCACCTCACCACATTGTGATGTATTCTGCCCTTTGACACCACTCTGCTTCTCCTCTCCCTGATCCTTTTTTTCTTGAAATCACAAAAAGACATAATGCATTGACTGGTGTCATGCATTAGTCTGTATTTAGGGAATACTTAAAGAATTGATGCATCATTTTTATCTTCTGTAATTTTTTCCCTTTTACTAAGAATAGATTCTTTTTCTCATACAATATATCCTGATTATAGTATCCCTTCTCCAAATTCCTCCCAGTTCTTCCCCTCCCATCTAGATCAACTCTTTTTCTGTCTCTCATTAGAAAATAACAGGCTTCCAAGAGACGACAACCACACATACCAAAACAAAATATAATACGATGAAGCAAAACTCATACCCAAATTGGACACTGCAACCCAACAGGCATGGAAGAATTTGAAAAGCTAAAAGAAGAGTCAGAGACTCACTCGTTCGCATAGTCAAAAGTCCCGTAAAAAATATCTATAATATATGCTCAGAGTATCTGCTTCAGACTCATGTAGACCCTGTGCTTGCTGTTTCAGTGTTTGAAAGCTCATATGCACCTTGCTTAGTTGATTCAGGGGCCTTGTTCCACTGGTGTACTCCATCTCTCTGGCTCTTGCACTCTTTCTGGTTTCTCTTCTGTGGGATTTCCTGAAGTCTAAAGGGGAACATTTGATGAAGACCTCCCATTTAGACAACGTTTCCACGTAATGTCAGAATGTCTGTTTCTGTATCCATTCCCATATGCTGTCAAAGGAAACCTCTCTTTTTTTTTTAATATTAAAAATGATTGCTTTATTTTGATCTCATTTTAGGCATATTGACATGGCAAAATAACTCAAGTTAACTCTAAGACTTACAGAAACAAGCATAAACATTTAATCAGCTCTTGCTCTGGCACAGCTCAATGTAAAATTAGAAAGAGCTTTTTTTTTTTTTTTTTGGTTTTTTGAGACAAGGTCTCTCTGTGTAGCCTTGGCTGATCCTCCTGCCTCTGCCTCCTGAGTGCTGGGATTACAGGTATGCGCCACCACGCCGGGCTAGAAAGAGCTTTTAAACAAGCATTTACTGTACAACGTCCTCTGGAGGGGGAGACCTAGTGGCACTCAGAGGAAGGACAGCAGGTCACTGAGAAGAGACTTGATACCCTATGAGCATATACAGGGGAGGTAATCCCTCTCAGGAACAGTCATAGGGGAGGGGAATAAGGGGAAAATGGGAGGGAGGGGAGAATGGGAGGATATAAGGGATGGGATAACCATAGAGATGTAACAAGAATAAATTAATTAAAAATAAAAAAAAAATAAAAAAAAATAAAATAATAAAATAAAATAAAATAAAATGGGGAAAAAAATAACATGGAAGGGCATAATGTAAAGTTACAGAAAAGGGG
Source organism: Acomys percivali (assembly GCA_907169655.1). Taxonomy (NCBI): domain Eukaryota; kingdom Metazoa; phylum Chordata; class Mammalia; order Rodentia; family Muridae; genus Acomys; species Acomys percivali. The sequence continues at coordinate 103,674,777 of OU015743.1, read as the reverse complement.
ATACATTCACTCAAGGAGCAAACTCAATTCTCAGAACATTTGTTTCATTTAGGGAAATGATTATGGCCAGTGATATTTTTTTTTATGATATTTGACCTAAAGAGACTTTTAAAATTATGCTTTAAACAGAGACTCTATAAAGCACTGCATCTAAAAAATGTGTACTTTTTAATAAAATTGCCTTTAGTAACTGTTACAAATTAAATAAATTCATTTATTGGGAAAGTTCAATCATTGTCAGTCATTGTGTAATGTTGCATATAGGTATACAGTGAAATGATGAGGCAGGATGTGTAAAGCACCATCCAGGGACACTGTGCACCCTGAAGCTGGCAGCCAGTACACTGTTGATACACAATGACAAGGATGCTTTCTACATGTGGAAACCTCTCTTATAATAACCAGATAACACATTTATCTATCAGTATAGTAAAATATTGTTAGGTACCATTTTATTGATTCTTTATGTTTTAGACCACTACTGTTTGGTTTTAAAAGTCCTTGCCTGAATGCTGGCTATACTGTCCATTCATTGATACCAGGGCAAAACATGTCTTGCAAGATACTACTTGGGTGTGCTTACTTCTTTTAGTTTTAGAATTTAAGATGTACTATTACATTGCTAGTAAATCTCTCAAAATATAGATACTAAGTCCTATGAATTCCTTTCATTGTACCCATAATTTGGGTATAGTGTGTTTTCATTTTCATTGAAGCCTAGAAAATCTTTAATTCGCGTTTTCACACTCATTCTTTTAGTTAGTCTGTGTCTTTTTATGGGGTTATTGAGACCATTGATATATAGAGAAAGCAATGATCAATGATTGTGGATCCCTGTCATTTTGTTGTTGGACATGGCAGTTGTGCAGTTGGGGGTGGTAGTGTCTATATGTGAGTGAGTGTGTGTGTGTGTGTGTGTGTGTGAGTGTGTGTGTGTGTGGTGTTTCTTTTAACTTTACTGGTGTGAGAATATTTATTTGCTGTGAATTCATGGATGTAGATAACCTCCTTAGGTTCGAGTTTTCATTCTAGCACCTTCTATGAAGTGGATTTGTAGATAGGCATGTAGAGGAATTTTATCCAGCAACATGACTGCTCTGGCAAGGGATCACATCCGAAGACCTCCTAGGTCTACATCATCAGGCCTGAATACAGACACACCTTTAATCCCAAACAATGAAGATAAGGTTAGTTTTTAGAAGGAAGCAGATATGTTTGAAAGTGACTTCTAACTGTGGGTTAGACAAAGTGAGGAGAAAGATTTGAAAGAATGAGTGAGAAATAGAACATGCTCAACTCCCATAAGAAAATGACGGGAAAGGGCATCACAGGGAGGAAGAAAAGGAGGTATTAGCAAAAGTTGATTGCTGGGACAATTTTACAGAGATAGGTTGCAGAAAGAACAGCTTTACACAGGTCAAGTCAGAAGGAGAAAGAGAATAAGAAGAAGGGGACACATTGAAACATACTGCTAGAATTAGTTTGAGGCCAGACAGAACAGCTCAGTCAGAAGCTAAGAGAAACAAGTTTGAATCAGTCAGCTTGGCAAGGAGCTTAGGCCAGAACAGCTGAGGTGAACCAGCCAGTGAAAATACAGAAAGACCTAGAAAGGCTTAGGAACAGCTCTCATCTCATCACCTCATCTGGGGAAATAAACAACATTTTCATAGGCATTGTTTAAATTTTACTTCATCATGGGAAAACTTATTTTCTCCATCTTTGGTGATTGAACGTTTATCAGGGTATAGTAGTATGAGATGACATTTCTGATCTCTTAGAGACTGAAGCACTTCTGTTCAGGCCTTTCTGGGCTTTAGAGTGTCCACTGAAAAGTCATGTGTAATTCTAATACTCATGTCTTTTCATTCTTTCTTTGTTCTGCATGTTTAGACGTTTGATTACTATGCGATGAGGGAATTTTCTTTTCTGGTCCAGTCATTTTAGTGTTTTTTAATGTTGTGGGATGTTTTTCTTCCAGGCTCCACACTTCTAAAATAATGACTCATGAGACTCAAAATATTATTCTACAGATATTTAGGCCATATAGCTAGGCTCTTCTCTGATTAACTCATAACTTAAAATAATGCATTATACTAATCTACATTTCACCATGTGCCTGGTTACCTGTGCTCAGGTACCATACGGTCTGTACTCCTCACATCTTACCAGTTGAGTCTCATTTGCATGGATCTATCCCAGAATCCTTTCTTTCTACTGGATGTCCCACCTCATATTTCCTGCCTAAGCTAAGGCCAACAGATTTATTATTGACAAGTGATATATCCACACAGACACAAGATATTCTCTCAAAATTCTAAGATTCTTGTACCTTCTATAGATTAGAATAAGTTTTCTATAACTTTGTTGAAAACATTTTTGACAAGGCAAGAATGTCTTAAACCTTTAATCACAGCTCTTCAGAGGGAGGCTGATCTCCAAGTTTGAAGCCAGCCTGGCCTACTTAGTGAGCAAATAGGGAAGAGATAATGGTAAGGCGGGAATAAGGGTGCCATACTCTTTAGACTGCTTTCTACTGTCTGGGGGCATCAATATCTTTGGGGACACAAGAAAGCTGGGATGGTAGCCAAGTCCTGGAAGATGAGACTGTTTTGCTCATTGTTCAGGGTCTTTGGGACCATCTAGCATTAGCAAATTGCAAGGCTAGTTGTAGTACTGTTTGTGACACTGAACTACCTGGGACTAGCGGCTTTAAATGTAGGTTTTCAGAGACTACTTGGACCTGGCAGGATATTGAAATATATATATTAGGGTCAGAAGATAACTTTTTCTTTGGTTTACATTTGAGATTGAGGGAATGTCCAATCAATGCCTGGCCCAACCTGAGACTCACCTCCGTTGAAGAAAGCCAACTCCTGACACTATTAATGATACTCTGCTATGCTTGCAGATGGAAGACTAGCAGAGTTGTCATCTGAGATGCTCTACCCAGTAGCTTATCAAAACAGATGATGAGGCTCAAAGTCAAACATTGTGTGGAGATCCAGGAGTCTTGTGGAAGAGCGGGATGGGAGGACAATAGAAGGACACGGAGGGGATAGGAGTTCCAGAAAAAGACCAACAGAAGACAACATAGGTGGTTACTTATCTAAATTTTCTAGCTGCTTGGTGTTCCACAGCTAGCAAAAATATAAGTAGTGAGACATACATCTTTTTCAATTTATTTATTTTTATTTATTCTCTTTACAGCCAATCATAGGCAGTCCCAGCCCTCCTCCTGGTGTCAGTATCCTTCTCTCTTCCCTCTACCTTCCCTCCTCTACTACTCAGATAATGGAGCCCCACCACCACTATCCCACACCAGCACATCTAGTACCATCAACACTGAGCACATCTTCTTCTCCTGTGTCCTAGTGCGGCAGCCTGGCCAGAAGGAAGTGATCAAAGAGCAGGCAATAGATTCCAAGTCACAGACAGACCTCTCTCCTTTCTTTCTAGTGGACTCACATATGGCTACGTATTTGTAAGGGGCCTACGTCTAGTTCACGCATTATCTTTTTTCTATTGCATGGTTTTGGCTTCTTTGTCAAAAATCAAGGGTCCGTAGGTGTGTGAGTTTATTCCTGGGTCTTTGACTTGATTCCATTGATCAATCTATATATTTTTATGCCCATGCCATGAAGCTTTTTTATTATTGCTTTGTACTACACGTTGAAATCAGGAATAGTGATACCTCCAGAAGTTCTTTTATTATACAGGGCTGTTTTTGCTCTCTTGGGTGTTTTATTTTCTATATCAAGTTGAGAATTGCTCTTTCAAGGTCTGTAAGAATTGTGTTGGAATGTTGATGAGAAGTTTACATTGAATTGTGCATTGTTTTGGTGGGATGGTCATTTTTATTATGTTAATCCTATGATCTATAGCATGGGAGATTTTCCTATCTCCTTCTATCTTCTTCAGTTTCTTTCATCGGAGACTGGAAGTACTTGTCAGACAGGTCTTTCATTTTCTTGGCTAGAGATACACAAAGATATTGTATACTATTGGTGGCTATTATGAAGGATGCTGTTTCTTCCATTCCTTTCTCAGCCCACTTATCATTTGTATAAAGGAGGGACACTGATTTTGTTGAGTTAATTTTATATCCAGCCATTTTGCTGAAGATGTTTAGTAGCTATAGGTATTCTCTGGTAGAAGTTTGGGAGCTACTTATGAAGACTATCATATCATCAGCAAATAGCGACACGTTGGTTTCTTCCTTTCCAATTTGTATCCCTGTGATCTCCTTTAGTTGTTGTATTGCACTAGCTAGGCTTTCTAAAGAAAATGGACGGCTTTGTCTTGTTCCTGATTCAAGTGCGATTACTATTAAGTAATTTAATTTGCATTTAATTTGATGTTGGTAATAGCTTTGGTACATATTGCCTTTATTATGTTTAGGTATGTACCTTGCATCCCTGACTCTCCATGGTTCTTATCAAAAGAGGATTTTGTCAAAGGCTTTTTCAGCATCTAATGAGATGATCATGCTTCTTTTATCCCTTCAATTTATTTATATTTATGTTTCTTTTGGCTTATTTATATGGTCAATTACATTGATAGATTTTCATATATTGTCTCATAGAATGAGTTTGGCAGTGTTCCTTCAGTTTCTATTCTGTGGGATAAATTGAGTAGTATTGGTATTACCGCATTTTGAAAGAGTAGTAGAATTTTGAATTGAAACCATCTGGCCCTGGGCTTATTTTAGTTAGGAAACTTTTAATGACTACTTCTAATTCCTTAGGAGTTATGGGAATATATAGATTGTTAACCTGATCTTGATTTAGCTTTGATAAGTAGAATCTATAGAGAAAAGCATCCATTTCGTTTAGATTTTCCAATTTTGTGCATCATATACAATATATTGTAAACCAGAGTTGAATCACACACATAGTATATTTTAGCAAATATAACTCAAATTTTTTCACCATACAAAACTCCATAAAAAGCTAAAATATTTAAGACTTGTTGCTTTCTTCACCTAAAAGGAAAGGCTATGATGAACGGAGAGCTAATTAGGACGTAGGAGTATTACAAATGTTGCTTTATGCCATGTGGTCATCTCAATATGGCATTAAAGCCAGATTTGACTGGAAAGGCTGATAAGTATAGAAGCTTTAAAGTCCAGTGCTATGTAGAGTCATTGATGTTCTCTAAGAAGCATCCTGAAGAAGAGCAAGGATATGGAGGATGCAATTCCAATATATGAGAGAGAAGGAGAGGTCCAAGGCCTGAAGTCCAAGGTGTCCCAAAGATTTAGGGTACAGAATGAAGAAGGCCCAAGCAAAACAGTGGTCTAAGAGTGATTTGCAAGTGAAAAAATTCAGTGGATAATTTCTATCTTCATAAGCATGAAGGTGAGAACAATGGTGAAAAGTGAGGGAAGTCAGTCCCAATGTAGTTTAGAAAGTATAGTCATGTGAGTTCTGCTAGAAAGTTCTATGCATCGTGGCTGGAGAGGTATGTCAGTGAATTACAGCATTGCTGCTCATCATGTCCTGATCTTGAGCCCCCTGTTCCTACATAGGAAGTTGATTGAGGTCATGTGCATGTGGAAAGCAGCCCCATATGGGGAAGATGCAGAAGAATTTCTGGAGCTGCTTTGTATCCAGATTAGGCAAAATGTGATGGATTAAGACACTTTCTATGTCCTTCCTTACTTACACACACATGCACACAAAAGGGCACTTAAATGCACACATTTTTGCATAATCTTTTTTTGCATTATGCTTTCAGAACTATGTCGCAGAGATGGTGAAAACAGCTGCTTCTTATATCAGTATATGAGACTCACTGCCTACTTCAGATCCTTCATTATTCCTGTTTCTTGACTCTTCTCCAGAGCTTTATCCGGTTAGATTGTGAATACCAGAATAACAGCCCTCAATTAATTTTTTAAATTGTTATTTCTATCTACATTTGGGTTTTGCTTTTTACTTCATTAAGAAATATTTCTTTTGCGAAGTTGTGGCTGGGAGGCTACCTCAACACAGGGAGGCATTGATTAAATCCTTAACTCACTAAGATGGGAGTTGCTATATGTCTTCCCTATTTGTCAGTGTGTTTATGCTGTGCTAACTCATGTCAGCACCAGTTTCTATTTTAGCATTATTATCAGAACATCGAACAGATGCTTTCAGTCACACGTTTAATCCCGTTTGATATGGCAGTTGCTTCTAATAACAATTGTACTTTGTATTACTCTTAAATCAAAGCTCTAATTATGTCAATGTAGGATTAATAATATTCATCATGTTTCTTAGAGTTGGATACTACTGAAAATGAAACAAATGCAAGGGTGCACAACAGAGACCACTTCATACATGATGACCCATTGCTTAGGCTTTCCTGTGTTTTTCTGATTTTATTACTTATTGGTACTCACAATTATTTGTTGATTGTAGTTTTAAAATATTATATTTTTGTCCTGAATTCTAACAGCAATAAAAAACAGGATGCACATTTCAGATTCTTATAAGGAAAAAGACAATATCAGTGGGCTTTAAGTATATTCTGATTGAATCAGAGTGTCTGTAATTCAATCAAGTCCTTTTGTGTTCAGTAAAAACATTTATTCATTATCAATTTTTAACAATGATTGTAGCATTCAAATCCACTAACTATAAAGGAGAAAATCTTGGGATAAGTGAAAAGATACTCTACTGCTTATAAAACAAGTCTACACATAATATTACTTGAACAATATAATTTCATATGCACACTTCTCAATCGGTAAAGCTGGACTGTTCCTCTGTTTACATACAGAAGTAAGAACTAGGTAAGGCCTCATGAAAGTCTCTCATGGTCAGGTCAGCTGTCCAGATCCTTGACAGCATGATGAGCAGTCATGCCAGTCTTTATAGTTATCCAGACAATTTTTCTGAGCATTTCAATAGATTTGTTCTTAACTACAAGCCCTCTCTGTTGTATATAAAGATGGCCTAAAATCTGCAAAAAAAAATTTATCTTTGTAAAAATATATAAAATACCATTTAATTGAAAATTAATCATCCCCTTTCCTGCTTCTAGTCCCTCTCATGTCCCCTCATTTAACACTTCCATGCCCCGCATATTAAAAAAGAGAGAGAGAATTTTTAAACATTGTGACAATTAAAGTAATGGTCATAGTATCACATACCTTTATTACTAACTCTAAATCACTCTGAAAAAATTTAAATACATATTAGCAATTCAGAGGGACAAAATAAAAATAAGTTGCATTTCTTTATTTATTAGAAGATAGGTTAGTTGGATATATCTCCCTAATCCCCCATTCGTATGTTGAAAACCCAACCTCCAGTATACAATCCTAGTGAACAATGATAAAATATAAGTTTAGTAGTAAGAGGTTCTAATAGACAATGATGGGTAACCTTTCAAGAAGAGACATCGTGATTAAATTATAGGTAGACGTGGCCATGTGAACATTTCACAACCCAGCAGACCAGCAGAGATGGCAAGGAGGACATTTACCCTCACCGCACTTTAACTTTTAACTGACAAACTCTAGAACATGAGCAAAAAAAAAAAAAATTTGTAGTTTACTCAACCTAATCTCTGGTATTTTATTATGGATAGATTTTCAAACCAATGTAGCTTTTTGTACTTTTTTATTGTGTGAAATATCTGAATATTCATGCTATTAATTTCTGGTTGTATTTAATTAATTTTATTATGACATTTTCACTTATGCATACTATTATGCTTTGCTCATGGTCATTTCTTTTACTCTTTTGTCTCGCCCATCTCCTCTCATAGCTCTCTTTCTTTACCTTGAGTAGTCCCCTTCTCTATTTTCATGTCGTACATATATTCTTGTATCCATATAAAAAGAAAAAGTTCCATTTTTCTTTTTCTTCTCTTATTTATTTATTTATTTATATAACATGATGATTTCTACTCTCATCTATTTCTCCAAGATATTCTTTATGGCTGATTAAAACACCATAGTAAGGCTGGAGAGATGGCTCAGTGGTTAAGAGCACTGGCTGCTCATCTAAAGATCCTGAGTTCAATTCTCAGCAACCACATGGTGGCTCACAACCATCTATAATGAGACCCTAATGCCCCTTTCTGTCTGATGCTCTGTTTTGTCATGTAGGCATACATGCAACAGAGTGCTTATACACATAAATATATAAATTTTAAAAAACACCATTGTATATATGCCACATGTTTTCCATCTCTGGCAAGTGCATTCTATTTCTGATCTGGAACTTTCTCATGTAATAGATTAAATTTTTCTGCAATTTTCTTTCTAGTCTGCTACTTTTCAGGGACTGGGTAAGAGAACTCTTAAAAATTGTGGTAATTATGATGAAGTGTAGCTCTCTGTGATGCATGCTTTCTGGCAGGGGTGCAGGTGGAGAAGAACCACTTTTCTTTAAGGGGCTGGCCACCAGGAGTTTGACCATGCTCCTGTGGGCATATGGATAAAACAAACTAAACCTGGGTTTTTTTCCTTTTTTTAATTTTCTGAGTAGGGGTGTGGGTGTCACCAGATGAGAGGCAAGCATGAGAGGTTTGGGAGGTGATGTGAAAGTCCCAAATAATCAATATAAATATTATGAAAAAAAAGTTTACTCTATATATTTTATCATATTCTGTCCACTTTCTCTTCTCCTTTCAGATTCTTTAAATTCCTTACCCACTCAATTTTATGTTCATTTTTATCAAAAGAAAAACCCAAAATAAAATGAAACAAGACAAAACAAATACCAAAATAAAATAAAAAGTACAAAACAAGCATGGAGTCCATTTTGTGTTGTCCAACTACTGCTGGTCATAAAGCCTGTCCAGGAGCTGGTTGGTCTCTGCTCAGTGACTGAAATGAGAACTGATTTTACAGAAGAAAATAATTATTTTCCAGTGTTTGAGGACTGCTGCCTGTACTAATTGAGGGTGATTTAGTTCTCTCATATAACGCATCAAGAAAAATTATAAAATTTTATGTAATTTTAGGGAAAACGACTTTTATTCTAACCTGCAAAAACTCTGAGAACCAGATAAACAAGCCAGCACACTTATCACAGTGATCCATTCAAATATTTTTTGTTATTTGCTAGTATTATCTTTTTTTCCATTTGTGCCTTCAAGACATTCCTGTGTCTTTTCCTTTCATCTTTTCATAAAACCAGTTTATGGGATATAAATGAAACTACTTCTTTTTCACTTATGCTGAGAGTTGGAGCTTGAATGTGTAAATTTCACTGCCCATATCTAAAGAACTGATGTATGTTCATTTTACCTAAAATAACTGTCAGAGAATGATGGTTTAAAATATTCTTTACTCCCTCTGTTGCTCTTAAAATTCCATTATTTTGTTAGAACAAAATTGAAGGAAGTAAAAGGCAAAGATTTCAAGTAAATTTTCTCCCAACGGAAATGAGTGAAAGATGCTCACCCTAAGAGAAAAATATTAAATCATGACTGGCTGAAAAGGATAAACTAGATATTTCTTTTAGGATTCTTATGTTATTTGATTCTATATAATCAATATCTTTATGCCTTCAGTTTCTCTTGTGCTTGCAAAATATAATTCCATCTACTGTGTTTCCAGGTCAATTACCAAAATCATTGATCAGAATATGTTCAATAAACACTAAATAAAATGACATATAAAGATGCTGGATCTTTTTACCAACTTTACATTAATTTGCAAAATTCCTTTGCTTGTAATTTGCAAAAAAAATACATAAGAAAACATCATGAGATGTGTCCAGTGTCAGAAAAAACAATACCTCAAGGTTTTGAGGTGTTTATATTTGATTTGATATTTTAAAAGTTTTAGATAGGAATTTATTATAGAAAAGTATGATATCTAAAAAGTATTTGAGGTCCTGATAACTTTATTCAAATGAAAACATCACAGGAGAATTTAACCATATAATTATCAGAAATGCTAATGGAAGTTATATGGCTAATACTTTCAAAATCTGATACTATCTCTTTCAAATACAAAAAAAATAATATATGCATTAGTGTGAGTTACTCAGTCCTAAAATTTTATTTATATCAATAACAGATAAATGTAGTACAGCTTTCCCTTATGTTTCCTCTATTTATAACTCAGGGATTATTGTCCTTCAATCTACAAATCCTTCCTTCAGAGAAAAATTAGAAAATATAGAAACTTGGTATAATATAGTGATATAGATGAAAGCAATATATGCAATATATTTATAGCAAATACAATTTACCTAACTGCATATTCTTTATACTTTAAAATTTTATCTGTACCAATTACAATATACAATTATTAATTATTAGTAATAAAATCAATGTTATTAGAAACAATAATTAGAGATGGTATCAACAATTATAACTTTTAAATAATATTTTACAACTTGTAATGAAGAAAATAAAATTAGTGGTTATAGTAGTTCTATTTAAGCTTTTCTTTTAAAAAAATCTTTCTAAATCAATTAGTCAGTACGTATATTCTTACTAACTCTACTTAAGGTATATATTTTCAAAATAGAACATCATTTTGATGGCTTTTAGTCATCTTATAAACTGCAAAGATAAACTGCAAAGAGTGATTTTTCCCAAATGAGTAGATATAGAGATTAAATATAATAGGCACAGGACAATCATAATGAGTGTCTATGAGGTATTCAGATGAGTCTCAGATGCGATCCGAGAAGTGTACGAGCATCTGCATACTTCTTAGCTACATAGGGATAAAAGGTGTGGCTAAAATTTTCACCATGAGACTTCTTTACTAATATCTTTTAAATATGATTATCTCTCATGTGTCAAATTTTAAAGTTGATTCAAAGTTTACAACAGTATGGACACCATTCTCTGAAATTTATTGCATTAAATTAAATGGAAATCTTGAAGTCTGTGAATGATGAGCTTTTTGAGATTTTAGACTGGCTAATTCTTTCAGTAAGCAGTTATTTGTGCTGAAGGAAGATATTTGAGGTGTGCTGTCTGTGTTTGCAGAATTTCCATCTCTAGCTGTTTCTTGTTAAATAAGAATGAGCATGTTTCATGATACCTATAAGGGTCACTAGAATCAACCCAGTAAAATCAGAATTCAATATAATTGGAATAATGTGTCTGAACAGTTTTATGAAACTTTGAAGGTTTATAGTTTCAGGCTTTGTTGGATTGCTATATGCTATGATACAAATCTGTCCAAGTTGTTGGTTTACTGAATTGCTTCATATCAGTCAAAATTTGAGGGAAACTGGAGGTCATAATAGAAATTGCTGTTTGTGTAATTTCACCATTGTATCTCCGAATTGTCTATAACCATAGCTTTTCTGACAACATGGAAACCGAAGTATAGTTCTACTTAGAAATATGTTTATTGAAATTATATTCATACTTCCCATAATAATTTTGCATGAGAACTTTTATATTGTTGATACTGATTTATTATTGTAGAAATAATAGTAAAATGATCAGGCGCTAGTGAGAAAAATAATATTTTGGGGTAAGAGAATGCAAGGCAGAATGTTTCTAAGCTATCATTTCAAAAAGGCAAACTAATCAATGAATGACTTCCGTCTTTCTGTAAATTGAGAGAGCCATCTGTAATGGAGAATACTAGATTTTTAATTTCAAAACAGCTGAGTAGAAAGAATTACACAGAATTGAGCTCAATGAAGACTTTATAGCTAGGGATTTGCTGTGTCCTTTGGCTTATGAGCTCCTTGCCCTGAATGTGAAAGCAATAAGGAGTGGAGCCTTCAGAGAGGAATTTGTTGTGAGAACTGAGACCTCATGATTAGAATTATTACCTTAAAAAAAGGCCAACGAGATTGGTAAGTCCTTCTTCCATAGGAAGCACCAGTCCCCTCAGCAAACCTCTTCTCAGATGTAGAATTTGACAATTCCTCTTATCTTGGATTTCTCAGTTTCCAAAACTGAGAAATAACTTTTGTTTGAGCTTAGGACACGGAACCTAGATTATCGTGTAACTGCAACCTGAATGGAGTAAGAAGTGTGTGTATGCGTGCACATGCGCACACCCACATGCATGTGCACAGAGCTTAGGTATCATATTAGAGATGTTTGCCTTGTGAATAAGAATACTCCTAGATCAAAATATCTGTGGGATTTAGAAAACAGCCTCATTTCTTTATTTTATCATGAAGTCACATATCTATTCAATACAATCAGTCCTGATAAACTCTACATAATAAAGTTAACACTAATTATCAATGGAAAGTTCACCTGCATAGAAATACCTTTGATTAATGGGCATGAAAGGAGGGAAGGCCTTATGCCACTCAAAAAATTTGCTTTAGTGGATCTTGACTTCCTGGCTCAGGCTGCCCTAAATATAGCCTGCTCTTGAACATATTAAATAAGCTGTTAACTTTGCATAGTATGTTTTGAATTCTACAATTCTTATTTTCACATTATCAAATTATTGAAGTTCCGTATCTTTTTTCTTGATATGCACACACACATTTTAATCATAAAATCAATAATTCACTTAAGTCTCAGAGATCACAAGACTCTCCAGGCATTTAATATTTGACTTTAAACAATCCCAGATAAAATCAGCATTTGAAGAAGATAATTTACAAAAATATTTGTCTCTTTTGTTCCTAATTAGTTTTATTTCTCCTTACAGCTTTTTCTCACTATATAACCTCAGTGATCTCTAGAGCCATGTGAAGAGCAATGCTACAGCAAGACTGAAATATCACACTGTGCTAGATCAGCTTCCTTGGGACACATTCATCAACAGTTATAACAGGAGAGTGAAATAGTTAGACTGATAGAATCCTGTTTAGGTCATAAGTAACTCACAGTACCAGTTTTAAAACAATGTCTTTATTTTTCAAGGTGTCTGCTTATACCCACTACTCCTCAGATAAAAAGTACACTGTGAATTCAGTGTGATGAAATACTTTCCATCAATGGCTGTTTTCTTTGATAATAGAGAGCAATACATGCTAAGAAACCAGAAATCCTCTTTCCGGTTACACTTAAAATTGTTTCACAAACCTTTCCTTAAATAGAAAGTTTCAATTTGTATTTCCAGATTTTATTATTTGGCATTATATTCACAGGTTTCCTTTAGAAATGTTTTGTGCAAGCACCCCTAATACAATCCCATAGCATCATACTGATGACTTCTCACCAGACACTTATATCAATTTACAGCAAGTCTCAATATAAAATGTAAAAGCTTCTGAGCCTTCCCAGAATAAGTTCATGGATTAATGATTGCAACTGGCATAGACTATTATTTATTCATTAAAAGATTTGGCAAAATAAGTATTGATATATCCAGTAACAGTAGAGTTCACTCGAGAAATAATTTTAAACCTTTGGTGTTGTTAGAGAGCCAATAGCAGGAGGACACAACAGCATAGTCTCCCCTGACAGCGACATCATGAGATCAACCTTCAACTTGTCCCTTGTATATCTTCAGGATTAAATTACAGTATCAAGAGTGGCATCAGAGACAGAGAAGAGACTGGGGTGGGGAGAGAAAATGGGATGAAAACAGCAGCGACCGGGTTATGAGATTATATATAAAATAAAATAAGATATAGAAGACTGAAGAGCCTACGTGATGTCAAATTTTTCTATCAGTAAACAAATCGCACACTCAAAAATGACTGCTTCTAACTAACACACCAAACTCTTCAGTGACAATAAGAACAAATGGAGTCATTGGAAAATGGGAGCATTTCACCTTTACTAGGGAAGAAAAAATGCAGTACACACTGAAGAAATATAGCTCCAAGAAAGTTTAAGAAAAGTTGCTAAGAAACCCCAGTAGAGAAATACCCTGACGATGCAAAAAGACTCCTCTAAGAAACTGAAGACTGACTTTGAATCTCCATGACTTAGAAAAGGCCTTAGAAATATTTGATGAAGAAAGTAAACTAGAACCTATTTGATTGTAGCAGCAATAACCAAAAGATTAGCTCAAGATTAATTCAGGACCAGCAGGATCCAAACCTATCCCAATAGCCCTTCCTCCTGAATACCAAGCCAGGAGGCTTCAGGAAACATTTCCTATCTAAACTGTAACACACAGAGAGCAAACAAGCAGATCTGAGTTGAGCACAGGCCACAACCCACATAAGTTGCTATCTAGAAAGGGTCTGTAGGACACCTGAGCAACTTTGGGCCGGGACCTCTCTCTGCCTGCCAACTGGTTACCAGCCTGGCCCATCTGAGACACAGAGAGCAAACAGACAGAGTTGAGATGGCTGTGGGCCACAACACACATTAGCTGATATCCTTAACAGGTCTGTGGGACACACTGGCAGCTTTGGGCTTGGATTTCTCTCCACATGCTTGCTGCTTACTGGCCTGGCCCATATGGGTCAAAGAGATCTAACAAGCAAATGTTAGTGGGGCACAGGCCACAACCCACATTAGCTCCTATCTCAAAGACACCTGTGTGAAACCTAAGCAGCTTAGGGCTTATATTTCTGTCTGCCCACAATGTGGAGTCTGTGGATATAACAGCTGATTTTCCAAATTCTGTGTATAATTTGTTGTACAATAGGTATAGGTGACATTTGGCAGAATGTAGGCTTAGAAACTTGAGGCTACCCACATAAGTACATAGTAATAACCTTTCAGCTTCCAGGGAATGCCAATATCTCTAATGTTATATTGCATATTCAGACATAGTCCAGTGATATTTAGTGGTTTAAAAATAAAGCTAACAGCACCACATATCTTTTTTTTTTATTAATTTATTCTTGTTACATCTCTATGGTTATCCGATCCCTTGTATCCTCCCATTCTCCCCTCCCTCCCATTTTCCCCTTATTCCCCTCCCCTATGACTGTTCCTCAGAGGGATTACCTCCCTCTGTATATGCTCATAGGGTATCAAGTCTCTTCTCGAGCACCACATATCTTAATCAAATCGTGGAGGGTTTTTAAGTTTCCTGGTATAGTATAATAATTTTCCCAAAGATTAGTATTCATGGAAATAACTTAGGTGTTGCACAAGATAGAAATGTGGTACAATAGGTCTAGAATATGGAATGAGATTCAATTCCAGTAACACATTTTGAGAAGCAAGTAGCTAAGGCCATATTGCACAATATAGAAGCCACTGGTCACAGTTGATATTTTTGATGCTATTCAGGTCAAGTACATTCTTAACAAGTTACTACTTGTTTTATCTGTCACTTATTGAAAGAGAGAGGCCAAGATCTCCCACTGTATACATAGATATGTCTATTTTCCATGTATTTCTTGCAACTATTGCTTTATGTATTTTGATGCTCACTTACATATGTGATGACTATTTCTAATTAAATTGAGAGTTGATCCATGTATCATTGTGTAAAGTTGATCTTCTGCTTCATATATATATTCTTTTTGAAGCATGTTGTATCTAACATAAATGTAGCTATTTCAGCCTCCTATTAATCATAGTTAACATAGTATGTCTTTCTCTATACCTTCATTTTTAAACCACTGATATACTTGTATTTACATTAGGATTTTAAATGAAATTACTATTCTTATAAGAATTCCACACATGAGTATTGTAAGTAAACTAAATTATTTCCAGCCACCCCCCACTCCAAATTTTTTTATGCCTCCCACTCCCTCTCAAGTCATGGCCTCTTCTATAATCATTTTGTTGTGCACACATGTACATGTGCATGCACAGTATGTTTTTTTATGAAATTGGGTGCATCAGAGTTTAGTGCATATATCTTTAGGATTGTAGTGTCTTCTTGGTTAATTTTCCATTAATCAGAATGAAGTGTCTCTCTTCATCTGTCTAACTAATTTTAGTTTGAAACAAATCTCTTTTGTCAAATATTATGATGATGGCACCTAGTTTTTTTATGGTTCCATTTTATAGACTATTTTTCCTGCTGTCCTTTCACTATAAAATGGTTCTTATCCTTGAAGGTAAGATGAGTTTAGTGTAGACAACAAAAAATGTGAATTTTGTTTCTAAATCTATTTAAGTTACTTGTGTATCTTGATTAGCTGAAGCCATTAATATTAAAATTGAAAGGTGTGAATTTGGATCTTAGCTGGGCCTGAAATACAAGAGATCAATGGTGCAGATTTAATCTAAGCCTAGAATTATATATTTATGGGCAGTACACAGTAAGTATTCACAAAAGTAGATCTTAGCTAGGCTTGGGCCTGAAGACTGACCATATAGGAAGAGGGAACAGAGTCAGCCTAACCTAGACAGCTTGAAGATGCAACTGTAGCCTGACTCTAGAGGGGTGACATGGATGGACAGCACAAGGAGAGTCCTGCATCATCCTTATCAAAATGCAGCACTGTAGACGCAGCACCTGCTCAGATCTTGGCCTGCAGGGTCAGAGTGCAGGGGCTAAATTAGGAAACGTTAATTTACCTGCATCCTTTAACTTTTGTCAAGGCATTTCTCTTTTGTACTTGACTTTTTGTAGTTTGAAAGCAAAACATTTAGATGCAGAATTTTTGGTATTTATCTTACTTGATGTTATTTGGACTTAGATCTTTGGTTTTGTTTTGTTCCGTAATTTTATAACTTATCTTATATTGTTATTTTAGTTTGTCTATTGTTATTTTTAAATTGGTTATCTTTTCATGTTTCTTAATTTACCTCATATTCCAATTAAGGGTATGTTACCTCTGCAATTGTTCCCCAGTTCCTGATATTCTGTTACTTTTGTTCTTGATTTTTTTCTTTGTGTTTCAATTTGGGAATTCTTTCTTTCTCTCTCTCTCTCTCTCTCTCTCTCTCTCTCTCTC
>OU015743.1:103643807-103655651 GCA_907169655.1 Acomys percivali | reverse complement strand
TGTGTGTGTGTGTGTGTGTGTGTGTGTGTGTGTGTGTGTGTGTGTGTTCCTAGGTCTATAGTATGTAAAACATTAGAAGCAGCACATTTAGTCCAACCATTAGTATATGCCCATCAAGAAGCCTCAAGGGCTTGGTAACACTGCTGTTGTTTAAATGAGGAAATCAGCAAGGTTTCAAAATAAACAGCAGTGCTTGGGTTACAGCTTTTGTATATTAGACAAGTTCCAACCCCTTGTAAGTATGCTTACATTAGTTTGGGCTGTCCTCATTGACAATGAGTTTTGCCTGTGAATGGGCTGACAATCTGGTCAGCCGCCTTCCCTGTGAAGTACTCTTGTTGGGAGCATAGGCATGGAGTGGAAGACTCTCCCAGGTGAAGAGAATGGCTTATGCATGAGGGATCAGTACTACTGGGCACAGGTTGCTGCTTGGGGATTCATTGTGGTGTAAGAAACAAAAGAGACGAGTTGATAGAGCAGAGGACATGAGGTTATAGAAATCACTGAAATATCATATACATATTCAGCCAAAAGTAGTTTGTGGTGAATTTGGGTATGTGTGAGAGATAAATGGTAGAATCTTGAAGCTAATCTGAAAGGATGAGATTACCCCATGGTAAGATGGAGGGGTGACAGGTAGAGTGGATTTAGTACATGAAGATTTCACATTTTCTTTCATCTCTAAGTAAAGTTAGTATGTGAATGCTTCATTTGATGCATTTTTTTATTGATCTCAAAAACAATTTGAGCTTTCTGTGGAAAAGATAAACGGAAAGAAAAAATAGACTTCTTGATAACTGAGACTAAATAGCACTCTGAAATGACCTGATACGGAGCTAGAAATGTTATTAAAGTGCATACATTGATTTAAGACAAGAAATAATAAATGGTAGGTAGTAGTGTTGGGAATACTTGAGTCTTCATGTATGAAGGATAAGCACAATAGGAGTGACTAGTGCAGGAGAAAAGAAAAACAATAAGGAAGCGTGGTTTCTTGAAGGAGAGAAAATACTAAAAATGATTATGGAAAGTGGTCACTGGCTTACAAAGGATAGAAGGAGTTTTAAGCAGCAAAAGAAAATGCCAGGTTATAATGGATCTAATAGAATTAGAAACAAAAAAATGTGAAGAATGTGAAAACACAATGTAGTCATGGGTTGACTGCAAGATACAATAGAGGAATGTATCGGCAAGCAGGACAGAGATGTCTGATTATTTAAGTGAGAGATCTCTTTGTATTTTGATGATAATATAGTACATAAAAATAGGTGACGTTAGCAATGAGATCAATGTTTATTAGGGGAAAGGTAATGAAAGTCACACTTTAATAAAAGAATTGGCCTCCATAGGAATAAAATTCACCTAGGAGAACATACAAAAAGGCAGAGTACACTAGTATGCTGCTGTATTGACTTTGTGTATATTTTAACCTAGTAGGGTGGAGCTGTTTTCTTTGAACTGAAACATTTGCCTGTGGACAGAATAGAGAGATTCATCACACTCAAGAAGTAAATGAAATTTACAAGATTCTGGAAGCCTGTGGAACTTTACAAGATGTGGGAAGTCCCCTTCAAGATCAGAAAAACTGTAAACAATAGCTGTAGAGAGAGACAGACTGACTAGACAAATGTCCTGCAGCCAGTACAGGAAGCTGGAGAAACACAACTTGGGTGAGTCATCACCCATGTAGGAGGGATGCAGCTGCTGTTGAGTCACCATACTCTTTTAAGTAACCACTGAGGACAGAGTCATCCACAAAGCTACATGTGGGTGGAACTGTGTCTTTTGCCTCTTATCAGTAACCCATCTAGACTAGGAAAAACTGCATGGAATAGTTAGTACCCAAACTCTGACCAATAGAACCAAAGATTAATTGGAAGTTGGATTTGTATGTCTCCTAAATGAGCAAGGAAATTTGCAACTGAGGATGATTCATTTAAGAACAGATCTTCCTGTGAAGGATCCTATAATGTAGTGGCAACTGCATACTCCCTTCAATGGGTGCTAAGATACATAACCAAGACCGAGTATCTGTACTGGAAATGTCTGTGAGGGAAATGTCCTTGAAGAGAATTACAGAGTGGGCCATCTTTGGCAATGTTGTGTTGCTAGGGAGGCATGTATGCCGGGAGAAGAAATGCATAGCATGGGCATCAAATCTGATGACTTTAAACTATATATTCAGAGTTCTGAAAGATACATGTATAGGAACAGAACATACACAGGCTATAGAATCAAGTACATGGCTTTTGTTGAGGACAATAAGACAAGAAATTGAGGATCAACCATCTTTCAAGAAAAAAGCCCATATAAAGAAAGAAAAATAAATCAGAAAAAAAAAAAATCCAGATTCTATCTACCTCTGACTCAACATTGACAACTGAAACAAGGAATAAGATGAAAGATTGGCTCAACATTTCTGAATGTTAGCCAGATTCAAGGAAAAGAGAGTCTTTTTTTAAATTTTTTATTAATTTATTCTTGTTACATCTCAATGGTTATCTCATCCCTTGTATCCTCCCCTTCTCCCCTCCCTCCCATTTTCCCCTTATTCCCCTCCCCTATGACTGTTCCTGAGGGGGATTACTTCCCCCTGTATATGCTCATAGGGTATCAATTCTCTTCTTGGTAACCTGCTATCCTTCCTCTGAGTGCCACCAGGTCTCCCCCTCCAGGGGACATGGTCAAATATGAGGCACCAGAGTACCTACAAGTAGAACATTATGATAGGCAGATTTGGGCCCAGGGGTCCCGCTCAAACTAAGGCACCAGCCAAGGACAATACAGGAGGTAAACTTTAAACCCCTACACAGATCTAACCAATCCAGGTAAGAACTGATAGGCTGGGGTCAGATGATAGGGGAGGAGGGCTCCACCTTTCTAAGGACTAGGGGAAGGGGGAAGGGGGATGAAAGGGGGAAAGTGGGATGAGGAGGAGATGAGAGAGGGGGCTACAATTATGATGTAAAATGAACAAATTAAAAATAAAAAAATTTAAAATAAAAAAGAGGTTATGGAAGATCTACATGATTTTGAAAAGCCTCTAAATTATCTTCTTAAATTGCTGAAGTAATCAAGGAGGAGTGAAAAAGTGTCAAAACAGACATGTTTTAAGTTGAATGACTGCCCAGTTTTTCAAAGGCAAACGTGATAAAATGTGTCTTAATCTGGAGTTCTTAGAGAAAAATTTCATGGAAATCCAAATATTGAGCTATAAGCTTGGGAAGTCAGGACATCATAAGTGTTAGAGCAGTCAGTTCAAGTTCAAAAGATTAAGTTTGTCCTACGTGCGGACAGTCATCCTCCAGACTTTGTTATGTACATATTCTGTAATTCCCCTATAAAACACACTCTCTCTCTCTCTCTCTCTCTCTCTCTCTCTCTCTCTCTCTCTCTCACACACACACACACACACACACACACACACACATGAACACACACACACAAACAAAGAAGGTATATCTCCTGTGCAGATTATTCACACAGCCTGAAGTGTTTTCACTTCTCAGGTGTGGCCAGTGAAAAACAGGTACCACAGTGATGATTAGGAGCTTCTCTAAGCTGGAGAGTAGCCTCCAGTGTCAAGCATCGAAGGCTCAACCACAACCCTGTTCTTCTCTGACCCTGAGTTGGGCCAAGCTGTGCCAAGAGTATCAGGGCTAGAAAGATACACAGTGGTTCTGAAGAGCAGCAGCATGAAAAATGAGGAGGAAGAATGGCTCACAGAAAATAACTGTGGATAATTAAATGATAGAGTAATAGCTCCTATCCATGTTACTATGTCAACATATTTCTTTTGATAAAATAATTGATATAAGTGATGAGATCCTTTCCCACTGTGTTGGGCTTTGTGAACATGTCTTTTAGAGTATCTTCTTAGCTACAAGAATAATTGACACTTATTTGGAGTGGACAATAGGGTGCCTTCAGAGATCCTCTGTGAATTATATAGAGGTTCCTCTGCATAATGTCAAGACTTGAGTGCTTTACAGATCTGTAAAAGCTTAAAGGAAAGCTTCCAAGGAGAGTAGAAAATAGCACTCCCAGGAGTCAGTAGGTTGTTGGCTGAAAATTTTAGTGCCACGGTTGGAATGCTTCCTAACACTTTAAGGCCAGTGGGGCTTCCAATGCCTCACAAAGCATATAGACAATGCCCTGATGCTAGTTGCATGCCAGAGCTAAATGGTAATACTTTATTGCTAAGGACACGACATCTTTGGCTACAGGACACATGGTTATGAAAACGATGAAGACTATGGAATGAACATAGAAATTTCATTTTTTATTTCTATGTGTATGCATAGTATATATGTATGTTTGCATGAGAGAGTGTGTGTACACTTATGAGTGAGTGTGTGGAGGCCAGAGGTTAATACTGGATATCATCTTCAATATTTTATTTCTTATCTTTTGAGATGGGGTCCCTCTCTTCACATGATATTCATTAATTCATCTTCACTTGCTAGTCAGCATGCTCCAGGAACCTGCCTGTCTCTGCCTCATCATTACTGGGATTACAAACATATATTACTGTGCCTGGTTTTTTGTTTGGTTTGGTTTGGTTTTTATTTTTGTTTTGTTTTTTTTATGAGTTCTCTGGGGATCTGAACTCAGATTCTCATTGCTTATGAATGTCTTTTAACTTCAAACTGAATTCTGTTGGTGATTTCAGTTGTAAACCTATCCTCAGTTAAATATAGTAGCATAATCTCATAATCATAGAAGCAAGTTACTTGAGTATTTATTGAAATAATGCTAATAATGTTCATGCCATCACAGGTTACCAGTGAGTGTCAGCTCCAATTACAAGCTAGAGGAAACTAAATACTAGCTATTTTTCAACAGGCTTATTTTATAGTTGATTCGGTTATATTTTTTCCATTTTGGTTAAGATTTCTCCATTCAAAACCAGAAGTCGGATTTATGCTTCCCCTACATTTACTTATTGCACATATGCACAATCATCTTAAACTCAATCTGTTCCCTGTTTGAGGTGTTTAACTGAAGAACTTTTCTAAAGAGTCTAGGTATTATAAGACAGACCTTTCACCCTCATAGTCACATCTTTTCTGAAGTACAATGTGTTCTCTACTATTTCTCCTTTGGTTTTCAAAGTTAATGTTATCTCATCTGGGGAAATTCAAATCAAGTTTTTATTGTAGTACAAGAGGAAATTAATACCATAGGGTAATGATGAAGGAGAGATTATTTTCCTGCCAAGCAAATACATTAAAAACAAATTTCAACATTTTAGCATCAGCCTGTGAAAGGCTATTTACTTCTGTGTATGATCATAGAACAAATACTGTTGGCTTAATGAGATAAAACCAAAACTGATTTGTTTTTCCCAAGTAAATGTAATGGTGAAAAAGGTTTACATTCAGATAGGTTTTGGAGTGTCTACTGGAATTACAACATGTTTCAGAGAGGAAAACGTATGTACACAGCATACAAACTCACTTAGTTCAGAAATGTGAAATTATGCAGGATAATCAAGTTTATACCCAAATATCACTGGACTTCAAAGTTTCAAGGGAATTGAATATAATAGCTTACAATGTTCATTACAGATCAAACAGACATTATTATTCCTAGGTGTTAAGTGTTTTTTTTTTTTGCTTGATAAACATAAAAACTTAGTTTTAACTGTCAGAATCTTAAATATATTATATGTAAGATGTAATGCTTAGAGAAGTTATATGTTCTAACCACAAACTTGCAATAGAAACTTTGTCTTAACACATCAAGACTGGAGCTACATCATGTACCAAGAAAACTCTCTTTTTTTCAGTTATTGAAAGAACAGTTTATATAGAAGTCAAACTATCAAACTCTAGCAAAATTTCTTCACATGTGCATACACGTCCATTCATATGTATATGCAATTATATTATCATTTAGAATCATTACCTTATAGGCTGATGACAATGATTTCTGACAATATTTGCTGTGAATACTAAAAGTTGATGAAATTATAATTGCAAAAGAGTCTTCATCAGATGTAAAGGATTTTTTTCTAATTTTCTATTGACATAATAGAAAATGAGGTCTGGGAGATTGTTCGGTGTCAAATGAAAATAAAAACAAAATTTCAGAGATCTGAAAGGTTTTGATTATTCCAGTGACGCAATGCAATAATTAAACACACAAATGAAGTAACTTTTCTCTTGGTGCAAGGGGGGCTGTTGAGTTGGGGGCTGGGAGTTGGGTGGTTGCTGAGTTGTTAAATGTGGATCATTCCTCCTGGCATTTTCTTTTTTAATTCCTTACTTTTTGGACTTCAGTTCGAATGGCCATTGATAGACTCCTATAAATGAAAAAGAAAAAGGGGTATGGCTGTTTCAAAGATATATTATTAAGCTGGGCACCCACAATTAAGTAACACTCAAGGCTGTTGCACTTTCTAAGAAGACTTTAAGAAACTGGGAGTGAAAGACGAAAGCATTTAACTACCTGTTAAGATGCATTTAGACAAGGCTAAGGAAGTAGGTATTAACTGGACAAGACTTTCTCTTTGTTCATGAATGAATACTTGGGAAGATTCCAAGACTATGCCATATCCACCAGTCAGAGAAGACTCAAGAGAGTAAATAGCTAACACATTGCCCAGAGTAATTTAGCCTGGAGTTCATAGCTGGAGCCTGCCAGCTTAGTAAGTTAGAATGTAGGATTGGAGGTGGGGCTGAGTGCGTGGTGAAAAGAGGCACTAGATTTGAACACATATCTTTTCCATAAAGTCTTGGCATGTAATCATAGCTGCATGAAGGTCACTAGTGCAATTGTTATTCCATGTTCAGAAGACATATTCTCATACATCTCCTCATCCTCCAGCTCTTGAATTCCTTTCATTCTTCTCTTCCACATATTTTCCTGAGCCTTGGGGATGTGGAGGGATGAAACACCTCTCCCATTAGTGGCAGAACCCTCTCTTAATCTCAGCACTTCTGCCAGTTTCTAAATTAACACTGCAGTAAGAAACTTCCCTGATAAAAGCTTAGCACAGGAATGATCTAGCAACATAAGCATGATTGGTTAGAAGGCAGTTTGGAAGCATGACCATTCATCAAAAACAGTAGCAGTAGGTCTCCCTCTATGACCTGTGACCACCTCTGCTAAAGGCTTTTCATCAGAAACAGGTTTGAGTCTAATAGAGTTGGCTTCACACTCCACCTGAACATTTGTATCTGTTTTGTTCCTTCCCAAATCCCTGCTATTGAATGTGTGTGGATTTAAAAACCATTTCAGGTGACTTTTTTTTTTATCTCATTTGCTGACATCTAATACACCATCGCATGACTAATTAATCAAGCCTTACTGTTTTGTTCTCTTTCTTGACGACAAACCCTTCACAGTGTGCTTCTACATAACTCCATCAGCATTCGGAGATGGCTGTTAGAGATAAGTAGGAAAACAGACTTCTTGTTGAATAAAACTGAATAATCATTGCATAGTAAGGTGAACAATCATTGAATACTTGAGGCTGAAATCAAAACTTACAGGCTGCTAATCAAAATGAAGGATTAAAGCTGCTCTGTCCAAGGAGAGACAGCCTGGAGTCACCTGAGAAGGGTGTCTCAACTGAGGGATTTCCAAGCTCAGATTGGACTGTGGGCATCTTTGTCTTAAATCTTGATGTTGGAGGGTCAAGCACATTGTACGGGGCACCATTCACTCGCCAGGTGCTCCTGGGGTGTATAAGAAAGCTAGCTAAACATGAGCTTGTGCAACAGAAAGCAGTGTTCCTCCATGGTTTCCACTTCAAATTTGTGCTTGAATTTCTGCTATGACTTTCCTCAATGACAGACTGTAATCTGCAAACTAAACTGGATACTTTCTTCCCCTGAGTTACTATTGGTCACTTTGTTTTTTCATCACAGCAGCAGAATGGAACTAGGACTCAGCTCCACCACCATTTGGGGGCTTTGTTTTCCCAGACAGAGTCTCTTCATACAACTCATACTGACTTCAAGCTTTCTATTGCCAAAAATGGTCTCAAGCTGCCCATATTGGTTCCGTCATTTTGTTTATTTCTTGTCATACTTTTGTGATTATTTGCCAAAATATTTTAGTTGAAGCTGCTTCTGTTTATTTTTTTATTTTATTTTTTATTATGTTTCTTTTTAACAGACATATTTACAATGTTACACATAAATAAAACAAACTACATAAAGCAGGAAGAACCACAAGACAATCAGGAACTATGTAAATGTTGCATTCATAGTGTTTTGGCTATTTGTATTTGGAAAACTTGAGGGAAACATCTTTCTTCTCTTGTTGAATTTCAAATTCTGGATAAAAATCATTATCTGTCTTATCTCATCTCTATTAACTTAAAACATCTATTAGACCTAAAAACATCTTAACCCCTAGCCAAATAAGCTTAATTGTAAGACTAAACTATCTGGTCTTCAGCCTCATCAGATACTAGAAAAGGAATAAAAACTTCATTACCTGAGTGAACTGGGAATGCAGGTTAGCACCTTCCAAACGGAAAAACTGACAGAGACAGTTTACTGCCTGAACAGTCATAATGTTGTAGCATCATCTTCAGCCTTCTAGCCCAATATATCTGACAGACATATTTGTGAGGCAGGAACTGTTAAGCACTTAATTATCCTAAATAGGCTGCAGCACCACTTTCAAGATATTGGAAGTAAATCTTGTAATTTGAGTTGGATGGGTATAATAGCTCATATTAGAATATATATATATATATATATATATATATATATATAGAGAGAGAGAGAGAGAGAGAGAGAGAGAGTGAAAAATCCTAGATTTGAATTCTATACCAATGTATCAAAATTACACTCATTTTGCATCAATATACAAAATTTTATACCAACGAATTAAAAATAACCTTATTTGTGAATAACAAGGCCTTGAGTTAAGGAGTGGATTCAATAATCTACCTTTTGTTCTATCTTCCCTATATTTTTCTATATCCCCCTTTCTTTCTTTTCAGCTCCTGTCTCCTTACCTATGAAAGAAAGATAAAGGAAAAGAGAGACATACCTGAATCCAAACTAGTTTTCTCTATATAAGACTATAATAACTTATAACCAACTCCCAATAAAAATAAGCATTTATAGACCAAAAGAGCAAATAGTAACCAGGAGGATTTAGGGTAAATAATACTTTTGAAGCGGTCCAAATGAAATTGGGGAAATGGTTAAGCAAGCCAGGAATAGCATTTGTGGCCCATTTCCTAAATGTTGAGAAATTCCAGAATTAATAGGAGTCCTGTATGGGACAGTCTGAACTGTTGGACCAATTGGGAGCAGAAGCTTACTACAATGTTGTCCTGGAGGCTGTCCTGTTCTGGTGAGTAACAGCAACTAAGGTGCCTGGGGCTGGAACATGAAAGATGCTGGATATCAGCATCCAGCATGCTGAGAGGAATGAATCGTGTCAGGTCTGATTCAGTATCAGCATTCTTTTTTTCTGAAAACATATAAATTTCCACAAGCATTATACAGTTCTAAATTTATAATTGTGTGAGGTGTGTGGCATGCACAGAACAATTAAAGCTGACTCTCTGTTCGTTTTAAATGTAGAAAATCTGAGTCAATTACACAGTACCTATACTTCCAGGATGATGCTGTTTACTCTATCAGGAACGGGTGCTTTTTCTCTGCCTTTTTAATGACTAAAAAGTCAGGGAAAATGTCTCTCAGCACTCAGCCAAGTATTATTAAAAAGGAAACACACAAACACACACACACACACACACACACACACACACACACACACACACACTAAGAGAAGAGGCAGGGTGGGGCAAAGCACAGAACAAACAAATTGATTCCCAAAGACTCAGGAGACTGAGATGGTGCCTGAGTCTACCTGGACAGTCAGCCTGTTATGTTTGGCATAGGAATGAACTTCCGTTCTCCCTCAGAACTGGCTGCTTTGGGCTATGACAGGGCTTGGGACAACCTGACAAAGACAGAAAAAACAATTGGTTGCCTCGACAGGAGGTCTCTCCTGGGAGATTTGAAAGTCTAGCCTAGGAGTCTAGCCAACCACTGGGACGGTCAAGGACATCAGGTCTTTATGCTAAAGAATGAAAACCCGGAGCTGCTCTGTCTTAAATGTTTAAGTGAAAAAGACATTAATCTTCCTAGACATTCTTTTCTCTCTCTGCCTGTCAGAGTGCTTTCTACTCTACTTCCTAGTCTTTCACAAAGCTTAACATTCTTGTTTTGTCAATATTATTTGTTCAGAGGGACTGACGTGATGGAAAGCAAAATAAAGAATGAACCCAATTCTCATTTCAGAATAGATGATTCATATCTGTGTGTGTAGATATATAATTAGATGTGAAATGTCCTAGTACTATTGCAGTATTGTTTTTAATTGAAAGGGTTTATTTTAATGAGCTCATGTTAAAAAGGAATGACTGGATTTCAAGGATTCACATAATGTGGGGATTTTTACTTTGAGTGGTAAAAATGGGGGCTTAAAAAGCATTGTTTGTTGGGGGAAATGAACAAGGAATTACAGACATACATTATTCTGCCTCACAACAAAGATGTTTTCCATCCCCTTCAAGTTTCTGTTGCTTCTTCCTTGATGTTATGCAGCACATTCAAAGTCTTGCCTTAAATATCCTCTATCATGGTATTGATGTTACAAGAGTCACACTCTCTTGTAACTGATTGTCTTCATAGATTTTGCCTGAGCTGATGCTATCTATTTATGCCCTTACTTTCAGTGTATTTTTGCCAATCCCTTCCCAAGAAATTAGCTATGTGAAAAATGAGAGCCTGTTTCCTTATTTGCCTGGTGCACTGGCAGCAATCTTTAAGGTGTTTGAGATAATGCTGGTGGCCAATTTCTTACTGAATTTGCCCTTGGCTCTCCTTTCATGGGACTTTAGAATTGGTCCTGTTTTTCTATCAGTTCACTGGGATTTTTTTCTTGCTTCATAGTCTTGATTCACTTAATGTCTATTTAAAAAGAAAAGAAAAATTGTTAACCTCTTAAAATAGAAAAATCTTGCATCTATCTTATAAATGTGGCAAATAGTACACCTGGACTGTTATATACACAATATAATTTAACATGTATTGTGGATGTTTAAAAGAAAAATACTATAGATTTTATTTTGTATTCCTTACTAGTTCATAATAGTTACTGTTTTATTGTAATACTGGTAAGAATTTTCAAATGAATGTGATTGCCAGATGGTTGTAATTAAACATTTTTAAGACATCTTTTGCATAGCAAAATGATAAATAGTATGTTCTGACTGTAGTTTAGGTTTTCTAAACACAGATGTGAAAATTTATTGTAAGAACTAAGATTAAGAAAAATAAGTAGTTAATGGAAGTTCTAAATTAAGAATATCTTCCAGGGCTTAAGACAGAAAACACCAGAGTACTAGAGGCACAGTAATTCCCTCATTCATGTGTGCAAATAGCACCATTCACCGCTTTGAAATATATAAATAATACATGGCTGATGTAAGTAACAGAAAAGTGACCAAGAAGGACAATCTCTTCTCCTGTCTCATAAAAGAGGCAAAACTAATATGCAAATAATCACAGCTTTTTTATTTAGAGGACAGCACGTTATTGAAAACAGGTGTTAAAGACACATACGGCTATTAAAGAAAGAATAGATGAGAGCGGCTTATGGTTGTTTTTAAGCACACACACACACACACACACACACACACACACACAATGCTGTTTTGAGAAGTGACCATATACATAGGACAGAATAAAAAAAATGTTGCAAATTGTAATATCAATTATGTATGTCAAGAAAATAAAGGGGGAAAAGGCAGTTGAGAGAGAGAGAGAGAGAGAGAGAGAGAGAGAGAGAGAGAGAGAGAGA
>OU015743.1:103625213-103643797 GCA_907169655.1 Acomys percivali | reverse complement strand
AGAGAGAGAGAGAGAGAGAGAGAGAGAGAGAGAGAGAGAGAGAGAGATCCCACCCCTAAAGAATGCCATTGAAATAGCTCACTCATCTTTCCCTTTTACAGATTTAAGTTTTAGAACTAGGAGGCAAGGAATGAAGGAATTTGTGCATGCCACGATATTTCCCCTGGAGCAAAAGATTAATAGATCCCCAAATAAAGCAGGCTGACTATTACCGTGATAACAAGATAACACACTTCGAGTTATATCCATTATCATGCTCTTATTTGGATCCATGTGGTTAAGAAAATCAGGTAAACACAAGAGTAATCTAGAGTAATGTGGTTTAGGAAAATTGAAATAATTATGGGAGACAGAAGAACTCACAGGTGTCCTGGGAACAGTAGCAGACCCAAGGACTTTTGTGTGTTTCCTTGTTCTAATGTTCTAAAGGAATGACCTAAAATTCCCCTCCCCGAAACAAAGTCCTCTAAATTTTAATAAAAACGATTTCATATATAAGGATTTTTCTTATTATCAGACTCTAAATCATTCACCTGTTTTAAAAGGATAATTGTCTATATAACATTTCTGGATGGCAGGCTAAATAATGCTATTTACCACTGAATTGCCAAACATGATCTTACCTGCCCCAGTGGAATTTAAAAGTGTTCTTCTTCCTGGAACCATAATGAGAAATTGTCCTTGATTCTGTTTTTTAAGATTTTATTTTATTTTTTGGAATATATATACATTTATATTATTACACATAAATTTTTTTAAAACTATATATAGCAAGAAGAACCACGAATCAATCAGGAATTATATAAATGTTACATTCAAGGTCTTTTGGTTAATTGTCTCTTGGCAATCCTGCAGAAAATATCTTCCCTATCCTAGGAGTCTAAAATTCAGAATGAAAATCAATATCTACCATATTTCTTCTCTATTAATTTAAACCATCTATCTAGACCTAAAAACATCCTAACCCCTAAACAACTAAGCTTAATTGGAGGACTGAACAATAAGGTCTTCAACTCCATCAGAGACTTGAGAAGGAATGAAACTTAATTCCCTGAGAGAACTGGAAGTGGACATTAGCAGCTTCCAAAATAAAAAGCTGACAGAGACAGTTTACTGCCTGAAGAGTCACCCACAACTCACTGTAGCATTGGAGCATCAGCTTCAGCCTTCTGGCCCAATATATTGGACAGACATATGTGTGAGGCAGGAACTATTGAGGACTTGCTTACCCTGTATTGGCAGAGTTTGGTCATCTACTCTGCTTGCATGCAAGCTTGCCCATTTTTAGGCAGAATTCTGTCCGTGGCAGAAAGGAGGACATTTTGCCCAGTGTGTTGTTTGCCTAGTTTGAAGCCATCTCCATGAGGAGTTTCTTTGATGCTTATTATCTTCTTCAGGTAGGCTGGGTGTTGCCAGGAGTTATCCTGTCTTGTCAAAGAATCTTTAAAATGTTAAAAGCATCTTTAAATGTCATATTCTTTAGGTCTCTGAGGCTTTTGAAGACATTATCTATTTTACCTTATCTGTCTATAGGACCATATCTACCTATTAAACTAGGATGTATGTTCTTGGGATAAAAATAAACTATTAATTGGCATGATCATGACTTGATCAACTTAAAATTAGTTTGTATTACTTAATTATCCTAAACAGCCTGCATTAGCACTTTTGAAGTATTGGAAGTAAACTTTGTATTATAATTGAGTTGTAGGGGTTCAATCCCTCATATTAGAATATATATATATATATATATATATAGAGAGAGAGAGAGAGAGAGAGAGAGAGAGACAGACAGAGAAAGAGACAGAGAGAGAGAATGATCTTAAGTTTGAATTCTATACCAATGTGTCAAAATTAAGCTTTTTTTGTAACAATATACAAAATTCTATACCAATGACTTAAAAATAACCTTATCTCTTAGTAACAAATAAGGCCTTAGGTTGAGGAGTAGATTCAATAATCTACTTTTTATCCTATCATCTCTATATTTTTTTATATTCCCCTTCCTGCTTTTGAACTACTATCTCCATATCTACAAAAGAAAGATAAAGGAAAAGAGAGGCATACCTGAGTCCAACCTAGTTTTCTCCCTGAATAAGACCAATAATAACTTTTTTTTTAATTAATTTATTCTTCTTACATCGCTATGGTTATCCCATCCCTTGTATCCTCCCATTCTCCCCTCCCTCCCATTTTCCCCTTATTCCCCTCCCCTATGACTGTTCCTGAGAGGGATTACCTCCCTCTGTATATGCTCATAGGGTATCAAGTCTCTTCTCAGTGACCTGCTGTCCTTCCTCTGAGTGCCACTAGGTCTCCCCCGCCAGGGGACATAGTCAAATGTGAGGCACCAGAGTACTTGAGAAAGTCAAATCCCTCTCTCCACTCAAGTGTGGAGACTGTCCTGTCCATGGGCTAGATCAGGGTAAGGGTTTAAATTTTACCGCCTGTATTGTCCTTGGCTAGGGCCTTAGTTTGAGCGGGACCTAGAAACCTACAAGTAGAACATTATGATAGGCAGATTTGGGTCATGGGGTCCCAATAATAACTTATTATCAACTCCCAATGAAAAAATACATCTGTAGCCCAAGAGAGTGACCAATAACCTACCAACCTCCACTTAGGGGAAATTGGACATCCTTATCTTAAGGTTTTTCAGGGTGATTTAGCACAAATAGTACATTTGTAGGGCCCCAAATAAAATAGGGGGAAATGGTTAAACAATCCAATAGCATTTGTGGTCCGTTTCCTAAATGTTGAGAAATTCCAGGCTTAATAGGAGTCCTGTGTGGCACAGTCTGAAATGCTAAACCAATTGGGATCAGAAACTTTCTATAATGCTGTCCTGTTCTGATGGGTAACAGCAACTGAGGCACCTGGGGCTGGAACATCATGGATGCTGGACGTCAGCATTCAGCATGCTGAGAGGAATGAATCCTGTCAGGTCTGATCTAGCATCAGTGTCTGGTTCTTTTTTTCTGAAAATATATAAATTCTCACAAGCATTATACCATTCTAAAATTATAAATATGTGAGGTGTGAGTGATGCACAGAACAATTAAGACTTGTTCTCTGCTCTTTGTATGAGCAGAAGAAAGACGTCTGCTAATATTCATTCATGCTGTACAAAGAATGGCATCTAATAATAACTCACAGGGATTCTGTGACAAACCAGGAGCTTTGTCTATGCACAGACACTCATGTCTCAGCCAGTCTCAGAGATATTCCCATATAGTAGGTTTAGGAATATAAGTTACCTACTTGTTCTGCAGTTTGAATTCTTTACATCCCTATTGCAGCCCCTCCCTCATCACTTCCCTGTCCCACCCTCTCTCCGTCATCCTCTCTCCCTCCCTCCCCTAATCCTCAGAAAGGAGAATCCTCCTCCTCTGCTAACATCTGACCTCTGCCTATCAAGTCTTATCTGTACTACCTGTGTCCTCTTCCTCTGTTTCCTGGCAGGGTCACACAAACAGGGGGAACGTGATTAACATTTTTAGGCCAGAATCTAATGTCAGGAGTAGTCCCTACTCCCCATGTTGTGGGACCCACACGGAGACTGTGCTGCCTGTCTACTACATCTGAGCAGAGGGTCTATGACCTCACCATACTTGACCCTTGGTTGGCACATCAGTCTCAGTATTGTAACGTAGTTATCCTGTATTAAGAGGCTAAGATCCATTTATGAGTGAGTATATATCATGTATGTCTTTCTGAGTCTGGGTTATATCACTCAGGATGATTGTCTCTAGTTCCAACCTTACGCCTGCAAATTTCAAGATTTCACTTAATTTTTTGATAGCTGAATAGTATTCCATTGTGTAAATGTACCACCGTTTCTTTATCCATTCTTCAGTTGAGGGACATCTAGATTGTTTCTAGACACTGGCTATTATGAATAAGGCTGATGTGAACACAGTAGAGCAGATATCCTTGTTGCATGGTAGAACATCTTTAAGGTATATGGCCAGAACTAGTACGGCTGGGTCTTCAGGTAGAATTATCCCCAATTTCATGAAATAGCACCAGACTGATTTCCAAAGTGATTGTACAAGTTTACATTCCAAACAGCAATGAAGGAGTATTGCCCTTTTTCTGCATCCTGGCCAGCATATGCTGTCAATTGAATTTTTTATCTTAGCCATTTGGATAGATGTAAGATGGAATCTCAGAGTTGTTTTGAGTTGCATTTCCCTGATGACTAGGGATGGTAAGCATTTCTTTAAGTGTTTCTCAACCATTTGATATTCCTCTGTTGAGAATTCTCTATTTAGCTCTGTACTCCATTTTTTAAAATTGGGTATTTGGCTTAGTGGTGTTTAATTTCTTGAGTTCTTTGTATAATTTAGATATTAGCCTTTTGTCAGATGGAGGGTTCATGAAGATCTTCTCCCAGTCTGTAGGTTGTTGTTTTGTTCTGTTGACTGTTTCCTTTGCCTTGCAGAAGTTTTCCCATTTCATGAGCTCCTATTTATTAATGGTTTATCTTAAAGCCTGAGCTGCTGATGTTTTTTTCAGGAAGTTGTCTCCTGTGCCAGTGAGTTCAAGGATCTTCCCTACTTTTTCTTCTAATAGATTTAGAGTGTCTAGTTTTAAGTTGAGATCTTTAATCCACTTTAACTTTAGTTTTGTACAAGGTGATAAATAGGGGTCTATTTGCATTTTTCTACACGTAGCCATCCAGTTAGACCTGCACCATTTGTTGAAGATGCTATCTTTTTTTCCATTGTATGGATTTGGCTTCTTTGTCAAAAATCAAATGCCCAAGGTGTGTGAGTAAACTTCTTGGTCTTCTATTCTATACCATTGGTCAACCAACATATTTCTATGCCAGTACCATGTTGTTTTTAATTACTGTTGATTGAGATGTAAGATGGAGATTCCTCCAGATATTTCATTGTAGAGGATTGTTTTGGCTATTTTGGGTGTCTTGATTTTCCATTTGAAGTTGAGAATTGATCTTCATTGGGGAGTTGAGGCCATTTATGTTGATAGATATTAATGACCAGTAGTTATTGGTTCATACTGTTCTGATGTTGGTAGTGGTAGACTCTGTGTGTGTGTGTGTGTTTGTGTGTGTGTGTTTGTGTGTGTGTGTGTGAAAGAGAGACAGAGGGAGACAGAGAGACAGAGAGAGAGACAGACAGAGAGAGAGACAGAGACAGAGAGAGAGCTTCCTTTATTTTGTTTTTGTGAATAAAGAGCTATTTATTTCCTTTGCTTACCTGTGTAAAGTTAACCTTTGGGGGTTGTAATTTTCCTTCTAGTGTCTTTTATAAAGCCAGATTTGTGGTTAGGTACTGTTTGAATTTGGATTTTTCATAGAATATCTTGTTTTCTCTATCTTTGGTGATTGAAAGTTTTGCTGGTTGGCATCTGTGGTCTCTTTAAGTCTGCATGATATATGTCCAAGCCATTCTTGCTTTCATAGTCTCCACTGAAAAGTCAGGTATAATTCTGATAGATTTAACTTTATATGTGACTTGGCCTTTTTCTATTGCATCTTTTAATATTCTTTCTTTGTTCTGTACATTCGGTGTTTTGTTTATTATGTGGCAGAGAATTTTCTTTTCTAGTTAATCTATTTGGAGTTCTGTAGGCATCTTGTATATTTATGGGCATTTATTTCCTTAGGTTAGGGAAGTTTTCCTCCATGATTTTGTTGAAAATATTTTCTGGGTTTGCAGTTGGGATTCTTCTTTTTCTTCTATCCCTATGATTCTTAGGTTTGGTCTTTTCATAGTGTCCCAAATTTCTTGGATATTCTATGTCAGGAGCTTTTTATATTTATCTTTTTCTTTGACTGCTGTATCCATCTTTCAGTCATATCTTCTATCCCTGATATTATTTCTTCAATCTATTGAATTCTTTTGTTAATGCTTGTGTGTGTCTGTAGATTCTGTCCTTGTCTCTGGGTTTTCCATACCCAGGATTATCTCAGATTGTGTTTTCTTCAAAGTTTCTATCTCCATTTTTAGGTATTAAAACCTTTTATTTATATCCTTCTCCTGTTGGATTGTAGTTTCCTGTCTTTCATTAATTTCTTTGCATATTCTTGATCTAGTTTGGGTGATTTATTTTCCTCCTTTAATGCCTCTGTCATTTTCATAATCTCTGATTTGAAATCCTTTTCTTGTACATTGGCTGTGATAGTGACTCCAGGGCTTGTCATATTGATGGGACTGATGATTTCAGGTGAGATCAAATGGACCTGGGGATTGTTGCTTGTGTTCTTATGCTGACCTCTTCCCACTGTGATGACTCTGTTTGTAGAGTGGGTCTGGTGGCTGCTTGGACAGCCTAAGCTTTCTGTGGGTTTTTTTGGTGACCTGATGTTTCTGGGTGACTTCCTGTGATCCAGACTGTGGTATCTGCCCAGGGCTAGGACCCATAGAAACTGGGGTTTGTGTGATCCAAGGCTTTTTTTTTTGTTACCTGGGTTTTCAGACACTCCCCACCAGCCAGGTGTGTGCGGGCTTGCACAGGTACCTGGTGGCTGCCCACCCACCAGATGTGTGGCACTTGCCTTCAGAAGCTGTGCACTTGTGGGGATCCAGGACTTTTCTGTGGTTTTTCTGGCTGGCCAGAGGCCAGGCCAAAGCATGCTTCACACAATTTGAAGCCCTCCCACCTGTGAATTACCAGTGCTGGTGTTTTGTGGGTCTGGGATCAGTCCTTAGGTTGCTGAATGGTCACTGCTGTCCTGCTGCTCAAACAAGGTGTTTGTAAGGTGCCACCATCTTGACAATTCCCCTGTCTGGGATCAGTCCTTAGGTTGCTGAATGGTCACTGCTGTCCTGCTGCTCAAACAAGGGGCAAAACAATTCCCCTGTCCTTGATTATTTTAGGGACTATTTAGGACTAAAAACATGCCCCTTTGGCTCTTAGTTCCCAGATTACATTGAGGAGATAAATCCTGTAGTTCATTAAAGAGAAAGACACAGTACCTCTTCTAAGATGGTCCCATCACCTCATTCTCCTTCTCACCTAACTTGTTTGGCGCTACCCTTTTTTGTACAAGGTAAGCCATAGACGTTTAATTTCCACTCTACACAAACATTTATATGGAGCATAACAAGTATTTAGGCTGGATTACAATTTAATCTGATGATTAAATTTAGGTACCATCTTGATAGGATGACATAATAGGGAGTTATGTTTGAAAGCATCATTCTTACTCTATCTGTGCTTATACATCGGGAAGAGAGGAGAATTTGAACAAGTGAGAAGTAAATCCACCCTCACTCACTGGAGCAAGCACAATATTATATGCTGAGTGTTCTTCTCTTATACCAATGGCCTTCCAAGATGGAGACAGTCCTTATTTATATTCACTAATGTAGGCTTTGAACTTTTTCAAACCTACTTTGTTTGGGGTTCTTTAATGCTTATACCTCTCTTCCAAGCCACCTGCCCTAGATAGGAGAGAAAGGAGGTTAAGGGGAACAACAGAAGTAGACCTGTTTAGACTCAGTTCCTTGGCGTGATTACACTGGCATAGTCAGCAGGATTCCAGCTGACCTGTTAAACAGCAAGCCAGTAATTCAGCAAAGGTGACTGCAGCTGCAGAAACCCAGAGGAACAGTCAGAACCCATAACTTTGAAACATTCTCTGGAGCAGTTATTTCTAGGAACCTCTCAAAGTGGAGTGTGATGAACAGCCAAAACCAAAAATCAAAAAAAAACAGCCCCTTCATATATATATATATATGAGCTATATATCCTCTCAAAGTCTGTACTAGGATGTTTATCAGTTGGCAAAGACCATGCCCCCACAAGAGACGGTTCCTCTTCTAGTAGACAAACATAAACTGCTCTTACACAATTCTGTTTCCAGTGGAAAACACTGCACACCCTTACACAAGTCTGTTTCACACTTGGGATCAAAACAAAAACATATTTACATCCACTAAACCCAAACTTCTTCTCAAATCCAGAACCTCTCAAAATAGCCCTTGGTGGGAGAGCAAATATCTAACACATGAGGTGGTAGGGCACACCACTTGACAAAACTAAAGAACTCTTTTCTGCCCTTACATAAAGCCACAAATTGAAAATAGCCTAGATGTCTATCACTGCTGAGGGGACGATGAAAATATGGTATATTACATATTGGCATATTTTACAGTTATTAAGAAAAATGAAATTATTAAATTTTTAGATAACTGGATGGAGCTAAAAACAATTATCCTTAGCTCGGTTAAGATATCGCATCAAAATGATAAATATTGCATGTTTTATCCTCTACATAGATGCTAGCTTATAAGCTTTACATATATATATATATATATATATATATATATATATATATATATACACATGTGTGTGTGTGCGTGTGCGTGTGTGTGTGTGTGTGTGTGTGTGTGTGTGTATTTTAATTGTCTAACCATGGGGGTAAAGTAGCTAGTAAGGGAATAAAGGTAAGAGGGGATCTTCTAGGGAAGAAGGGATAGAATAAAGCAGCATTAAGAGGAAATGCTTTAAACGAATGAGTTATTCACCAGAATTTGTAAATTTACTTCTTCTATATTTTATGTTTTGTGACTCCTTAAACAAGTATGATAAGCATTCAAAATACTAGGTCATAAACATATGATTTTAGAAGAATTAATGAGTATTTATCATATGCAAAGCCTTGCATAAGTTAGCTTTTTTGCGGGGAGGGATTAAAAGAGGAAAAATAGAATTTAAGTACTTAAGAACACTGAAAATTAAGAGAATTAAAAACAAATAGAAAATTACTTACACAGAACATCTAAAAAGATATATTTTCACAAATTGGAGGTCAAAGCTGAGCAAACTACATCAGAGGAAATTAGTTTCTTAATCTCATGAAGCCAGATTTGCCTATTGAACATATAGTTTATGACAAAATAATTGCCCAGTAATTATTCTAAATGATGAAACAAAATCAAATTCAAATTGAGCAAATTAGGTTTACATGTGGCCAATGACACCTTAATAATGCAAGTGGCACTTTCTTTTTGTGAGAGATGACCTACTGTTTATTGTTAAGTGACAAGGTTAACCACTGTGTAATTTCTTGCAACTTTGTCTCAGCAGAAGTGTGTGTTTTTAAATTGCTACTGCTACAATTTTACATTTACAATTTTACATTCAGAATGAAATATTATTACTTCTTAAGGTCTACACATATGTGTCTGACTATATATATATATATATATATATATATATATATATATATATATATACTGACTATTTGCTTTGTGCTGGGGACTGTCCAAAGCAAGCTATTGTATGCTTTCAATCTATATGCACAGGTCTAGCAAGTACATCTTTGTCTCAAATTTTCAATGAACAATTGACATCGGAGTGGTTAAAACTCTATTTCTATGGAATCAGGCTCCATAGTTAGGACCTCATTTAACATTAGTTGCTGCCTTCAAGGTCAGTTCACAAATACAGTCATTGAAGGAATTTGATATGTCCTTGTTTCAGCCACTGGCAGAATTCTGCCTAAAAATGGGCAAGCTTGGATGCAGGCAGAGTTGACAGCCAAACTCTGCCATGACAGAGTAAGCAAGTCCTCAACAGTTCCTGCCTCACAAATGTCTGTCAGCTATATTGGGCCAGAAAGCTGAAGATGATGCTCCAATGTTATAGAGAGTTTTGGGTGACTGTTCAGGCAGCAACTTGTCTCTGTCATATTTTTTATTTGGAAGCTTCTAACCTGCATGTTGTATCAAACACTAAACATACACAGCAAAGAGAAGAGAGTGAAAGCTACAAGAAAAATAAAGCCACAAGGCACTTAGAAAGGATAACCCACTCCCAACAGAAACATTAAAAGTCATTTAAAAAAAACATTAAAAACCCAGAGTGATGTATTGGAAATCCTAAGAGTGGCTGTTGAGATAGCTCAGCAACTCCGAATGCTTGCTGTTCTTGCAGGAGTCTGGGTTTGGTTCATAGCACCAAATTATTGTCTCACAGCCATCCTAGATATGTCTGCATATACATGCAGGCAGGCAAATATTTATGTACTTAAACTAAAATTAGTCAATCTAAAAAGACTATTTTAATACTAAAAGACTATGAATAACAACCTAGAATACTACACCAAGAAAAATAATATGCCATAAATACAGAAGAAAGAAAAATTTTCATTGTATAACCAAGCTAAAAAGATTTAGTTAAAAGAACTCATGTTTACTCAACCAGCCTTACAGAGAATGCTGGAAGCAGTACTTTGGGGTGAAGAGAAGAATAAGCATAGCAAAGACACACTAGAAAGAAAACAAGTGATGCTGTAACTACTTAAAGCCAAAGTAAAATAAGAACACAAACAGGAAAGAGAAAACAGCAGTCATACATCTTTCAGTAATAACCCCAACAGTCTTAAAATCTGCAATCGCAAGATGCATGCTAGTTAAATGAATTTAAAATAAAGAACTATCTTTAACGAGCAGCTCATCTTACCCTCATGGGTAGGCACCACCTTAAAATGAAAGGGAGAGAAATTATTCCAAGCAAATGGACCTAGAAAGCAAGCAGGGGCTGCAACCTTAATATCTGAGGAAACAAAAAAAAATAGACTTCAAACTAAAACTAATCAAAAGAAGTAACAGATGATTAATTCTAATCAAATAAACAATTAACTAAGAAAACATTTAAAAAATCCCCCAACTCTAGTGTACCCAATTTTATCTTTAAAAAGTGGTATTATCGAAAATGGTGCTGGTCTAAAGACACATCCAGTTTCTATAATAAACAGGTCGACTGGAATAAACAGCTAAATATCATACTTAAATTGTGTCATATATTAAAAGGATCCAATAGACCTTAACAACAAAGAGTATATACACTCTATTCAGCAGTTCATGGAAGCTTCTCTAAGTTAGGCCATGCACTGAGACACAAAGTAAGGAAGGTTAGTTGGAAGGAAGGAAAGAAAGAATGAATGAATTCTGTGTATCATTTAGAACACAATACAATAAAACTTAAAATCAGGTGGTAAAATTTAAACCCCTACCCAGATCTAGCCCATGGACAGAACAGTCTCCACACTTGAGTGGACAGAGGGATATGACTTTCTCATGTACTCTGGTGCCTCACATTTGACTATGTCCCCTGGAGGGGGAGACCTAGTGGCACTCAGAGGAAGGACAGCAGGTCACTGAGAAGAGACTTGATACCCTATGAGCATATACAGGGGGAGGTAATCCCTCTCAGGAACAGTCATAGGGGAGGGGAATAAGGGGAAAATGGGAGGGAGGGAAGAATGGGAGGATATAAGGGATGGGATAACCATAGAGATGTAACAAGAATAAATTAATAAAAATAAATAAAAAATTTTAAAAAACTTAAAATCAATAACACATGAATCAGCATTGGAGATTATACAATGCACTACTGAATGAAGAATGGATAAAAAAAATCAGGAAATCAAATTAAATGAAAAAGCAACTACAGCACTTCAAAACCTGTGAGACATATTAAAAGCAGTCCTAAAAGGGAAATTTAATTGTTAAGTTGCCTATATTAAAAAAAAATCCAAAAGAGCACAAATAAATGACTTAAGTATACACCTCATTTGAAGAAACAGTATAAAACAGTCTAAAGAACAGGACCCTTACTATTGCCTCACAAGTCACCCTTCCTGTTTCCTTACCTTGTATAATAAAGAAAAGGGAAGAATGTTAGTCAACCAAGAACCATCCTCATTCCAGAACCAGGTTCCTCCCTGCCTCCCTGCCCACATTCCTGAACAAGATTCCTCCAGCCTTTTATGTCTTGGTGCCAACTCCATCACTAAAGACCAGTACAGTACATTTCCACCATCGGCACTCTTGCATATTCTCCCTATGTGCATGGTCCAAACCCCCTATAAAGCCCATGCCACCACAGCCTGTGCTCTCTCTCTCTCTCTCTCTCTCTCTCTCTCTCTCTCTCTCTCTCTCTCTCTCTCTCTCTCTCTCTCTTATGGGGTATACATAATAAATAAATAAATCTTTAAAAAAAGCAAGAGGTTATCCAGACATTTAAAACATCAAACATAATGACAAATATTCACAACTTAAGGTTAATTAAAACATACAAAAACAAACAAAAAAGAACATTTGTATCTGTTGGTTCTTGAAATGGGTTTTGATTATTAAATTTGCTTACACAGTTAGTAATTAAAAACTACATAAATAACTTTAGAGAGCCACACAGAATGTTTTAGTAACTTAATGACTTAAAGTGAAAACCACTTGAATGTACTTATGTTTGTGTCTTTTCAGGATTTTATATGATATACACAGAAATGTTGAATTTTTGACACTATTTTCAGGTTGCTATTGTCAACAAAATGTGCATTCAAGAGCCACCAATTTAATTCCCAAAACAAAAACTCCATAAAACACTCAGGACATTTGGAAAGTGTGTGTCATTATCCTCGACCAGTTGTGGTCACATGTTGTCCATGGACCACATTTGGACACGTCTGTGAGTGATAGAAAAAAATACAGTGTCACATCTCATTCACTTCAGTCAGGAATTGGGCTCAATCATCAAGCTTTACTGACAGCTTAAAGACACAGAAAAAAGAAAGAGGGGAGGATCTATCTCAAATCACAGTGTTTCCTGTGAATAGGAGAAAGTTAACACAACCTCAGTTTTTAAATTTATTATAATAATACAAGAAATACTGTTACCACAACAAGATACAAGAAATATATTGAGTGTGGGCTTCTGGTCTCCACACGTGAAGACACAGGAGACATTATATTTGCACATACATCTACCCTCACACATGTACTACTCACACATACATGAAAATAAAAAATATGTTAATTGGTTCGCATTTATATTCTTCAGCTCTAAGTTATTTAAACCTGCTCTTTGTGGAAATCTCTTTGACTTTGCTTTCCTCACCTTATATTTGGGCTTCCTTGTTGCTCGTTTTTTCTTTCAGTTCTTTCTGTCTTGTTCACTCCTTGCAACTTTTACGTGGAGGTTCAAGTGCTCTTCATTATATACAGTGAAATTATTTCTATAAGACCTTTACAACTAGTGCTAATTAATGCACATCATTTATAAAAATAATCAGCCTGCAAAGGTTAGCCATGTCCAGAAATGTTATCAGAATTCTGCCTCCTGTAATCCAGCGTTTACCTCTATAGGTCGATTGTCCCTCTTTACACCATTTGTGCTTTGAATCACTTAGTCTTTAATATACCTGATAGTGCTTCTTTTCATAATTTCTTTTGGATCATGCAGTTCTCTTACATGCAATTTAGAGAAAAATATTTATTATGTAAATGGACTGTAAGACATTGCCTCACATTATTCTAAAGGCTGAGAAGTTTCACAATCCACTGTCTGCCAACTAGACACCTTGGAATAATGTAAGGCCTAAGAGAGGGTATCCAATGATGTAGATTCTATTATAGGTTTAGAGGCCTGAAAAGCATGGAAGACAATGCCTGTACTCAACCAGCTGTGCAGAAAACAAAGGTAGCTTTTCCCTTTATTCAAATGTCAAAACTACATTGAGGCTCATTTATTTACTCAGCCCACTTATTATTACATATTACTTTGTCTCAAAACCATCCTCACAGATACACACAGAAATAATGGGTGACATTCCTGCAGGCTTTCCTAAGCTGACACAAATGAAAGAAAAATTAACACTCACATACTAAAAAAGGACTTTATGTTATAAATAATAATAGTACAAAGAGAGGCAAAGAGGACAAAAGGGTTGGTTTCCTGTGGTTTCTGTGCCTTCCATTATAATGTGGATTAGAAATTAAATTAAGAGAAACTTCTGATAGAACTGGGATCATCATCTCTGCAAACTTTAAGCTGCTTTGTCAGTGACACATTTGACTCAAGTGACAGGTTCTGTAAGAGCCACAGAAACTTAGAAACTAGTAGCTGGAAGGTGAGAGTACAGGGGACAGCCGGCTTTATTTTTTTAATTGTTGTTATATGTTTTTGTTTTACTTGTTTGGTTGTTGTTGTTGTTGCATGTGTGTGTGTGTGTGTGTGTGTGTGAGAGAGAGAGAGAGAGAGAGAGAGAGAGAGAGAGAGAGAGAGAGAGTTCCTAAATATATAAATATGCCCTGCTCAGTACACATAACACTACTTGCATGTAAGTTTACAAGGCTGACCATTTAATGTTGACTAACCAGTTGGTATGCTCATCCCTGAAGAAGGCTGTTTCTCCTGCTCTCGGCATTCCTTTGTTGCCTGTAGTTCTCTGAGTAGGTTTGATGCCCATGTCATTTATTTTTTAACAAAAAGAAAATTACTTTTCCATGAAACATAATGTTAAGAGCATTAATATGCTGTGTAATTTAGACCATAGAAATTACAATCTGAATAGAAAATGGATGTCTCTACATTATGAGCCTACTTCCAGTTGAACAGAAGCAGCAGCATCAAATATACAAACATGTGAACTTGCTCCTAACAGTGCAAATATGACATGTACTATAAAAAACATCTACATGGAATGATATTGAGATATTGAAGTCTATTCATAATGAAAATTAAGCTTGGTGGAACAGATCTAAAATCCCTGTTAGCTGATAGGCTGAGGCAGAAGGAGATGCAGGTTCAAGGCATGAAAGGATGACAGAATGAGTTCAAGGCCAGCCTGAGCTATCTATGGAGATCTA
Source organism: Acomys percivali (assembly GCA_907169655.1). Lineage (NCBI taxonomy): Eukaryota > Metazoa > Chordata > Mammalia > Rodentia > Muridae > Acomys > Acomys percivali. The sequence goes on along the minus strand of OU015743.1, from coordinate 103,629,167 downwards.
GTCTTAAAATAAAAAGTGAAAAGAAGTCCTGAAAGTAAAGGTAAACTTTGTATTATAATTGAGTAGTGTGGGTACAATACTGTATATTAGAGTACAAATATATATAATGTGTGTAAAGAATAATTTTAAAATTGTGTTCTATACCAATGTATCTAAAAATTAAACTTATTTTTCATTTATATGCAGAATTCTATACGATGGAATTAAAAATAGCCTTGTTAGTAACAAATAAGGGATTAAGTTGAAGAGTAGATTCACTTTTGTCCTATCATCCCTGTATATTTGTATATTCCCCCTTCTTTCTTTTCAACTCCTATTTCCAAACCTAAGAATGGAAGATAAAGGAAAAGAGAGACATCCCTGAGTCCAACCAATAATAACTTATAACCAACTCTCATTGAAAATAAACATATATTTCCCAAGAAAGTGACCAAAAACCTACCTAACCCCCCTAAGGGAAATGGCGTGTCATTCCCTTAAGGTTTCTTCTGGCTAATTTGGGACAAATAATACCTTTATAGGTGCCCAAATAAAACTGGGAAGGATGGGTAAACAAGCTAGGAATAGAATTTGTGTTCCAGTTTCTAAACGTTGAGAAACTCCAGCCTTACTTAGAGTCCTGTGTGGGACAGTCTGAAATGCTGGAAAAATTGGGATTGGAAGCTTTCTTTGAAGCTACCCTGAGAGCTGCCCTGTTCCAGCATGCTGAGAGGAATGAATCCTGTCAGGTCTGATCCAGTGTCCAGTTCTTTTGTTCTGAAAACATAATTTCTCACAAGCATTATACAGTCCTAAAAATTATAAATGTATAAGGTATGTGTCATGCGCAGAACAATTAAGGCTGTTTCTCTGTTCTTTGTAAGAGCAGAAAAAAGACATCTGGAAATCTTCACTCATACTATACGAAAAATGGCATCTAATAATTCACAGGGATTCTGTAGCCAACAAGAAGTATTGTCAATGCATAGACATTCTGTCTTTATTGCAGATGGTTTAGGATAAGTAAGTTATACAAGTTAATTGTTAGTTGATCAAATCATGGTCATATCAATTACTAGTTGATTTTTATCACAAGAATATATATCCTAGGGTAACAGATAAGTATGATTCTATAGAAAGATAAGGTAAAACCGTTAGATAAGGTCTTCCCAAAAAACCTAAGGCATACAGAATATGTCATTTAAAGATGTTTTTATTACTTTAAAGATTCATTAACAATGACACAGGTTAACTCCTGGCAACACCCAGCCTATCATAAAGAAGATGATGAGCATCAAAGAACCTCCTTATGGAGATGGCTTCAAATGTGGCAAATAAGCCACTGGGCAAATTGTCCTCCTTTCTACCACAGACAGAATACTGCCTAAAAATGAGCAAGCTTGCATACAGGCAGAGTCAATGGCTAAACTCTGCCAAGACAGGGTAAGCAAGCCCTCAATAGTTCCTGACTCACAAATATGTCTGTCAGATATATTGGGCCAGAAGGCTGACGATGATGCTCCAATTTTACAGAGAGTTATGGGTGAACGTGAACGTGCAGGCAGCAAAATGTCTGTTAGTTTTTTATTTTGGAAACTGCTAACCTGCACTTCCAGTTCACTCAGGTAATTAATTTTATTCCTTCACAAGTCTCCGATGGAGTTGAAGACCAGATAGTTAAGTTTTACAATTAAGCTTGGTTGTTTAGGGGTTAAGATGTTTTTAGGTCTAGATAGATTTTTTAAGTTGATAATAATGAGATATGATAGATATTGATTTACATTCAGAATTTTAGATGCACCAAGGTAGGAAAGGTGTTTTCTTCAAGGCTGCTAAATACAAATAGCCAAAACACTATGAATGTAACATTTATATAATTTCTGATTGTTTAATGGTTCTTCTTGTTCTAGGTAGTTTATTGTATATGTGTATAATAATATAAATGTATATGTAAATTTTTATTAATAAAAAATGAAAAATAAGTGAAAAGAAGCCTGTGGGATATAGCTCAGTGATAATTTAAAATCCCAGAACAATATCTAATTAATTAGTTAATGTCACAATAGTATGTTCATACTAGGTGGTGATAAAGTAATTGGGGGAAATCTGTGATTAGGAGCTCTAATGCAGTATTCTTGAGAAGGTCATTAGAAGTCCCTTCCATAATACCTTTGAGAAAAACGGAGAAATGAAACCTGAGAAACAGGAACTCAGAAGCAGAGGAAGGAAACCTTCACAGAGGTGATTGCCAAGTGATACAACGAAGCAAGAGATTACAAAGAATGCAACAGTGGAGAAATTGAGGTTAAAGACACAGAGAGGGCCCCATTACCAGCAGCTGTCTATGCTACATATGGCTACTTTCAACTTTATTTTAAACACCATTAGAATGAAGAAGCTTGAACTAGAAGTATCTTGTTATTAAGGGTTTGAGATGCCACTCTGCAACAGGGGTCCTTGAACTACAAGGGTCTTTTTAAAAGATTGCTGTTCACCAGACATGGTGGCATGCACATTTAATCTGAGCACTCAGGAAGGGAGAGGCAGGTGAATCTCTGTGAGTTCAAGACCATCTTGGTCTATAAGTCATGCCCAAGACAGTCAAGGCTACACAGAAAAATCCTGTGGGGGGAATTGCTGCTCCTTACTCCATTTTCTAATTCCAACAAAACAACAATGTGCTTTCTTGTGAAAATATATGCTTCTAAGGTATCCCAAGTGCTACTGTAGGAGTAGATATCATGGATGATGGTGAACACTGAGGCTCATAACTCTTATCCAATGACGACTGTATAAGGCAAGAGAATCCTAAAAATAAGTGTATAAACATCCATGGTAAGGTATCTATATTTACATACAGATTTAATGAAACATGGGCATCACCAAAGACATGATTGGACAAGAGGTTGCAATCTAATGCTTAGACAACACAGGAACCCTGCCAGGCCAGTCCATTCAGGTTCTTCACAGCCTCTGAAGCATGCTGTCTTCACTATAAGACAGGACCCTTCTGAAATGGGTATCTTCTGACCTACTAAATGACAAGGTAGATCAAAGAAGTTCTTTACCACCAGTTCCAAGACAAACGAGCATGAAATATTAAAGCAACCTGGTAGAAGAGAATATATCTTGGTTTCAGGAAGAGGTTTCCAGTTTGTGTGACTTATCTCCAGGAAAAGGAATTGTAGCTTCTGTGGCTTGTCTTGAAGAGGGAAGAAAGGGGCTGAAGGAGACAGGAAGGGATCAGGAGTTAAGGGAGAACTTTTGTTTTTGAGGTTTATTGTGAATTTCTCATTGGCATGTTATTTTCTTAATGTCAAGATGCAAAGGGTGAATTTTTTGGTCTAAGGACCATGACTTGCAGACTACAGGAAGTAATTCTGTGAACAGATTCAAAGGGTCAGTAGTAAGTACCAGCAGAAAAACAGATAATGTGTGATCTTCCTTAAATGTAGATTATAAAAATGTCTACCTCCTAGAAGGAGACAAGAACCTTATGGCTACATAGAAACAGGAGTGAGAAGGAGTGAAAAAAAATGAGGAAAGGCTTGTCCACAGCTAAGAAGTTACTGCAAAATCTGTGGAAATTGCTTAGATCTAGCCATTACCTTACTGTACAGTACAGTGATATGTACAGCTACAGTATAGTACTACAAACAGGTAACTCAGTAATGTACTAAACATTTGAAAAAGGAGAAAAGACTTTGAAAGTTTTCACTATTAAGAAATAGTAAATTTTTGATATATTTTAATCTAATTGAAACATTACATGATTTATTAAATGTGACATGGTAGGCATTCCCCTTACCTTGTACAATTCTTTGTTTTAATATATAATTTAAAATAAAAATTTAAAAAGTCAATTCCAAGTGGATAATTTAGAATCAGTATAAGTATTCCACACAAGAAAGACTAGGTGATTTTTGTCATATATATATATATATATATATATATATATATATATATATATATATA
>OU015743.1:103596684-103622069 GCA_907169655.1 Acomys percivali | reverse complement strand
CTCTCTCTCTCTCTCTCTCTCTCTCTCTCTCTCTCTCTCTCTCTCTCACACACACACACACACACACACACACATACAATGCGAAGTAAAAGTAAATGTTACTACAGTCATGAAAAAATATATTGACTGAAGACCTCCTACTGATGTGAGAGTAGTGATTTCTTCCAAGTTTACATGACTATGGGTCATATGGAAAAGGCAATAACCCAGTAGACAAACATGGAGATAATGCCCAAGTGGTGAACAATCATCTCCAAAGCTGGCTTTATCACACAGTTTTAGGCAATTATTGAATTCTGTTCTATATATTGTTACCATTTTAAAATAAGAATGAATACTATAATATATATGTATGTATATATATATATGCACGCACACACACACACACACACACACACACACACACACACACACACACACATATATATATATATATATATATATATATATATATATATATATGTATCGAACAAGCTCAGAGACTCAAAGTGGAATCACCAAACTCCAAGAAGATTCTGATTTGTCGTAGTTTCTCATTTCTCTCACCAGTATCCAGACTTTTATTTGCTCATCTTTGAAGAAGGTTTGACAAATGGCCTTCTCTATAGCAGTTCCATGAGGACTGGCAGTAATGGCAGCTATTGAATGGTGGCTGTCATCACTGTTACCTGGTCATGTACTGTAAGCAGCACCGATTGTTATACCACAGGAGATCATTTTAGCTAGTTTCTCATGGCTTTCATCAAGATTTCTTCAAACTGTTAAATATGTTTTGACTCCATGACTTCTACAGAAACACATGTAACTACACTTCCATAAACATGTTCTGGAATTCCATTCTGATATATTTACAGGTCTCTTTTCGCTAATTTTGTAATTTTGTCTGTAATGTTAAGTGAAATTGACCTTTTAAAATATTTTCTGATATATTTTTAATGAGATTGTAACTGGCTTTGTATGATAAAAAATGTATACTTAATATTTCTGTTTTCTAAAGTGATTATTTTTTTTAACTGTGATAACAAGCCCTGTTTATTGAGTTGCTGATCTGAATCCTTCAGTCCTGTAGAGGCTCCTGCTTGCTCTCAGTTGTTATTTCTGAATTCCTTTTCTTTAACAAATTCTATTTTAAGTGGGATTTTTTTCCTTATGCCAATATTTGTTCTTCACAACTGGCTCAAACTGCAATCATTTATTTTGTCCATTTTTTACATGTATTATTTTATAACATTCAATACCATTCTTAATTTTAATCTACATGAAGCCAGTCATTATCTACCCTTTGTTATCTAACCTAGATTTCTATTTTCTGTCTTGACAAAGCTTCATATTGATATTTCCAGACATTGTGATATTATGAATCAACTCAAATTTAAGTTCTCAACTTCAGTAATATTTTTTGTCTTTTCCTCCTTCATTTCCTTCACTGTTTTTGTTTGTTTGTTTGTTTGTTTGTTTTATTTAGCTTTGTTCATTGTTCTTAATCAGACTTCTTACGTTGATCAAACAATTCATTTCCAAGAACCTGTACCTGTAAACTTTGTCCTAAGTACTGTTGTTTTTCTACATGCTATAAACTTTGGCACAAAGTACTTGTAATATCACTTTAATAGAAATATCGAAAGTTCCTTTATAATTCCTTCTCAACCTTACTGTAGTCTAAGATTAAATAAGAGATTCTTAGAAATAATAGATGTGCATTTTTCTTAGATATAATATATGTGAGTGTTTTTTTTTGTTCAGTTACTGATTTTGAGAGTGTATGTAGCTTTGAGAGAAAACTGTAATATTTTATGTCAATATATCCATACAGGGAATGCTCTAGAATGAAATGCCCGCAATTTTCACACACACACACACTTAACCACCCTTTATAATTCACACATCATATTCTTTTTTAAAGTTGTTTTTTACATATACATTTATATTATTACACATATATACAATAGATTATATATAAGCAAGAAGAACCATGACACAATAAGGAATTATATTAATGTTACATTCTTAGTGTTTTGGATATTTGTATTTGACAGCCTTGAAGAAGACATGTTTCCTGTCTTGGTGCATTTAAATTTCTGAATGTAAATCTATCTCCATCACATCTTTGTCATTATCAACTTAAAACACCTATCTAGACCTAAAAACATCTTAACCCCTAAACTACTAAGCTTCATTATAAAACTAAGCTACCTGGTCTTCAACTCCATCAGAGACTTGAGAAGGAATAAACTTGATTCCCTGAGTATGCTGGGAGTGCAGTTTAGTAAGTTTCCAAATGAGAAGATGAAAGAGATAGTTTGCTACCTGAATAGTCACCCAAAACTCCCTATAATGTTGGAGCATCTTCTTCACCCTTTGGCCCAATATATCTGACAAATTATATTCTTTAAACAGTTGCAAATACAATGTTTGTGTGTGTGATTTTTTTCAAATGTACACCTAAATTTAGATAAGTAAAAGGCAAATCTATCCTCTCCTCTTCTGAGTATTCTATATCTGATACCTTATATTTGATCAAGATTTCAAGATATTTTATACATATGAAACTGATAAATGTTATTATTTTAGAAAAACAATATGAGTTTCAGAGGAACAGTAAAAAATAATCTATGAGAGAGTACTATATTCATAAAGAAAGATAAATATAAAAGAAAAACTTTGAGAACATACAAAAAAAAAAAACAAAACAGATAACTGCTTATGCCATAAGCTCTTGAATTCAAAAGATTAATGTTGTTCTCCATGAAGCATATCTTTTTCTTAAGGATCTTAATTATATTATTTAGTTCCAAAAATAAGGTTAATGTCCTGTCTTAAACCTTGATGAGAGAGTTGGTTCTAACACCTAGAGTATGCTTGATTATTAAATACTGTTAACTACTGAGCTCACTATCAGGTCGTGGACACAAAATTATCAGATAAACATGAAATGTACAAATAAAAGAAAAAACAAGAGTACATTTATTAATGTGATTATTTACAAAAACAAGAAGACATCAGGTCAAGGGTTATATTTTCCATCACATGACTATCTTGATTCATTCATATATAAACAGAAAAAATAAACGTTTTCCTGTAAACATATATTAACTTTTCAAAAGCTTTAATATTTTGTTAACTTCACTTTGGTGGTAAGAGTATGCGACAATCTTATTTATTTATTTATTCTTTGAGAATTTCTTACAGACTATAATACCATATTTTTCCATCCTTCGGCTCCTCCTAGAACCCTTTCTCTATCCAACTTCATGTTATTTCTTGTCCTTAAAAAGACTGATTTAAGCATAGTTGTTAACAAGAAAATGTCAGTTGGGAAGTGTTTGCAAACCTTATGGAGTAGCAATTCAGTGATAGGTCCAGTCATGGTTCTAACTATGTTCATCTGTTTTTGTCAGTTTTTTTACAAACAGAAACAGACTATGTATAGATGTCACAGAAGAATTAGTTAGCTTAACTCAAAGATGTGTGTTGAGAGTGCATTCTGATTTGTTTTTCTAGGACAGAGTTACTGGGTAACTTCCACTTAAAGGAAGTTTTGTGTCTAAATGAAACCTGTTTCTCACAGTGGCTGTTAATACTGAAAATAAATTACAGTTGATTTCACAATTACAACAGTCTTACTATTTCTTTTATATTGTCTTTATAACTTCCTCTTTTGTTCCTAACCTTGTGTTTCCCTGTCTTTCTCTGTTCCACAGAAAAAATTATGACATCAACATCCAAAGGCATTCTTCGCCCATTTCTAATCGTCTGCATTATCCTGGGCTGCTTCGTGGCATGTCTGCTAATTTACATCAAGCCCACCAACAGCTGGGTCTTCAGTCCAATGGAGTCTGCAAGTTCTGTCCTGAAAATGAAAAATTTCTTCTCCACAAAAACTGATTATTTTAATGAAACCATTATTCTAGTTTGGGTGTGGCCATTTGGGCAGACCTTTGACCTTACATCCTGCCAAGCTATGTTCAACATCCAAGGGTGCCATCTCACAACGGACCGCTCATTGTACAACAAATCTCATGCGGTTCTGATACACCACAGAGACATCAGCTGGGACCTGACTAACTTACCTCAGCAGGCCAGGCCACCCTTTCAGAAATGGATTTGGATGAACTTAGAGTCACCCACTCACACTCCCCAAAAGAGTGGCATAGAGCACTTGTTCAACCTGACTCTAACTTATCGCCGGGATTCAGATATTCAAGTGCCTTACGGCTTCTTGACGGTGAGCACAAGTCCCTTTGTGTTTGAAGTGCCAAACAAAGAGAAGCTGGTGTGCTGGGTTGTAAGTAACTGGAACCCTGAGCATGCCAGGGTCAAGTATTACAACGAGCTCAGCAAGAGTATTGAGATCCATACTTACGGGCAAGCGTTTGGAGAATATGTAAATGATAAAAACCTGATTCCCACCATATCTACTTGTAAATTTTATCTTTCTTTCGAAAACTCTATTCACAAAGATTATATCACAGAAAAGCTCTACAACGCGTTTTTAGCTGGTTCAGTACCTGTTGTCCTGGGACCGTCTAGGGAAAACTATGAGAATTATATTCCAGCTGATTCATTCATTCATGTGGAAGATTTTAACTCTCCCAGTGAGTTGGCAAAATATCTGAAGGAAGTTGACAAAAACAGTAAGCTGTACCTTAGTTACTTTAACTGGAGGAAGGATTTTACTGTAAACCTCCCACGATTTTGGGAATCACACGCATGCCTAGCTTGTGATCATGTAAAAAGGCATCAAGAATATAAATCTGTTGGTAATTTAGAGAAATGGTTTTGGAATTAAGGTTTCCATCATTTTCACATTTAGTGAAATATATTAATAAGACAACATTCAAGTTTTCAGGATAAGAAGAGAAACATTTTGCTTTTGTGTCACAATCTATTTTTACCTCCCTCCTTGAGTAACATGTATATTTTGATGAAAATTTTTAAGAGATCAGAATTAGCAACCATTCCATTTGGTTTTAAATTATCTTGTGTATATATATATATATATGATAATGAACACTGAAAATAATTTATTCATTGCTTTCATTTGTAAACATCCTTTTCCACATTTTATTGTTGCCTGCAAAGAAAGTTTATGATTTAATTGTTTATATATCAATCAGATCTTTACTCTATTTGGGAAATTGAAATGCTTATCCTAAAATATGAAAGATTTTTTACAAAGTATTATAATGTCTGAACTCTAGCTTGCATAATGTGAACAAAGAAAGTCTGAACTCTAGCTTGCATAATGTGAACAAAGAAAGATTATAGCACTACTTAACTTTTAACTTATTTGACTTCAAAGTTAGACACTGTTGACAACAGATGCACTTACTTGTAGTTCTTACTTGTGTACCACATACATGAGGGTAAACTTGTTCATGTAGTAAGTAAGAAAGATATGAAGCAGAAGTGTTAGTAGACTTCACAGCCACCTCCACTAAGTTGTTTTGGAAATGCAGACTCTCAATACCTTAAGTTGAAGTATGCAAGAATGTTGAGACACAACTTACATGATTTTATTTTAGTGCTTAATAACACCTAAGAGAATCTTTGATAGTTCCCTTTCAAAACCTGAGGATGATCATTGTTGTAAAAAAATATGACAATTAAAAATGATATCTAAAAGTACAAATAAATATATAAATTGTACCACTTTCATAAGTTTGATTACTTCACTCATTGAAAAGACTTTTCCAAAGCATCCACATTGAATACTTTTATTTTACCTTATTGGGTAATAGGTAGAAATAAAACTTTGAAAATATGTCCTATTATTTAAAAAAACTTTTAAAAAATTACCCATGTGTCAAATATGTCATTAATTATAATACAATGGGAACTACAGGGAATACACAGTGCTGACACCAAGTAAGATTTAAATATGCATTTACTAAATTAACAGCATTAAAAAGTCATGGATAAAATTTTGTTCATTTAAGTAAAGGACCTGTTTTAGCTTACAGCTATTAGCTGAAATTTATCATTTTTATTACATCTTTAAAATTACTCAAATATAACATATGTTACTATAATATTCAGGGCTTCATAGAACCAATGTAAAATTATTATTGCATTAAATATGGAGGCATGTTTTCTGTGAACTTTCAGCTGCCTGCAGAAATCCTCTTCTGTTAAGTGTAGTGGAGATAGATAGGCATATGCAGATACAGGAGATTAGGAAATAAAACACATACCGAAGACAAAGAAAATTATTCTCCAAAGGATTACTAATGTCTATATTCTTCTCTGGTGAAAACAAAGAAAAATATGTTCTGATGACATATATTTGGATATTTTGTGACTGATTATACTTTTCCTATAACCTATTGCAATCAACAGAACTCACACGAACTCTGCCCCACATATAGATTATGGGAAAGATTATTTTAGTTCAGTGAGCTGCAAGCATGGGCTCTGTGAGAGAATGAGCTCCTCTAGCATGGGAAGGATTTGAGAAAAACAAAAAACAAAAGAATTAGACACAGAGCCTCACTCCATATTCTTGCTTGTTTGCTTGCTTGCTTTTCTTCTTTCCCTCCTTTCCTTTATTTTTCTTGTTATACATAATTACATAGATAATGTTCTCAGTTCCAAATTTTACAGAAACAAAAATGAAAATGTGCTGTCACTGAGACTCTTGTGGCGCAAAGCTTCCTAAAATTTTCATCTTATTCCACTCTCAACGGCGAGTATGTGACACACTGCTTACTGAGTTGGTAAAACAGCAACAACAACAAACTAGTAAATTTACCCAATTGATTAACTACTCCACCCGTGTTGGAGTTGCAAGCTTTTTCTACTCATTTGACCCAACATAGATTTCAACTTATCTCTTCCATACTACATTGTGTGTGTGTGTGTGTGTGTGTATGTGTGTGTGTGTGTGTGTGTGTGTTACAAAATAGTCCACATACATGGACAGATACTGCCCTAAGGGCTATGATCATATATTTATTTATTTATTTAAAAGTCAATTTCATAAATTTACATTTATGTGTTATATTTTTGATCTATAAATTGTAGAGACCTGAAGATGCATTGCTAAGTTTAGAACTTGCTTTCTCTGAAAGCTAGAACACATTTGATGTTGTTTTCACCCACTGTTGCTAAATTGGATGCTAAGATACTTGAAGGCAATTAGTTGCCTCTTCTGTTGACTATGAATTAGTTCATTTTTGGTCTGGAACTACAATTAAAAGCCAGTAATATGAGCCAAGCCAAGGTAACAAATACACCACTGGCACATCTGTATATTGAGAGCTCAATGCCAAGCCACAGAAATTAGTGTCTGAGTTTGAAGTGCACAATGAATGAGCCTGTTTTTAAAACTAGAAATCACAGCAATATTCATAAGCCTAATTCTTCTTCTCCTCTCTGATTTAACTAGATGTGAAGACAGTATTTATTCCCGACATATGTTGAGAGACAGTCATGTCAACCCCACACTTAGTGATAGTAGAGATTAGAATTTAAGGATTCTATTGAAATTAATCTCCTGTTTGTCTCCACCCTAGCCACACTTACTGTACAAATATGTCGAATCCTATAAGTGTGAATCTCACATTGGTATTATTTGGTGTCTGCAGGATGTACATTCTGTAACAACTTCAACTTTTGAATATATACTAAGCAGAGTAAGCAGAACTTTGATATGTAGACACTTCTGATTTAGTTGTTCTAGCTGTTGAGCTTTCCCAGAAAGAATTAGCTTTGCTATGTGTGAGTGAGAAATAACCACTGAATAGATATGCCATTGACAACTCTTTTAGTAAATCCTGTGGCTCACAATTTTTGTAAAGATATTTTTTATGAAAGATAAATTGATTCAACCAAATTTGGCTTACTGCTGGTTATGATAAAACAAATAGTAGGTCTGGAAATATGTAATGGCTCTAAAAAGGCTTAAACGGGTTTTCATGCAAAAGTTCAGACAGTTGTTACCACCAGTGCTCTAAATATTTAATTCTTAATTATTACACACCTTATTAGTAAGAATACGAAAATCATTATTTTAAGCCTCACTGATGAGAAAATGTACGGAATTATTTATCTATATGTATTGTATTTTAAAGAAGGAAGACCATGACGGTCATATATTTTAGGACAGCCATGATTTGATATGGAGGAGAAACTATAAAAAATAATCTTAGCGGGAAACCAGCATCAGCTTGCATAGCTCATATTTACCATGAAAGACATGATCCTTGAATGTGTGGAGCTTGAACCAAAACCATTGAGGTGTACTGGGAGAGAATACTTAAGGAATTATTTGCTAACCCTTTACATTCTTGCCTCTAATTAAATATCAAATAAGGGAGGAATAAAAACAGGAAATAAACTACTGAGACTTTTTCACTTGTCTATTTTCAAACTAGATTTTATGGCTGTTGCTCACCCAGAAACTGTTTGGTATAAACTAATGTTTCCAAAAGTTTTAGTTTTCTACATTTTTACTTGGTGCTTGATCATGTCTGTAGGGTGCCCTGATCTTTAATCTCAAGAGAGGGGGAGTTACAAATTATAATCAGGTTATTGAATATAAGAGATTTTAGAAGCTAAAGGACAAGCAGTTCCTCATGCAGGAGGTGTTATTAATCAATGCCTAGTAAACAGTTACATCAGTGAAACTTGTGGACATAAAAGGCACTTAATGTAGTCAAAATACTAGCTTCTTCATGCTAAATGGAGATAAGTTTTCTAGTAGCTTTACTGTTCATATTGCTCCCAGATACAGAAGACAGACAGTTATGTTTGAAGAACCCAAAAGAAATACAATGTTAACAAAGATTAAAATAGATTTAAAACTTGTTAGCATTCTATTTTAATATTAACCACTCACCAACTGTTTCTAATAGAAAAGAATCACTATATAAGGAGAATATAAAATATAACACCATGATATGCAAATGTGTATAACCAAACTATGGGTAGAGAAACAGCGGTTTACCTTTCATCTTTGCTAACTCCATTTGTTGTATAGTTAAGTACTGCAAAGACCTGTCAATCAGGTAATTTTTGCTTATGGGCATCTATCCTCTGGAGTTTTTATGGCACTTTGAAAATGGGTAAGCTTTGCTACTATGCAAAATATGGTCCTTCTTTGTAATTCATATCCAATCCATCCATATTCATAAGCAGTTAATAGAGTCTTAAAAAGTATACACATTCTTAAACTAGAAATATGAGTAATTCTTTGCTACACTATCACCACAACAGATTGTAGCCTTGAGAAAATAATTTGACCTCTCTAGATGACTGTATTGGTAAGGATTCCTTCATCAACACTGCTTTTTAGTAGGATGCCTAACTTGATATATGCATGAATTTGAATTTTAAATTTCCTTTTCCATCTAAAAATATTTTGGAAGTTAATACTCCAAATAGAATTCTTTATTATTTCTCTACAACAATATTTAATGTTTAAAACATAAAATTGCTTATTTTAATGCTGGAGAAAACTTAATCTTGGTTCTTTACAAGAGCTTACAATGTAGCAAGTGCTCAAATAACTAATCTTTCCTTTTTATATTTCGTCTTCTTCCTCTTAGGATTTTTGTAACCCACTGTTTCCTGAGAAATTGGTTGCCTGTAGAAAGTCAACCATACATTAAACCCTATTCTAAAGCATTTGAGATTTTTCTGTACTATTCTAATTCTTACTATAATAATCTAAAGTTATTTATTGATACAAAACTCAGGAATTCAGTGGAAGCATGTGCAGTCCTTCATCAACAGGAATATACAGTTTGAGTGTATAAGATTGTCTATATTTTTTAAAATTATTCTTCTAACTCATGACTAATTTATTTTCATTCATTGAACATACTTTTATTATATTTTCATTTAAAAAGAAATTCCATACTAGTAAATTTTAAAGCATTATTCCAAGCACTGTTCCCAAGCAGAGACATTTACTACTAATACTGACGCCCAGTCCGTCTTCCATACAATTAGAACCTCTTCAACCAAGAAACAGACAAAAAAAAAAAAAAAAAAAAAAAAAAAAAAAAAAAAAAAAAAAAAAAAGACAAAAGCAAAGAAAAAGGCGCAAGCCATGCTGCCAGAGGTTTTCAGACTCACATCTGCCTCGGTGACTCCCAAGATCAGTAAGAATTATTTACATCATTTGAAATACTGTTATGATACATATTATTGATGCCTTACATCTGAATTTTTAATAACTCCCTAGACAACTGAGACATGTTACTACTTTTGGCAGTCTGTGTCTTTCCTACTAAGTAGAACATATTCTATATTCAAACAACACGAGATGAGATACTGCCTTTCTCTAGCTCACTTGGAATCTTCTTAAATATATTGGCAGGTGTTGCTGCATTTCTTAGCCCAGCATGTTTTGCAACCATGATTATGTCTTGTACAGTTGTGCTTCTCATCTGCTTTGATTTAGGACAAACTATTTACCATTTAGCTGTCCACCTGGAACTTGTTCTTTCACTCTCTCCCTTCATTTTTAAATGCATTCTTTTCTATTCTTAGTTCAAAAAAACAGGGCAGACAGGTATTAGGGTCTCTTGCAGCTATCAAAATACTGCACATGTTTACCAATTGTTTTCCTGCATCTCAGCAGCTGCAGTGATAGCGAGGATATGACAACAAGTTATAAGCCTGGAGATTGTCCACAATCATGAATTTAGGATTAAATGTGACCTATGCTATTCACTAGCTGTGCCTGAGCTTGTAATCTCAGTATCAGGATTTGCAAATGTATGGTAGGAGTAGCCTACTTTGAAAACAAATAAGTGCATTTCTAAAACATTAGACAGTTATGTATTCATATATTTGTATGTATTGTGAGAGTGTTCTACCAATAAGATATGCCTTCAGTTATTTTAATAAAGAATAAGAGAAAATTAGAATGTATTAAATTTTCAGCTCTAACACCTATTGATGATAAACTGGCAGCTCAGCTCAAAAGAATTGCTGAAATTTAAACAAGCCAAAGGATGAGTATACAATGGAGGAGAAACACATAAACTAGTATGGCAGCATGCACTGACAGTCTTGATATTAGCAAGGCTAATCCTCAGTAGAAGAAATATGCACAAACAGTGACGAAGCATGCAGTAATATATACTGAAATTAGAGAGCCTTGGGAGGGACTTGGGAGTGATGACAGTGATAGACATTTCTCACCTCACTAACCACATGTATGATTTCCTAAAATAAACAGGCCTAGTTTTCTTCACTGTTAAGAGAAATCAGTCAATTAATATTAATTTAGTGTGTTAGCAGTTCTTACAGCTGAAGTCCAACGATACAATAGAAGAATGATTCTCAAAGATCATTTTCTGGTGAGAAAATTGCTCTTAGAAATATCCGTCAACCTGACTAAATGCTTCACACTGACTGCTAGCTTAGGCACAGAACCAATATATGGTAAATTACAAGGCAACTGAACCTCCCTTTACCTTCCCTAAAGATTACAAAAAAAAAAATGAAAAAGTCAAAATGTTAAGATATAAACTCATTAAGCAGAAATTAATTTGCTCAGTGATACAGAAATTAAATAAATGTAGCCAGGATGTGAATGCCACCAGTTCCATGATAAATAGGGTTTTGACAAAGAACAATCTTAATTGTGCATATAAATAATTTTTAAATTGAATAGCTCAAATAAGAAACACTTTAAAAATTCCCACATGTAAAAAAGAGTAATAATTAAAATAGCATATTAATTATTTTTAAGTATACATCTATAAAAGATGCTAGAAATGTTATATTTTAATTATAACATTAAAAACTGCAAAATTTGGATTGGTTTACTGAATTCACAGGAAACGAATATTTTTTAATTATTTGGCTATAAAGGAACATTAAATAAGAGACTATTTGAGTCTCATTGTGAAAAACATAAACAAATTTTATTGGGAAAAGTGTTACAAGTGATTTCTATACTATCTAAATTGTAGAAGTATGTTAAATTAATTTTTCTACACTGGCCTACATTCCATTTTGATTAATGAGGCTGTAGCAGCGAGACAGTCAGGCTTGGGAAAAGTGGTTCATAAAGACTCAATTAATATCCAAGACCCATGACTACCCATTATGTCAGAAATACATGCACGTTACCGTGCATCCCTCAGTCTCAGACTGTCCTCATTAGCTCCCTTCAACCTATGGTTGAGACAACTCTAGAGATGTCATCCCTTTCGATGTGAGATCAACAAAGGAGTGCTCATGTGGGTTAGGATATTATGTATTTCCATGGATTATGATGAGACCAGAGTTAAGACTACCTTATTATCTACATAAAATTGGAAGCCATCTACTTTTTAAGAAAACATAGTTTATCACAAATTGTAATGCAATGCTTTTATAAAATAATCAAGGGACTAGAAATCTGGTTTTACTCCTTTTCTCTTTCTTTGATTTTATCCTATAAAATCAAGTGTGATAGGAGTCAGGGATTATAGGGTATGACAATGTAAAACTAAATATTTTTCTAGACTCCTTAAAAATTAAAGCAGAGATGAGGGTAAAAGGTAAAAAGCAGCACTCCCTTTCTTAAATACATTAGCCATACTTTTAAATTTCATTACATTTTTTAAACACACAATAAAGAGCTTAAAAGTTTAAATTTAAACTCAGGTTTACCACAATTCAGGAAAAAAAAAGCATTGACAAAAAAATGTAAACTCATGATCAAGTCCATTTTAGCTCTCAGCACCTATGGAGTATAATTTGCTAGTATTTCTGAGCAACAGATCTCTCATCTGTTATCTAAAGATGATAGATTGTACATTCAATCCACCTCAGTCTTCATGAATAATGACATTGATTAGAAATCCTGATGTAACTATATGGGCTACCACATTCTAGACTTTTCATCCATCCTTGCTTCCAGGTGGCTATGTTCTATGAGTGGTTTAAAAAGTGTTAGAGGAGAATTAACAGATAGTTTAAGTGCTACTAAAGAAGAAAGTTGTGGTGAACCTCCACAAAGGACGAACAGAGAATGTGCCTGCCACCTTGATTCTACTCAAGGTTTCCATACAGGCTATACAGCCAACGCTTGTCCTGAGTAGTTTGAGTAATTTTCATAAAGAGACTTATGCTCAAGGAATTGAGGTCGAAGCAATCACACTGAAACAAAATGTGCCAACTCTTCCAATATGTGAACTATAATGATCAGTAATTCATAAAAGTACTTTGAAAGTAATTGTATATTTTATTACTGTAATATACTTTGCACTATGATATTATCATGTTCAAGCAAAATTTAAAGTTCTCTGAAATTTAATGCCAAATGTACAGTTCATAGGTTCATGTTATTTCTTATGAAAATTCCATTGCATTGTGTCAGTTGTTTAATACCTTTAACCTTCCCTGGGTGTGTTATTATGATGCAGATCCAACAGGGTTGTTGTAAGCACACTAATTAATCATCCGGGGTTTTATAGATAAAACCATACATTGATCAAAAATCACTTTTCTACTTATTTTTTTGTAGAGTATTTTTCCACACTTAAAAAACATGATTATTTTATATCAAACATCAGTTTTTTCTTTAAAATCTTATTTTATTAGCCAATGCATGTTTGAAATAAGATGTTAAATATTATATGGCAATATTAAGATTGTGTTTGTAAATGCAAAAATGCATGCTCTAGTGAATCATGCAGCTTTGAGGCCATAATTTTCCACTGCCACCTTACATGCAAGCTTTGTCTTAATCTGTGTGCATGGTTCATATCCTTTTGAGAGTCTTTTTTAATATTTACAAAGTGATATGTGATTCTTAGTGCTGATGTGCCAGGGAGCCAAAGTGCAATATTGTTCTGGGTTAGTTTTTTTTTTCCAATTTTACATTATAATGTTGCAAATTTTCCCAGAAAGCTTTTTCTTGGAGTTGTTGGCAATAAATTGCAACAAATAAAACAATTTTCTGGTAAATCTTAGTGCTGATTGCACAGCAACTTAATGTTACAAATTATGAAAATGTGAAAAGATGACTTTACAAGTTCCATTATATGAATATAATATTCTGGCAGCTTTTTCTGTAATCAAGACAAGCTTATCCATTTTTGAAACACTGCCAAAATCAGTACTACTGCCAAAAGGAGGAATACCAATCAGACCTGCACTACACAAACTTGAGCAATAACAGACTATCCAGACTGGGGAGACAGACAATTGGCACAGCACAGGAAGTGAGCAATGGAAGACCCATTTTTTGTTTCTTAGTAATTTGCAAAACGTATAAGGAGTATGAATTTTGGCGACAGAGACATGCCTTCACATGATGATAATTCACAGCACTCTTTGAAAATAAAACTCGTTCCTCTCTGGAAAGGATGTGTCCAGGCATTTTGTTTGTTTGGTTTGATTTGTTTTAGAAACATACTTGTGTTTTTGAAAGACCTAATTTCAAACAGGTAATATACGTAAAGCAACTGCTCCTTCTCGAGATGAGAAGTCATTTATTCTAGCACATAATTGGCAGAACATAGTTCAGTCATTCAAATCACCAGTATAAACATTCACAATGTTGAAAGGTGATTTCACTTTTCTGTTATCAAAACAATGGAAATCCGAGTTTTTGTTTGTTTGTTTGTTTACATAACATTGCTTCCTTTTAATCAAATTTTAACTGCATCAGTTAAGTTAATATAATGGTAAGAAAATTGACTCTTGTTACTACGTCATCAAAATCCTAAAGCTGAGTACTGCTGCAGTCCCAGAGTAAGACTTTGATCAAAATGATGAGCTGCTTGCCCAGCCACAAAGAGGGCACCTACAGCAGTAATGATACTGTGATGTGAGCACTGGAAAGGAGTGCTGTACTATTCATTCATGACGTTGTAGGTGTGTGAAAGGATGACTTCCCATTCATAATATTGAAGGTGTGTAACATGCAAACAACATCTGATATGGGCTCTTAGTTTGATACTGCATGCATCTCTCCATTTAGTTAACCTGTAAATAACAACATTTTGTGGCAGCTAAGCAAATATTTTAATAAGCCATGAAAGGCAAGGTATCATAGAAAATACTTTCAGCTATTTGGAGAAATTGTACTTTGCATACATTAAACAGGAGTTGCCATTTGAAATTTCCTTCCTTTAAAATAGACTGAAACAATGTATGTTCCTGTTCATCATTGTCTTTTCGGGCTTATAAACATATGATGTGAATGCTACAATTTTGTGAAATTTTGTTGAGCGATTAATGATTTTAACAATCAGCACAATGATTTTAAGGCAGAAGTAAATGTGTAAAGAACTTGAGCTTGTATGTTAGAAGTCTTTTCCTTGTGTCACATTTACAATATTCAATGTAAATACCTCATTGATAAGACACTGGAATTACTGAATATGTAGATAACTATGTTCTATTTGGGCCTAATAAATTCCTGTAATGTGAATATTTAAAATAAAAGAATTCAATTTCAATGCACAATAGCGTTGGTTATTTGCAATGATTACATTCAATCCTATCGCCTCACAATTTACCTTCACTCACCAAAGTTTGCTGATACTGAATTTAAAATTTTAAATACATATGCGTACCAGACTACACATTCACTATAGCTATCAAACCAAACATCAAAACCAGTGTGCACATGGAGATTGTCCCAAACATTGTTTTAACAGGTTCAGTACTGCAAGTAGACATTTTAATAACTAGACATCTGTGCATAGGTATCAGAAAAATCTCCTTCTCCCCTGATTCTAACTTTGTAGACCTTGCTCTCTGTTTTCTCCATTCTCTGAGTCTCTATGTCTCCCACCCTCCTCATCCTTCTAATTCAAACCTGCAGAGTCAACAACAGCTACAATCTCAATATATCTTCATTGTGAAAATATCATTTCAACTACCTGTTTCGATCTTCTTGATTGCCCTCTGTCATCTAATAAGTTGACCACTGTAAAAAAAAAATGTCAACACATCTTCCTCCTCCAATCTTTTATGGAATGGACTGGTATAAATTGCATTGTGGAGTCAAAGCTTGATTCATTTTCCATGCAGTGAATGGACCACAAAGCACAGTTTAGATATGACATTTTTTTCTTCTGATTTGTTGCCATTGGTTTCATTAACATAACTTAAAACAATTTTTACCTTTACTGAAAAACTCTTCAAATTTCAAAATCTCTACTTGATCTTATCACTAAAACTATAAATAAATTACAAAATATGAAAAAGAAAAAAATTCAGCTACAGTGTGGCTAACCAGCAAGCCCCATCATGTCACCACCCAAAACTCACATACTTATTAGGATCTTTCATAAATCTGTATATTTTTAGGTAAAGTCCTCATTTGCTAGCAGTATTTGGCCTTTAGTATTTGGCATCTAACAAATTTTCTAAACCCTTCTCTGCCTCTAATATGCTCTACTTTTAACACTTTCCATGTAATCTGCTTCCCAGGCAATTCCTCTTCCTGGTGAAGTCCTATCACCCTTAATATTTATATTTAAAATAAGAGGATTCAAAACACATTCCACATTTAAAATTTTTCAGAATGTTCAAAAAGAAAAGAAAAGTGATCATCATTTTCATGTACGATAGAGTTCAGTTACCAATAAGCCTTTCAATGGAAATCAGAGCGAAGACTTAGGGAGAGAATACAGTAAATGCACTTTGTATGGCACATGCATGAAAGTAGGCAATGAGGTATTTACAAAGTATGGGAATATGTAGAGCTTGAAATACAAACTAATAACTCTAGAGTAAGATATATGATTGGAGCTGGGCTGCCTTGATTTGATTTACAATGTAGCATCAAAAGTATGTTACGATTACAGTACCTTCACTTAGCTAAAAGAAACACATAATATGGAAGTCCAAATATCTGGGTCCTGGGGACAGACTGCTCACTTAAATCTCCCTCTTCTAACTATAAATCTCATGAGCACTATCTCTTCATTTCTTCATCTTAAAAAAGGCGGAGTATAGCTCAATCTTAAACTACTTGGTTAGCATATATGAGAATCCTGGTTGGTCCCAAGTATGAAGAAAAAATCACATTATGTAAACTAATACACATAATAGATTTACAAAAGTACCTGACTAATTAGTAGTACAAATATTTCTAACACATCTCTTTTTCAGTTTTTCCAACCATTCTTAAACCATTTTCCCAAAATGGTTTGTGTTATTAATTCAATTACCTTTATGTTCCTGGGTAGACGGTGAGAGTGCTTTCAGCACAGAAGCCATAGGAAGATGTTTCTGAGAGTCAAGAAAAATGCTAAATTTTTGATAACGTACAATCAGATGTCAGATATCCTGAAACAAAAAACAAATTGCAAACACATCTGAAACTCAGTGAATCACCATATATGAAGCAAGTTCACCATAGAGGTAGCTATCATTTTATAAGTATATTGACAAAATGTTGGAGACACAGTCTTAGTTTGAGAAAACCTGAGAACTGGTTACCCGGTAGGAAGTTGCCTTTATTTATCTTCTATCTTATACTTTGAAAACATCTTAGAAATGGGAATATATTCAACAAGTAGTATGTTACTAACATTAGCAGGGCAATGAGCTCAATTTCCAGGAGACTGCAGGACATAATGTTCACTGCCAGAGCAGAGTCTGGAAAAGCATAGATTGTTATTAGAAATGGGGAGTTCTGCACTTGAAACTGGTCTGTTTTTCAGTGAAGAAAATGACTTTGCCCTCTGTAATCATTAGCCACCCGTAGTTACTTGGCAAAGGGGGAGCTTCAGAAGCCTCTCTGTGTGGTGGAGGATGGATGGGTCTCATCTTGTGTAGGTTTTATTTGGGTATGTATACATGAGTGGTGTAAGTGCATGTTTTGATGCTTATATGTGTGTGTGTATGTGTATGTTTTGGCATGTATATGTGAATGGTATATGTGAATGTACCTTTTTTCACATGTGTATGGACTTCTGACAGGCCTGAGGTCCTTATAAGAAGAGAAGAGGAGATCAGAGAAGGTACACTTTATCCTGTTATGTGGCATTTTCCACCAGCCTGATACATCAAGAAGATTTAGTGGGTGCCCCCCAAATTCCAGTGCCAGGCTCTGGTACTTCTACACCTCAGGAAACTTGAGACAAAAGGAACTCCATTCGTAAATAAATGTTTAGGCTCAATGATGCAGTTATAGAAACAGAAAATGAACTGAAATGATGTCTTATATTTTCAATATAGATTATATAAGTAATAAATATATCAACATGTGTATATAAAATCAAATTTTATTCATGAAACCAAATTCCTCCAGTAATTTTTTAAAGGGATGGGATAACCATAGAGATGTAACAAGAATAAATTAATAAAAATATATATATAAATAAAATAAAATCTCTGACATTGATTCATATAAAAAATGTCATCAATGCATAAGGAAAACAGTTTATTTTCAGGCATGTAAGTGGAAGCAAAATATCAAGCAGTCAGTTTTAATATGGGTTATAATATGCTAAGAATTCATTGGAAAGTAAATAGTAGAGTAAGAAGAGTGTAATTTACTCTAAATTTTTAGTAAGAGAAACATTATTAATTAATTCAAAATAAATCCAATGAAGTAGCTTCTTTTAAAATCTCTGAGTAGTGATCAGTATCCCCCTATGGAACATCAATTATTCTTGGGAGGTGTAGAAAACTCAGCTGCACTGTGAGAAGATGGTAGGCAGTTAAGAGGCAAACAGTACTCATGGCTGTCAAGGTTTTATTCTCAAGTGGATTCTTAACCAGCAAAGAAACCCATTTCGGAGAAGTGAGAAAAACACTGGAAACCATTAAAAATAGTCCCAGAAAGGGCATGGACTGGGACTTGGGCATCAGGATGAGCGAGGAGTAAATTCTAAAAAGGATAAAGAGAGAATAGAGAGAAGAATAAGTATAACCTAACTCCATGCTGTATTTGAAAAAGGACTAGGCAGGCATGAGACGTGGAGTCCTGCAGGTAAGGGGCTCCCCTAAGGTAGGTAGCAGCATTTCTGAGCATGACTTGAAAACCCAAAACAGATTCTCCTCTTTTGCAGCTATGTCCCTCAGTTACAGGGTACTTTGTTCCCGTAGGTCATTTGGAAAATTTCTGAGACATCTCAATTGTATTTTGATATAGTACTTACTATCGCAGTAACTTAAAATTTTACAGTAACAGTACACTTAATATTTAAGAACATCATCACTGATACGATGAACTTCTTATTAACAGTTTCAGGGAAAATATTGTGATATCTGTTTCTGAAATCATGGATTTCTTTAGCAAAAGCTCTTCTGAGGACATCTAAAAGTCTGAATAAATTATAAATATCATTTCAAAATCATTAACTGGTTCATTACTACATTTTAAAGTGCTCCAGAGGAATCTCCATACCTGATCTCAAACTGTACTATAAAGCAATAGTAATTAAAACAGCATGGTACTGGCACAGCAACAGGCCTGGTTGATCAGTGGAATCGAATTGAAGACCCAGATATAAATCCACACACATATGGTCACTTGATTTTTGACAAAGAAGCCAAATTCATTCAATGGAAAAATGATAGCATCTTCAACAAATGGTGCTGGTCTAACTGGAGATCTATGTGTAAAAAAATGCAACTGGACCCATATTTGTCACATTGTACAAAACTCAAATCCAAGTGGATTAAAGATCTCAATGCAAACTAGTACAACCACTTTGGAAATCTATCTGGTGCTATCTCAGAAAACTGGGAATAGGGCTTCCTCAAGACCTAGCTATTCCACTTCTTGGAATATACCCAGAAGATGCTCCAGCACGCAACAAGAACATTTGCTCAACCATGTTCATAGCAGCCTTATTCATAATAGCCAGATCATGGAAATAGCCTAAGTGTCCCTCAGTAGAAGAATGGATAAAGAAACTGTGGTACATTTACACTATGGAATACTACTCAGCTATTAAAAACAAGGAATTCCCGAAATCTGTGGACAAATGGATTGAGCTAGAAATGATCATAATGAGTGAGTTAACCCAGAAGCAGAAACACTCAAATGGTATATACTCACTTGTATCTGCATACTAGCCCAAGAGGCATGTCTCATGAAAGCCTTCACTTACCAGGAAACTGGGACAGAGGGAAGGACATCCTATTGGGACTCTAGATGAGAGAAGCATGGGAGAATAGCAAAGTAGAAGGATCCAGAGGGTCCTAGAAACATACAAGTAGATCATTATGTTAGGCAGATTTGGGCCCAGGGGTCCCGCTCAAGCTAAGGCACCAGCCAAGGACAATACAGGCCGTAAACTTTAAACCCCTACCCAGATCTATCCAATGGTCAGAACACTCTCCACACTTGAGTGGAGAGTGGGAAATGACTTTCTCATGTACTCTGGTGCCTCACATTTGACTATGTCCCCTGGAGGGGGAGACCTGGTGGCACTCAGAGGAAGGATAGCAGGTTACCGAGAAGAGACTTGATACCCTATGAGCATATACAGGGGGAAGTAATCCCCCTCAGGAACAGTCCTAGGGGAGGGGAATAAGGGGAAAATGGGAGGGAGGGAAGAATGGGAGGATACAAAGGATGGCATAACCATTGAGATGTAACAAGAATAAATTAATTAAAAAATAAAATAAAAGATAAGATAGAAAGGACATGAATCTAGTGATTGAAACATGACAATTAGGAATAACAACACAGTTATTAATGTTCCTGTCTTCAAGAGGAAAGCCACATTGTATTTTATACACTTTGAATGTTTTCAATTTTGGGGGGTGAAAAATCAACTCTAAGTGGCAATTGACAATAAAATCCTTATATATTTTATTTTTCATTTTGGGCAGGAATCCCCTAATACCATATATGTACTTGAAAAGGTGGTAAAACAAAATCTGTGTGTGGAGACAGTAGTGAGGCCACCTTAACAGATCATCTTATGTCATACCACAACCAAATTCAAGTTCTACAGCCCAAAGACATCTGAGATCAGTAGAAACAGCGTAAGTAATTAGAAGAAGCTCCATCATTGTAAGCTACTCATTATTTATACAATAATCTTCATGAAAAAAGAGTCATTACATGAAAAGAAAGAGACAAATCATGTTAATAATTGCAAATAAAAAGTAAACCATAACCAATTTCAAAAGAAAACAGAAACAGATACTAAAGACCTTAGAGCTGAGAGGACAGAGTTCCTGGTCTGGCGAAGCAAAGAAGATCATCTGTAATTCAGACAGGGTGACAAATAGCAAGAAAAGAGGGGATAAAGGAGAAGAGAAAAGAAAAAGAGACAAACAGAGAGAGAAAGTCCCTTGAAATATTCACTACATGAATCATGGGAGGTTAAAAAAAAAAAAAGGAAAAAAAGGAGTTGCCAAGTGATCAGACAAATGCACAGAAAAACTGCTTGGAGATTTCATCTCACACAAGACAGAACAGCCAAGAATAAGAAAATTGGTGGCAGCAATTATTGAAAATGGGGACAAAGTAGAGGGCTATAAATTAATGCGCCCCCTATGGAAATCTATTTGAATGCTTTTTAAAAAGCTAAAAGTATATGTAGCATACCACCACTCTAGCACTCCTTTGCATATGCTCAAAACACTCAATATTCTATTCCACATATACCTTTCCCAGCCATTGTCACTCCATGCACAACAACTAGGACACAGGCACAACCCACATATGTCCAGCTGGTGAGTAGATAAGGAAAAGGGAATGAATACACACAGTGAAATGCTATTCACCTGTAAAGGAAAATGGATTCATAAAATTTTCAGGTAAATGGCTCAAACCAGAAAAATAATATACTGAGTGAGGTAACTCAGAGTCAGAGGGTAAACACTGTTGTTTTGGGGATCCTACCTCTGAATCCTTGCATGTGTGTATATAACCTGGAGTAACTATAGAAACCAGAAAGTAAAGAGACCATTGGTGCGGTGTGGGAAGAAGCATCTCTAGAGAGGGGGATAATAGGACACAGTTGCTAGGGAAGGAAAACTGGGAAAACTGGGTTGGGAGGTTATCTGGAGAGAGGACAACAGTAAATAAAGAGGGAGAAAGAGACTAATGAGTAATATGACTGAAGAAAATGTAGAAAAATATTTTATTTTTACTTAATATATGTATATACATATGTAAATAATTTAAATGACATTACACGATTGGAATGATAATGTCCCCCAAGAACACTAGACTACCTGACAAGAAGCCTGGTACTGGGCATAGGAAGCCTTCCTTCAAGCTGTTGGGGGCCCTATTGATGTAAGTAGCCTGTACTACCACCACAGGCCATGGTAAGATCCGCAGTCCAGGCAATCTCAAAGGCTGCTGTCTGGGCCTGTGTGCCTACTTCAGCTGGGAGCTGTGTTTGTGGTCTGTGTTGTCTCTGGAAACCAAATAGAAATCAATGATCCATGCTCTAACTGACTGTGAAGAGCAAGAAAGCTACTTTTGCAGTGATACTGATGGTTGCAGGTGCATAGTTGAGAAAGCAGGACATGGAAGGCTTCTGAAACAACCCCTACTGCACCCCAAACCCCATCCTCCCACAAAAGTAGCAGCCTAACAGGAAGGCATTGAAGAGAGCTCTGAAAAGTGTGATAAGGATGCTGAAAATAACTCCACGATTGATGGTTTCTGATGGGGGTGCAGGAGGAGGAAGGACTCAGGTCTATTTAAGGGGCAGGCCACTGAGAGTTTGACTATGCTGTAGTTGGTATATAGATAATAAAAATTTATTTGTTTTAAAATTATTTTTATTTATTATTTTCTTTGGGGGAGGAGGCCGAAAGAGTCAAGGGGATATGGAAAAATGAATGTGACTGGGCTGCATGATGTGAAATTTTCTAAGAATCAGTAAAAATACTAAGTTAAAAGGAAAAGTATTTTAATGGTTAAGAATGAGCTCTCTAAATCAAAATATATTCTTCATTATGTAGAACAGAAAATAGAAAAATAATCTATATAATAAATATGGGAAGAAATTTTATAAATCAATTTGCTGATATGTTGTAAAACTCTGTAATTAAAATGACGACTTAACAGTGAAAACACAGATGCTAATAGTGTGCATATGTTATAAGTCTATCTATTTTTGAATGTATATTTATGAATGACTGAGACAACAAAGTCTGTCTGACTATGTCAAAACAAAAATAGTATTTCTACTGTTGGGAAAACATTAGTGGTTCAAAAGAAGTGTTCCTGTTGCTAATACATTTGTTTTAATGGAAAAAGTGGCACTCAATTTGTTCAAAATGTTTATTACAATACAGATTTTGTAATTTTGATTTGTTGAAATAACTTTCTTTAGGGCTGATTTAGTTGCATGAATTCATCGTATTTTTTTTCATTTTGTGTGCTCCTGTGGTGTGTGTGTGTGTGTGTGTGTGTGTGTGTGTGTGTGTGTGTGTGTGTGTGTATGTGTGTGTGTGTGTGTGTGTGTGTGTGTGTGTAGAAGCACATGTGCACTCATAGGCATATGTATGCAATCAAGTGCAGGTGGACGTCAGAGGACATCTTGACTAAGATTCATTGGCTTCTGTCATGTGGGGCTTAGGAAATGGAGTTCAGAGCACAGGTTGTGAGGTTTGGAAGCAGGGGATACCTGGACTCTTTTATCTGTATTTCTTTTTCTTTTTATTGAAAATATATTTTTTCCACACATAATATATCCTGATTATGTTTTCAGCTCCCTTTACTCTTCCTAATTTATCCCTACATTTCCTCCCATCTGGATCCACTTCCCTTTCTCTCTCTTTTTAGAAACCAAACAGACTTCTAAAGGATAAAAATATAAAATAAAGTAAAGTAAAACAAAAATTAGCACATTTGAATTGAATAAAGAAAAGGAAACAACTAAGGATAAGGCATGAAAGTCAAAGACCCATTCAGGAATCCCATACAACACTAAACTAAAAGCCATAGTCTATACACTGAAGACCTATTACGGACCTATGCAGGACTTGTGCATGCTGCCTCAGTTTCTGTGAGCTTATATGAGCTTGGGTCATTGTGCTGGATAGCTTTATGTCAACTTTGCACAAGCTAAAAATCATATGAGATGAGAGAACCTCCATTAAATAAATATCTACATAAGATTGGCCTGTACAAAACCCCAAAAGACATTTTCTTAATTATTGATTGATTAGGAAAGCCAAGACCTCTGTGGGTGGTGCTATACCTGAGCTGCTAGACCTGAGTGAGGTCTAGCAAAAGCAGGCTGAGCAAGCCAGATCGAGCAAGCCAATAAACAGAACCCCTTCACGGGCATTACATCACTTCCTGCTTCTAGGTTCCTGCCTTGATTGAATTCCTGTCCTGTCTTTCATGATGACGAATGGTGATATGCAAGTGTAAGCCAAATAAACCTAGTCGTTCCCAAGCTGCTTTGCTTATGGTGTTCTATCACAGCAATAGAAACCCTAACCAAGAATATCTTGTTGATTTGGTGGGCTTTTTTTTCTTGGTGTACTCCATCCCTCTGGCTCTTAAATTCTTTCTGCCTTCTCTGTGCAGTTCCCTACATCATGAGAAGAGTGATGTAATGGAAACAACCCCTTTAGGGCTGAGTGCTCCAAGGCCTCTCACTCTCTGCATTAAGTCTGGCTGTGGGTCTCTGTATATGGCCCCATCTGCTGCACGAGAGAGCTTCTCTAATAATAGCTGAACAAGGCACTAATCTATGAGTACAGAAAAATGTCAATAGAAGTCACTCTATAGCTGTGTCCTTTTCTTTTTTCTCTCCTTTTAGAATAGTAATATTTGCTTACATCCTAGGTCCCTGGGTTATCTAGTTTCATATTCATAGTCATTTGAACAGGTTCAATATGGGTTCCATCTCCTGGAGTGAACCTTTAGTTAAATCAGATATTGATTGGTTACTCCAACAAACTTTGTGACACCACTGTCCTAGTATATCTTGTGGGCATGACAGCATGGCATATCACAGGGTTTTGTGACTGGCATAATGTTTATGTTTCTCTTTTGGCAGCATACAGAGTACTGTCCTGTACCAAAGGCAATACTACATAGAGGTGAAAGCTCTAAATAGGCTCCAGCCTGACTTCTCCATGTTCAGTGAGAGGTGTAAGTGTTGATCTCAGTAAGGGGCCTTGCTGTCAGTTTCTGAAAAGCAACCTACAGTCTTGGCAACATCCTGTGTTGTTTGGTGATTCCCTTAACACAGACAGTGATTGAGGAAGTTTATGTTGGAATGGTTGTGTTTATCATTGTGCACTAAAAAAGACATGACTATAACAAAACTATTAAAAATAATAACACAATAAAAATTTACACAAGTGTCCAGAAAAAATAGCATCTTTCACTGTCAGCTAGTCATTTCTTGAATCTCAAAACACCAAAATACTCTCTCTCCCTACCTTTGTTCTATCCCTCCCTTCTTCTCCCCACCTCTCTCTCTCTTCCCCTCTCTCTCTCTCTCTCTCTCTCTCTCTCTCTCTCTCTCTCT
>OU015743.1:103516544-103596584 GCA_907169655.1 Acomys percivali | reverse complement strand
TTTTTATCTCTCTCTCTCTCTCTCTCTCTCTCTCTCTCTCTCTCTCTCTCTCTCTCTCTCTCCTTTTACATCTTCCTTCATTCTACCCTCATCTAGTAAATCAAATTCCTTTTTTTTTTTACCCAAACCAGACTCACCAAACACCTTTGGAAGAACTTGGCCTGGAAAGCACAAATCATCTACTACCCTTTCATGTTGCTAAAATTTGTGTTAAAATCCCTTTAAAATGTGTTTCTGTGAACTCCGAAGATTGTTAGCATGCTAGAAAACAGTATGCTCTTCTGGGTCATCTCAACTTTGAATGAAAATGCTTTCTTGCACATCTCATACAACATTCTTCTGTCTTCTCAGTTTTAAATTAGAAATAATTTACAATTTTCTCATTGTGATTTCTATAATAACATTTATTCTGTAGCATATAACTCAGTAAACTACATACCAACTCATGAGCTGTGAAAGTTGTATTTCTAAGCAAAACAAACCTTTAAAAGAAAGATTTTATTTTACATAGAAATATAACATATAACAATGTATTAAGAAGTTTAAGTTTGAGTCATCAAAATAATTAAAATGGAGGAGGGCGTAATGCGATATTAATTCCAAAGTGCTTTTCTTTTCTTTTTTCATTTTTCTTTTCTCTTTCTTCAGTTATTTAAAAAGATAAATTTGATGAATACTGCAATAAACTTAACTACAAACTCTGATTAATTTTACTGATAACATTTTCAACTGGAAATGATTTAATCTAACTTCAGAAAGAGAAATAAATAAAACAGGGCTTTGGACACTTGAGGTTGGGCTTATCTCGGCTTCTTACTGTAAGCTACATTTACTAAACTCACCAGTGTGTATCACAAACCTGTTGCCACTCTGGAAAACAGAACTAACTTGATAAAATAAAGCAGATAGCATACGTAAAAGTGGGGAGATATGCAAGTGTGTACTATAGAGCTAATGTGATATTTAAAAAGTAAAGGTACCATTTTTGAGAAAGAACAAATATATTATGAAGACAAGTACTAGATTACAGACACACTCAAGAAGCAGGAATTACTGGAAGCACTGTTGTGAAGGGGGGGTATAAACACACAGGAAGCCTGAAACAGCTACTTATACAATTATACATGATACCTGTAATGAATTTTAGGATACTCTCTTTTTATTCAGATACCAGAGAGCAAAATCAGCAAACTTGGGTTTTCCAGTACACATGGGACCCCCATCACAGGGATAACAAAAAGAGAAAACAGTACGCTAAGATGACACATGTTGCACACACACACACACACACACACACACACACACACACACATACACACACAAACACACACACTCACATGGTGGGGGAGGGATAGAGAGAGACTGAGAGAGCAATGGAGATGCATGCCAGAAAGACATCTATACACATTCACTTTGTTGATTCCTTGGATGGCCAGATACTAGAGCATGGAACAATTACCAACAGTCATTCATTCAGTCTCCTTTCACATTACATCTCAACCACCTCTCAAGAATTAAAAGTGCATCTTTCTACTCACTTATAATTGGGCACTAGCCCAAAAGGCATGTCCCACAAAAGTCTTCACTTACCAGAAGATTGGGAGAGATGTGAGAATATCCACTGGGACTCTAGGTGAGAGAAATATAGGAGATGGGAAAATAGAAGGACCCAGAGGGTCCTAGAAACCTACAAGAACATTGTGATGGGTGGATAGGGGCCCAGGGGGATCTGCACAAACTACTGCACTAACCAAGGACAATACAAGTAGTAAACATAGAACTCCTACTCTGATCTACCAAATGGACAGGACACTCTCCACAGTTATGTGGAGTGTGGGGACTGACTCTGACATGAACTCTGGTGCCCAGTATTTGACTACCTCCCCTTGGTGGGGAGGCCTGACGGCACTCAAAGAAAGAATAAGCAGGCTACCAAGATGAGACTTGATAGCCTATGACCATATAGTGGGAAAAGAGGTCCCCCTTGGTCTTAGACCTAGGGAAGGGGAATAGGGTGAAAGCTGGAAGGAGGGAGGAATGGGTGGATACAAGTGATGGGATAACAATTGATTTGTAATCTGAATAAATTAATTAAATAAAAAAATTTAAAAATGAATTAAAAGTGCAGAATTCTAAAATTTTGTCTATATTCCAATAGATTTCTTCAAACCAAATAGGGCCAAATCATCAAAAAGCAATAAACTTCATTAATGAGTCACAATAAAAGAAAAGAAAAAACCATATCAAACCCAGAATGACAGCCTTTTTTCATGTCTGATTTCATAATACAAAGAGTTTTTCACTTCATAATACAAATACTATCATATGTGAAACAACTGGAAAAGAATTTAAGTTATATAACAGTATATTATTATATTCTAAGTTCAATAATTTGCTTAGAATTAATAAATGAGTATTCTGATCAGATGTTCATTAGTACTATGATAAATCATGTCTTGCATACTTAAAAATGCCTACACATGCAGGTGACAGCATTAAACAAACTTGACATATTCACATTTTAGGGTCTTGGATTCCTCCAGAAAAATTACAGGGTAAAACCCTTCTTTGGCTATAAACAGCTTATGTGCATACCATTGAATGTAGTTTCCATAGTCTATATGTACATATCACTAAATATCCTGTGTTTATATCATTCTAGTTTTCTCTAAAACAACCCTGGAAAATAAATGCATCCTCAGTTGAAGACATGGGTTCCTTTGATGTGAGAATGTATGTGAACTTCACAAAACAGGGACAGGAAAGAGATAAATATCCCAGTCCTTCTTCTGTGCTTGTGGTCCTGATACACACTGCCTCCTTCAAGAGCTCTCAACTTTCAATGATGGGGTTAAGTTTCTATGTTCATTTTTAATCTAGTAACCTTGAGATTTTACACCACTTAAGTTTTATTACTTGGAAATTACATCTAATTTATCTACACAAATACACTGAAATCAAATAAATGCAAATGTAAATCAGCAATCAGGTGGCGTTAAGCCCATCCTTTAATTAGACCTGTGGTAATCTGTCTAACGAATATATCGTTATGCAATCAAATTAATGTATATAATAAATTCAGAAGTGGGTCCTCTGCTATTGGAAGATGGCAGGGGTTGCTGCATACCAAGTATTATCAGTATAATCTATAGCCTGGTGCCTCCAACAGTGAGTTTTTGTCCTTTAGCAAGAAGTTAGTAGCTTACATGGGCTCTATTTATATCCCTACTCTTGTATGAGTCATCCAAAGCCGTAACATTTTCAGATTTTTTCCACAAAATTTTCCATGTGCTCTCTAAGTTGTATTTCCACTTGTAGCATGGTACTCAGCCGACAAACCTTCTGATGTTAAGGCTGTAAAAAGTTATTTACAAGCCCTCAAAGGGCTTCTTTGTTAGCCAGAGCAGTCTACCTGACAAAGATGATGACAGTAGTCAGCAGAAAACATTGGTTAATAGCTCTTTTTGTAAGGAAGACTCTGATGTCGAGTCAAAAGCATACAGTAGATTGAACCTTTGTCGACACATGAAGCTTAGAAACCTGCATAAGCCATCTTGTGTGGAGAAGAGCAGTTTATCTTCAGCTCCCAAATGCATTTGCAATTTGCCTTTCCATTCCTCAGAGGCATCTATAGAAAAAATGGAGATAATAGTTGTCTTTCACCATGAATTAATAAATTGGTTCTTTTTTCTCATAATAATCTTTACTCCACAAGTTTAAGGTATCATTCTCTGCCCATTACTGAAGCGTTTAATCATTTATAACACTGGCAACTGACACAGTAACATTCCTGTGGTTAGCTTTGTTACCTTATTTAGATGAGAAAAGAAACTATTGCCTTATAGGACATTTCACTGAACACTGAAGCTTTTCAAAAACAGTATTAACAGAGAATGACAATTTCACTATAAATGGAAGATATCATTTATTTATAGTCTGATTTTACTATTATTGCCATGCTTGTCTATTTTTTTTTCTTATTGCAGGCTAAAAAGAAAAACAAATCCTACCTGAAGTTTTAAGTTTTACTGTTGTCTGTTGTTTACATGGGCTCACACTCTTACCCATGCTGGTCTGGAACCACTGGGGTTGAGCTCAGGGCGCTCTCCTTTCTTACCTAGTGCACAGTTCTACACTACAGTTTCGGGGAGCATCCACAATAATATTTAACACTATTTTTCAGAGATGTAAACTGAGTATCAAATGTTAACTCATCAAAAGAGACTTGTCTACTTGACTGAGAAACAGGATCCAGACATAGATCTCTATCTGTTCACCAGTGTTGATACTGGTCATGAGTTCAGAGGTGTCTTATATCAGAAAACATACAAAAACAATGTCGCTTTTTCCATATAATTTGACGTATATTCATCAAATATGTACGAGATTATCAGTGCCAGGCAAAAGTGAAGACTGATGCCACAATAGGAAAAGCACCAATACCTACCTGCCCAGAGTTTACAACTGCACAGTCACTCAAATACAGAAATCCATCAGCTATGACACACCCTACCAAGAAAGCGGAAAGTTTCAGAAACAGGTATTTCAACATTCCTAGGGCACTGGAATGAAAATATTTTCCAAGGATGGAAAAGGGTTCATTGGCAAGAAGTAGGCTGAGAAAAGGTGAATCTGAGCCATGCGTGTGCACAGTCACAGAGGAAGAAACAGATTGCCCTTATGGGATTAAAACACTCTCATTGACCTACCCAGTCACCCTCACAGGTAGAAATGGAAGTTTTATGAACACCCAGAGCCAGAGCCAGGAAGAAGTGTAGCTGACACTTTAATTTCACTCTCCTTTGCTGGAAAGCTGGCATGCTGTCTCAACCTTACTGCTCTACCTTGAGGTTTGTCTCCTAAATGGGATGTCTTATAAAAACACACATGGGTAACCATCAAGAAAAATATTTCAAAACTGAGAGAGAATATTTTTGTGTCTGAGCTTTCCTTTTGTTCAGACTGGCACCAAAAGATGTGGAGTTTGTTAAAAAGTCAAGTTATTTTTTGAATTCATCATAAAACGTTTGGATGTAAATTACAAAGTATAAAGTAGAAATAAAAAAATCAAACCACTCTTTAGTTTCTTGGCATGATAAACTTTACCTTAAAGTATATTTCAAATGGATTTATTAGAACTACTTCAGTTCCAAAGAATGCTGCCTAGTCTACCAAGATTCCACAAAACTGCAGATTTGAAATCGAAGCACTGCAAATTTAGCTATGTCAACAGCAATATATGCAGCTCAGGTCTCACTTTTGAGATGATACCACTCTGCTGCTGTTGAAAGATATTCACCTTTCCCTGGAAAGTGCAGAACCTTAAGCAAGGAAATATTTCCACAAAGATCTCTGTGTATTATAAAGCTAGAGTAGAAGTACTTGTGCACATGTCTATCCTAAGTCTGGGTAAACTTCTTTGTTGAAATGTTGTGCATTTTAAGACCATACTCTAACATGCTTCACTTATTTAAGGCCTGAACAAATAAGGTCTGGATGAATGATTTTGCAGAAATGACTCTCCTGAACTCATTTCAGAAGAGTGGTCCTTATTTCTCAAGCTAACAGCAAATAATGAATTTTTAGAAAATTTCTCAGATTTATACTTAGAATTATTTTGTCCTTTATATATTCGAATTAGCCAGACCATTATTCTTTTATTAGCTTTATCTAATATGACAATTTAAAAACTTTCCCCATCTCCTCCCCTTTCTATATAGTAAATCTCAGAAAATTGTAAGTTATTTCTTACCTTTCTCTTCATGGGATAGTGTGCTAAGACTTCTTTTGTTTTCCTGTAGATTCTTCTTGCTTTAAGATCTAATTTTACCACATCTGGGTATATACTCAAAGAAAAAGATACCATGATTTGCATAGGGGAGAAAGTGAGGAGGTTCATTGGAGGAGTTGGAGGGAGGAACAAGAGGAAAAACAATTGTATTTGAAGTTAAAAATTTTAATTGTCTATGTAAACTTTGCTATACAATGACACATGTAACTACTGCTTTTTAATGTTTTGTGTTTATTAGGGGTCTCGCATCACCTTGAATAATAAGTTGCATATTGATTATGTAAACTTTATTAGACTATGTAAACTTTATTTATTAAATGAGGCAATCCCTACCTAAGAAGATACTTAACTAGAAACCTGAACAAGGCATTGAAACATGTGCAGTTGTGAGAAAGAAGCGTTTGAAAGCAAAAGCATGTGCAAAGGGACATAGAATGAGAGCTTAATATGGCAAATTTGAGAAACACCAATAACTTTAATATACCAAGAAGAGAAAAATAAAGTGGAGCATGGTCAGAGGTATAACCGCAAACATATTAGGCAGAACATGTGTCATTTTACTGGCCTTGCTAAGGGCTTTGAAATTGTATTCTGTTTAAAATATTTTAAAAATGCATTTTGATGAGGAAAATTACATTTTTCTTTAGATGTTAGAGAATTCACTTTTAGCCCAGGCATTAATTTGGAGGTTATAGAAGAAATGGGTAATCATTTCTTCAATTCATGCTAGGTATACAGATGGATTAGAAAGTGTACTGAGTAAAGGTAGTAAGAAGTGGCTGGAAAGAAGGCCAGCATCACATTATGACAAAAGTGTTGTACAGCTTCAAGCACTGAATTTGAACTTGGTGGCAAAGGTAAATTGTGATACTGAGTATTATGGGTTTACTTCTTAGTACTTTTTAAAAGTTGGTGAGCCAAAAATCATACCTTCTTCTTTGGAGAATGATATATTTAAGTACTTGATTGATAGTCACTTATATAATGTTGTGGCTGGCAGAACAGAAGTCTTGACCTCACCATAGTACACGAGACTGTGGAAACCCTGATAATCCTGCTCTGAAATGTGTTGAGGCCAAAGGGAGTGGAGTATATCAGGGGCTCCATGAATACTTTGTTGGCTCCAATTCCTTAATGGTTCGCTTTTTCAGGGATTTATTAAAAGCATGTACCTCCCTTACAACCCAACTGCCCATTCAATATTCCTCTGTTGAAAATTTCTGTTTGGTTCTGAGCTTCATTTCTTAATTGTGTTATATGGTTTGGTGGTGTTTAATTTCTTGAGTACTTTATATATTTTGTATATGGGTGGATCAGGGCCCAGGGGTTCTGCTCAAACTATTGCACTAACCAAGGACAATGAAGGTAGTAAACATTGAACCCCTACTCTGATCTAGCCAATGGACAGGACAGTCACCACAGGTATGTAGAGAGTGGGGACTAACCCAGACATGAACTCTGGTGCCCCATATTTGATAATCTCCCCTTAGTGGGGAGGCCTGGTGACACTCAAAGAAAGAATAAGCAGGCTACCAAGATGAGACTTGATAGCCTATGACCATATAGTGTGGGAGGAGGTCCCCCTCGGTCATAGACCTAGGGGAGGGGAATAGGATGAAAGCAGAAGGGAGGGAGAAATGGGAGGATAAGTGATGGGATAACAATTGAGTTGTAATCTGAATGAATTAATAAAATTTTTAAAAAGAAAGCATGAATAGAGGAAATATGCTACATTTACATAATAGAAGAATAGCATTTCACCAGTATAGTGAAATGGCAATTGTTTGAAGTAATATATATTAACCCTGATATGATCATTATATATTGTTTGCATTTCTCAAGATGCCTCACTGTACCCATAAATATGCACAATTAAAAAAATAAAGAATGAGTTTTGTGCAAGGTGACAAATATGGGTCCTTGCAAAAACTCATACTTTATTTTTTTTAATTGTGCCAACATCCCAGGCCTTAATGTCAACAATTAATAAATGGGACCTCATGAGGCTGAGAAGCTTCTGTAAGGCTGGAGACACTGTCAAGAGAACAAAGCGACAGCCTACAGACTGGGAAAAGATCTTCACCAACCCTACATCTGACAAAGGTCTAATATCCAAAATATATAAAGAACTCAAGAAATTAAACACCACCAAACCAAATAACCCAATTGAGAAATGGGGCTTGGAATTAAACAGAGAATTCTCAACAGAAGAATATCAAATGGCTGAGAAACACTTAAAGAAATGCTCAACCTCCTTAGTCATCAGGGAAATGCAAATCAAAACAACTCTGAGATTCCATCTTACACCCATCAGAATGGCTAAGATCAAAAAGTCAAGCGACACCACATGCTGGAGAGGATGTGGGGAGAAAGGAACACTCCTTCATTGCTGGTGGGAATGCAAACTAGTACAGCCACTTTGGAAATCTATCTGGTGCTATCTCATAAAACTGGGAAAGGGCTTCCTCAAGACCCAGCTATTCCACTCCTTGGAATATACCCAGAAGATGCTCCAGCACACAACAAGAACATTTGCTCAACCATGTTCATAGCAGCCTTCATAATAGCCAGAACATGGAAACAGCCTAAGTGTCCCTCAGTAGAAGAATGGATAAAGAAACTGTGGTACATATGCACTATGGAATACTACTCAGCTATTAAAAACAAGGAATTCCCGAAATTTGTGGACAAATGGATTGAGCTAGAAATGATCATAATGAGTGAGTTAACCCAGAAGCAGAAAGACTCAAATGGTATATACTCACTTATATCTGCATACTAGCCCAAAGGCCGTGTCCCATGAAAGCCTTCCCTTACCAGGAAAGTGGGACAGAGGGGAGGACATCCTATTGGGACTCTAGATGAGAGAACCATGTGAGAATAGCAAAGTATAAGGATCCAGAGGGTCCTAGAAACCTACAAGTAGATCATTATGTTAGGCAGATTTGGGTCAAGGGGTCCCGCTCAAACTAAGGCACCAGCCAAGGACAATACAGGCGGTAAACTTTAAACCCCTACACAGATCTAGCCAATGGACAGAACATTTTCCACACTTGAGTGGAGAGTGGGATATGACTTTCTCATGTACTATGGTGCCTCACATTGGACTATGTCCCCTGGAGGGGGAGACCTAGTGGCACTCAGAGGAAAGACAGCAGGTTACCGAGAAGAGACTTGATACCCTATGAGCATATACAGGGGGAGGTAATCCCCCTCAGGAACAGTCATAGGGGCGGGGAATAAGGGGAAACTGGGAGGGAGGGAAGAATGGGAGGATACAAGGGATGGGATAACCATTGAGATGTAACAAGAATAATTTTTTTTAAAAAAAAAGTAAAAATAAATAAATAAATAAAACCTAAAAAGCTAAATGGGGATATATATAAAGACATGTATATAATCTGTTAAGCATATATATTATGTGATAATCATATGAAGGTGTGGAATTTATTTAATAAATTCATATACTTTTTCCATTAAAAAAAAAGACTATGATCTGAATGAGGTTAGTACACATCTTTATCTTGTATATTTGGGATACCTAATAAATCCAAGAGGATGACTCCCAACCTAGCCTTGAAAATATGTTTAGCTTAGGAAAAATACAAGGACCTGAGGTTATAGTTCTTGGTAGAGTGTTTGGCTTGCATATATGAGGCTCCAATTTGCAACAAAAATAATGAATACATGTATTTTATAAACTAGTTCATATATCTAGGTAATGAGAAATTAAAGATCCTATTTTTCATCTAACATTAAAAATTATAAGTTACTATGTACCATAATTACCCAGGGGTCTTTATTTCTATTACATGGAGAATTCTAAGAACAGAATAGAGAAGAAGAAATGCAGAATCAAGATATGGGGTGATACTTAGTTTTGACCACAGCCTTGAATAACTGAATCAGTACATTCGTCAGCATATTCTACCATGGGATGTCTCTATTGTTTTACTGGGTATACATTTCTGTGTGGCAAATTATCCCTAAGCATTGCATTTTAAAATAAAAAAAAAGGTTTTATCTTGCATTAGTATTGAGAGTTAGGGATGTAGTAGTGGATTAAATGGACTGCCTTTCTTAGAATCTATTCTTTTAATGAAGACAAGATGTTAGCTGAGGAAAGCAACAGCTGAAGAATGAAATTGAGACAGAGGATATTTGCAACAATGATCATTCACATGGTTTTTACCCAGAAGCCTCTGTTCTTCATTCACTTATATAGAGGGCTCAGGTCCTCACAAAATAGACTATACAATGTGGAACATCAGGTCGATCTCCCCGACTACTGTGTGAAATGAGAAGTGAGACACTACAAAGTCCTTTATAATTCTGCCTCAAAAGTCACATTCTATAATTTTTATTATAATTTGTTGGCCAAACTTGGAATAATGTGGTAATGAATAAAATAAGTTTGAATACCAAGAGGTGGGTGTTATTGAAACAATCAGTAGGCTAACTAACACAGATGGATGAATACAAATACATGCCTTCTAAATATTTCTCCTAAATCACTTATGTTTTACTTTTTACCAGTGGCTGTTACAATAAAATGTATCAGTTCGGCCTAGGAAGCCAATAACTGACACAGAGAGACTGACTGAAACGTAATTCAAAGCTGCAAGCTCTACGCCAGGCACAATCTAAACTGCTACCTTTTTAACAATAAAATAAATGACTCTAATCCTCATAACCTATATATGTTCCAAGCACTTGCCAGTCTGGTACTTCTTGGGCTGCTTCTCTCCTCTCCTCTTCCTCAACTGTCAACCATCCACTCTTAACTGTCAAATCTCAGGCTCCTTTCTCTCTGCAGGAAGTCCCGCCTTCCACTTCCTGTCCTTCTGCCCAGATGATTGGCTAAACAGTGCTTTATTGACAGTTGTTACATCCGCTCAAGAAATTCCTCAACAATTCCCCTTTTTGTCTAATTAAAATAAACTTTTACCTATACATTTATGTTATTACACAAACATACAATATACACACCAAAGAACCACAAAACTCATTATATTTATGTTATACTCATAATGTTTTTCTGTCTTCAATCCCATCAGAGACTAGAGAAGGAATAAAATTAATTACCTGAGTAAACAGGAAGTGCAGATTAACAGCTTCCAAAAAAAAAAATGACAGAGACACTTTGCTGCCTGAACAGTCACTCAAAACTCTCTAACACGTTGGAGCATCATCTTCAGCTTTCTGGTCCAGTATATCTGACAGACATATTTGTGAAGCAGAGACTATTGAGGACTTACCTATCCTGTCTCGGCAGAGTTTGGCTCTCAACTCCACCTGCATCCAAGCTTGCCAATTTCATGCAGAATTCTGTCTGTGGCAGATAATGAGGACATTTTGCTACATCTGAAGCCATCTGCATAAGGAGGTTTCTCGATGCTCATTACTTTCTTTGAGGCAGGCTGGGTGTTGTCAGGAGTCAACCTGTCTCACTTTCCAAGAATCCTCAAAACAATAAAAAAAACATTTAAATATCATATTTTGTGGGTCTCTGAGGTTTTTGGAGACCTTACATAAATATTTTACCTTATCTATTTATTGAACCTAGGATATATACTCTTGTGATAAAATTGAGTAATAAAATGAATTAAAATTAAACTTATTTTAAATAGGCATACACATTCTATATCAATGAATTAAAAATAGCTTTGTGAGTATCAAAGCCTTAAATTAAATAATAGATTCAATAATCTACCTTTTTTCTCATCATCCCTATATATGTCTATATTCTCAAAGAAAAATCCATGTGTCTAATTTTATTCTCTCTCTGACTAAGACCAATAATATCATAACCAATTCCCAATGAAAATAAACATCAATAGCCCCAAATCTTACTCAACCCCCCTTAAGGAAAATGGGACATCTTTCTCTTTTTAAGGCTTCTTCAGACTAATTTGGAATGAATAATACCTATGTAGGGGCCCAAATAAAAACTGGGAAAATGACTAAATAAGCTAGAGATAGCATTTTTGGTCCTGTCTCTAAATATTGAGAAATTCAGGTTTAATAAAAGTCCTATGTGGGACAGTCTGAAATGCTGCATCAATTGGAGTCAGGAGCTTTCTTTTTTTTTTAATTTTATTAATTTATTCTTGTTACATCTCAGTGGTTATCCCATCCCTTGTATCCTCCCATTCTTCCCTCCCTCCCATTTTCCCCTTATTCCCCTCCCCTATGACTGTTCCTGAGAGGGATTACCTCCCCCTGTATATGCTCATAGGGTATCAAGTCTCTTCTCAGTAACCTGTTGTCCTTCCTCTGAGTGCCACCAGGTCTCCCCCTCCAGGGGACGTTCTTTGAAGCTGTCCTGGGGGCTGTTCTGTTCTGATGACGAACAGCAACT
The DNA here is from genome assembly GCA_907169655.1 of Acomys percivali. NCBI lineage: Eukaryota > Metazoa > Chordata > Mammalia > Rodentia > Muridae > Acomys > Acomys percivali. The sequence continues at coordinate 103,584,432 of OU015743.1, read as the reverse complement.
GAAGCACTTACGGCTGGAACAATACTTGCCCTACTCCTATGGGATATTTTTAAATAAATGCTATAGGGAACAAGCTAAAATGAAATAAATACATTGGAGTGTGACACTGAGCAAACACAGACTCTGAAATCCATTTCCAAAACAAAAACAAACAAACAAAAAACAGAAACCAAACCAAACAAACAACAACCACCAAACCCAACATATGGACCATGTTTCATGCTATTGTGAGAATCACATGAGCACCAACTGATATCATCCTTAAATCATAAACATAAAAGGTCACAAAATCACCATATAGTTACATTTCTAAGTGATGATTATAATAATACTGAACAGTACATAGGTTAGGCATACATTTCAGCATTTTTCAAATGAGGTGGTGGAAGAGAGATGACATGGGGTAATGTAGCACAGCTGGTATGGTGACATACCTTGAGAAAAAATGTCGTATCTATTTGGTTTGCCCCATGTTCTTTTTCTACACCTTTGTTTGTGCTTGCCTGACTAGACAAAGGCTTTTTAACCTTTATCAAACGTCTTTTTCTTGTTTCGACATTATCTGCTTACTGATAACGTGACTAAGCCCCATTGCCTACTCCCAAAAAGCCTAACAACATCCTTGAAGTTTACTCCAGTTCAAATATTAATTATAAGTTCTTCATTATAAAAATGTAGCACATTATATTTTCATCTCTACATTGTCTAAATGCCACTTTAAACATTTATTTACACAGAAAGCCATCAATATGTCACTAGGGATAGGGAAAACACATTGCTGCTTTATATTATAATGCATTACAAGCAAAGAACTAAGGCTAGGCTAAGAAGACAGGAGAATTGCAGAAGAAAGTAGGTTGATGTTCTGCTGAAAACTAGTTGCTTTTTTCCATGCTCCATTTCTTGGCAAGGATGGAAATATCTGTAGAAGTGAAGCCTACACATCACAGACAACTGACAACCCTTCAGTCCCAAACATAAGCTTTACTTCTACTTTTCAAACACAAATAAGGTGTCATCTAAAGGTATGCGACATGCAATGTAAGGAATTCCCATCCAAAGCTTTGCTGCATTAAATTTCAATGTATGCAATGCACTAAATAGACCTATAAATAAAAGTTATACATTCTCAACCATTTCTGCAGATATGAGCCATGTTATCTATTTCAGAAGTTAATTGCTTCTACTTGTTTTGGCAAAAATCTCAGCTCCTTTTTAATTTCCTCTGTAAATATCTTTCACTTTCTCCCAAAGAAAGCACTTCATCTCTGTGGTCCACAATAGCTGTCATGCATTTCATGTAGCATTATTGTCTGAGGGGAATTTAACTCCTTTTCTACAAAATCACTGAAAATAGAAAAGAAGCAGACTTGCCTCCTTCCCTTTTTGTGGCAATAGCAATTTTTCTCATTAAAAAGAACAAGCAAATGGATGGACCTAGAAATGATCATCCTGAGTGAGGTAACCCAGACTCAGAAAGAAACACATGGCATATACTCACTTAAAAGTGGATATTAGCCCAACATAGATGTCCTCTGAGAGACTCCACCCAGTGGGGGATCGGGATAGATGCTGGGACTCACTGTTGGATTCCAGATGAGAGTGGTATGGAAGAATGGGAAGATGCAAGAATCCAGAGGGTTCAGGAGCCCCACCAGGAGACCTTCAAAGCTGGCAGATCTGGATGCAGGAAGCCTATAGAAACTGTTGTACCAACCAAGAACAATACATGCAATAAAGCTAGACTCCCAGTTCAGATCTAGCCAATGGACAGCCCATTCTCCACAATTGTGAGGAGAAGGGGGACTGCCTCTGACATGAACTTTGGTGCCCCCAATTTTATCACTTCCCCTTGGTGGGGAGAACCAGTGACACACAGAGGAAAGAGAAGGAGGTTATCTGGATGAGACCTGATAGGCTGTAGTTATATGGTGGGGGAGGAGGTCCCCTTCTGTCAGAGGTCTACAGGAGGGGAATAGGACAGCAGAAGGGGAGGGTGGTGGGAAGGGAAGATCCAAGAGAGGGGATAACAATTGGGATATAATCTGAATAAATTTAAATTATAATAAAATTTTAAAAATAAAGAATTTTATCATCTCCCTCCCCTGCCCCAAAACAGGAAGATGTACATATTACCTAGCAAGATAAACAACCTAGTATAAACTGCACAAAAAAAAATATATGTAAACATTTAGGCTTTGCATGTCTATTTGTAGTAAGGTGGAAATCTAAGTAAGTTTAAAATAAAAATAGTTTATCAAGATATTTTATTCATTTAAATATATACAGAAAGCCTTAAAAAGCAAAAAATGTTGATGAAGAAAAAATGTAACTCTTAAAATATGTTCTCAACAAATTATCTAAATTCAGTCCTGATTAGCAATCTTTTCTTAAACTTCAAAACTTGTCATGTATTATTTCTCCATAACACAAGATGAGGTAAGATAAAGCAGATACCGGGAATGGAAGGAGACTCAGTAGAGAATGGAATAAGCCCAGTGTGATGCAAGAAAGTGGGCAAATGGGATTTTACTTACATTATTTTATTTATTTTGTATTAAGGCACATACAGGATGCTGTAAGTGGCACAGTATGTAGTGGGAGGTTAGAGGACAATTTTCAACATTGGTTTCCTGTTTTTACCATTTGGATCCTGGGTACTGAACTCTGATAGTGAGGCTTGCTGGCAAATGCCTTTTTCCATTGAGCCATGTCATTCGCCCCTGGTCCCCTGGCCCCCAGTCTCTTGTGATACACCTAACCTCTCTGCCTCTAGGGTATGTAGCTTGATGATTATTTACTGAATGGATAATATTCACATGTAGGTGACTCCATACTACATTTATCTTTCTGGGTCTGGGTTAACTCACTCATGACAATTCTGTCTAGTTCCATGCATTTGCTTGTGAATTTCATGATGTCATTTTTTTTAACAGCTGAGTAATAATACTTCATAGTATAAATGTACACAATTTTTATCTACTCTTCTGTTGAGAGCCATCTAGATTGTTTCCAATTTATGGTTATTATAAAGAGAGCAGCAATGAACATCATTGAGCAAGTGTCTTTATGGTAGGATGAAGTATTCTTTGGTGATGTGCCGAAGAGTGGCATAACTGGATCTTGAGGTAGATCAATTCCCACCCTTCTGAGAGACTACCGCACTGATGTCTATAGTGGTTGTACAAGCTAATATTTCACCAGCAATGGATGAGAGTTCTGCTTTTTTAACATCCATGTCAGCATGAGTTGTCACTTGTGTTACCAATGTTAGTCATTCTGACAGTTGTAAGATGGAATCTCAAAGAAGTATTGCTTTCCATTTTCCTGACGGAGACAGATGTTGAACAGTTCTTTCTTTAATATTTCTCAGTCTTTGTACTTTCTCTATTGAAGATTATCTGTTTAGAACTGCCTGGTTTTTATGTCAATACCATGCTTTTTTATTACTGTAACTTTGTAATACACCTTTAAATCTGGGATGGTAATGGCTGCCACAGTTCTTTTATTGTTCAGGATTGTTTTATCTATCTTGGGCTCTTTTGTGATTCTAAATGAAGCTCCTTTCAAGGTCTGTAAATATTTGTGTTAGAATTTTAATGAGACTACAATGAATTTATAGATTGTTTTTGGTAGGATGATCATTTTTATTATGTTAATCTTACTGATTCATGATCATGGGGGATCTTGTGATCTTTTGATATCTTCTATATATTTCTTCAAAGACTTGAGTTTATCATACAGGTCTTTCACTTACTTGGGAAGAGTTACCCCAAAATGTTTTATATTAGTTAAGGCTATTCTAAAAGGTGTTGGTTTCCTGGTTTGCTTCTTTTTCCATTTGTCATTTTCATATGGGATGGCTATTGAGTTTTGTGAGTTAATTTTGTATCCAGATATTTTGCTGAAAGTGTTTATCAGCTGTGTTTCCTGGTAGATATTTTAGGATCATTTATGTATACTATCATATCACCTGCAACTAAAGATACTTTGATTTCTTCCTTTCCAATTTGTATCCCCTTGATTTCCTTCAATTGTCTTATTGCCCTGGTTAAGACTTCAAGTACTATGTTGAATAGGATTGGAGAGATTGGACATCTTGTCTTTGTTCATGATTTTAGTGAAATTTCTTTGAGTTTTTCTCCACTTAAGTTGATGTTTGCTTTGAGCTTGCTATAAATGGTCTTTAAGTTAAGGAATATCCTTTTTTCCATAATATGTCCAGGAAACAAGATGTTTTGGCTAGTTTATATCAACTGGACACAAAATATACCCTTTAAAAAAAAAAGAGAAATCCTCAAATAAAAAAATGCCCCATTGACTTATGGGCAAGCCTGTAGTGCATTTTTTTTGACTGACACTTGATGTAAGAACACCCATCTTATATGGGAGTGCCAACAATAAGCAGTTATTCCTGGTTTATACAAGAAAGCAAGCTAAACAAGCATTGGATTGAAAAGCAGCACAGAAGGAGCAATCTGCCTTGAGTTCCTAACCTGATAACCCTCAGTGGTGGAATATTATTTGAAAGTTGTAAGAAGAAATATAGCCTTTCCTACTCACATGTTTTGGTCATAGTGTCTTATCACAGCAACATAATTCTTAAGACCATGGTTACAAGTGGCATCTGCTACAACAGAGAAATTAGAGCAAATGGAACTATGAAGCGGCAAAGAACTTATAGGAGAACATGTCTAGTGTGATTAAAATTCATAAAATGGGAGAATTAAGCCAAATTCTTGACCAACATATAACTCGAAAGAGTCCTCTGAAATGTCATGAGCTAGACTGCACTTTGTGCATTTTACTCAGTATTCTTTTCTTCCATACTCCTGAGGTAAAGTGGTCCATTAAGTTCTTCTTATGGTATTCAGGGATTTTTTTTATATAAACCTCCAAATTCCTTCATATTCTTCCTGAAAAGTAGTTGCAATGACCTAAAACCACACAACCAGATTTATCACAGCAATCAAGAAAAATCCCTCACAGGTGTACCCAGCTGCTTAGGTTTCAGTTAATTTCAGATTTGGTCAAGTTGAAGCCATGATTAGCGATCACATGGACTAATGTGTTTGGCAGAAAAAAAAATTTAAGGTAAAACAACATTTACATTGAATCTGAAGTATGGTTATTATTTACAATCTCATTCAATTTTACAGTGAAAAAGAGCAACAACTGGGATGCACGCACATGTCAGATTGTGAAAAGAGTTTAAGCAAGTTTAAGTTTGTAGCCAGTATATGTACTTAGAAAGCATCCTTTCGGGAAATATCATGTAGGAGGGAGCAGAAAAATTATAAGAGCCAGAGGTCCAGAAAGTCAGCAGCAAGACAAGACTGTGTCTCCTAGAAATGACCTGGATGCTACACTCATGATAACTCTTGCAATATTACTTTAAACAATACCCAAAAATTGCAACAATAGTAAATATGTTAACATTGGAGGGGAGAAATTTCATAGTGCCTCACATTTAGAAGAAGAGCTAACGGCAATTAACAACTGCTAAGAAAGGGGAAAATAGTCTTTCCTGGGGATGAGTCTTCTAATTGTTTTTCCGATGTCCGCTGATAAGCCCAGAAATCATACATACAAGCAATACTAACTGGAACCAGTAGATTGTATTTATGTATGTATGTGTTTGTGTGTGTGTGTGTGTGTGTGTGTGTGTGTGTGTAACAATAATACCTTTTAAAAGGTGACCATTAATCTGAGAAGGATTGAGGAGAGATTAGGGACAAGTTGAAAAAAAGGAGAAAAAATAAGGATGTAATTATATTGTTTTTAATTTTTTTTGTTTTTAATTTTTAAATTGAATATAAAATAAAAAAAAAGCCTCTAGTATCTAATAAGAAGCCCACTCTTCTCCCTAGGGCAATAGAAAATGGGTGTGAGGGTAAGGTACGATTCATAAAAAGCCCCAACATTTGAAAATGCAGATCACAAATCAATTTTAAATAAGATTACCTAGACTCAAAGTGCTGAAGGAATCCATGTTTGTTAAAAGCAACTTCCTAAGAAGTTTAGACACAAATGCTGCTGAAATTGTAAGGCAAGGTGGCCAATCTGCAATCCTAGCTGGCAGCTGGCCTTAATAGTGCTGTCTACATGGTGCTAGTTATGAAGCTGCACATTTTGTGCCTACCCTGGTTTTAGTGAGATCTTTTGTTGCTACATGTTTACTCTATGCCCTTGCAATGTTGGAATTGTGTGATTTGGTTTTGGTTTTTATAGGGAGTCCAGTAAAGAGATTGCTTTGAATCTCAGAAGAAACTAACCTCTGCACTTGCAAATTGTGTTTGAGCTGTTAAAAACTGTGAATACTTTGGTTTAAATGTATTTGATGTTATGAACTATTCTGAGTCTATGGGAGGTAAGGGAAAATGTTGTGGTTTTAATGTGAAATGTCCTTGCTCGGTTCATGCATTCGAAGCCTTAAGAGCGCCACAAATTTTGGTACTGTTTGAGAAGGTTTTGAAAACTTTAGTTGATGGAGTGTTGCTGTAAGAAGCATATTATTGGTGACATGCCTTGAGATATTTATGGCCTCTTCTCCTTGTTTATTTTTTGCTTCATGTACACACAGGGTAATAGATGGCCTCCAATTCCTGCTCCCATGCCTTCTCCACTGTAATTGAATGTGTCCTCTCAAACTATAAGCTATAATAAAACATTCTTTGATTAAATTACTTCGTGTCAAGAATCTTGTTTCAGCAATAAGAAAAGTAAGTAGTACATCAGTTATTGCTTGTGGTCTGTACTGTATAATTACCATCCTTTCATGATGTCCATGGAAACTTACCTCATATTCACAAACCTGTTATTCTACTTTGCTTTCTCTTGCTGTAAAAAGCCATGCCCAAAAGCAGCCTGGGAAGGTTATTTCCGCCTACAGGTTATAGTTTAACATCAAGTCAAACCAAGCCTGAGACAGAGTCAGGAGTTCAAACCAGGAGCATGAAGCAAAAACCACAAAAGAACACTTTTTTTTTTTTTGATTTTTTTTTTTTGTTTTTTTGTTTTTTTTATTTTTAATTAATTTATTCTTGTTACATCTCTATGGTTATCCCATCCCTTGTATCCTCCCATTCTCCCCTCCCTCCCATTTTCCCTTTATTCCCCTCCCCTATGACTGTTCCTCAGAGGGATTACCTCCCTCTGTATATGCTCATAGGGTATCAAGTCTCTTCTCAGTGACCTGCTGTCCTTCCTCTGAGTGCCACTAGGTCTCCCCCGCCCCAGAAGCAGAAAGACTCAAATGGTATATACTCACTTATATCTGCACACAAAAGAACACTTCTTATTGGCATTTTCCATGCTCTCATTCAGCTACTTTTTATGGATAGTCCAGGCCTTCTTACATGGTGTTGTTACAACCCACAGTAGAACGGGCCTTCCTACATCAATTTGTAATTAAGAAAACACCCTTTTCTAGCCCAATTGTCATCAGAGATGCTTCACCCAGCAACTAATCCAAACATTAGGCAGAGCTTAGAGAATACCACAGAAGAGGGAAAGGAAGGATTGTAAGGGTAAAGGGTACCACAAGAAAATCCACAGAATCTACTAATCTGATCCCATAGAGGCTCACAAAGACTGAACCAGGGAGCCTCCACGGACTGACCTGGGCACTCTGCACGTATGTTACAGTCATGTAGTGTGGGGAGCCATGCCAAATTCTGCCCTGTCAGAAATCCTGTGCTTAGGCTGCATGCTGTGACCTTCCAGTTGCTGACCTTTGCCTCAGGAGGTCTCGTGCTCTAGGCTATCTGTGGGGAACTGCAACTATGCTGGTACTGACCATTACTTGTTTTTGTCTGCAGTTAAAACTTCACTTGTTTTTGTCTGCAGTGGAAACATTGTGCTCCACTGGTTGCCTTCATTTTCCTTGTTTTGAGTCTCATTATTTGACCCTTGTTTTGCTTCCTCTTGGAGATTTTCCACAGTGCTGTTGGATTGCTGGTTCCTTCCCTACATAAGCAGCTCTGTTACTCCCAATAAACAGCATTCTCTTAGCACGAATGATCCATTGTTGTGTCATCTTTTCAATCCGCAGACACTCGCCATAGCCTAGATTAGCAGCGGGGGCGCTGCAATGTAGCTTGATCTTGTGGAACTGCTAACCATGGGAATAAGAGCCATCTCTGACTCTGTTGTTTGCCATTGGGACATTTTCCCCTACCAGGTTGCCTTGTCCTGCCTTAATAGAAGATGAGATGCCTAGTCTTACTGCAATTTGAAGTGTCATGGCTGGCTTCATCAAGGCTGGTGCTTTTCTGAAGAGAGACAGAGAAGAGGTGGATAGGTGGAAGAAGTGGAGAAAGGACTAGGAGGACAGGACAGGAGTAACAGGAAACTATGGTTGTGATGTGAAATAAATAAAATTAAAAGAGGAAAGAAAATGTTCTTCAAAATGTTCTTCTGTAGGCAAACCTGGTCCTCACAATTCTTCAATCAAAAATTCTTTCTTCCCAGTTGACTTTAGGTTTGTGACAAGTTGATAGTTGAAACTAATAATGACACAAAATCCATAATATATAGGGGATGAAACCTAAAATAACACTGAGAAACAGAAAAAGTCAGCATCAAAATATGTCATTTCTGGTATGCCCTATGTTGCAATGTCTTACTAGTGTTTTAATTATCACATATATGAAGCAATGGCATGTTCACGTGTTTGTTCTGGTTGATCCCCCTCTGTAGACTCTTCTACAGTTCTCCTCTCTGTTCTTCCTGCCATTTCCTCCTCCCAGCGCCCTTCTTTATGTCTTATGTCACACTTATGATCCCCCTTTTCGTTTATGGTACCCAGTACCCTTTCTAGTTTCATTACCTATATCCCATTCTCCTCTCTCTCTCTCTCTCTCTCTCTCTCTCTCTCTCTCTCTCTCTCTCTCTCTCTCTCTCTCTCTGTCGTGTGTGTGTGTGTGTGTGTGTGTGTGTGTGTGTCTGTGCGCGCGCGCACGCGCGCGCGCGTACACAGCATGCAGGTGGTGTTCTGGAGGAGACGGAATAACAGGCAGTTTTGAGCCACCTGACATGAATGCTGTGAACTGACTTAACTCAGGCTCTGTGGAACATATTATTAAGCCCATGTAACCACAGAATATCTTCAAATCAGGGGACATTGTTTTAAGCTAGCATTTGAAAGCAAGCAAATGCTTCTAAAATAAAGTGGGATTTTAAAAAAATGAACAAAGGATTGTGATTAGACCCAAACTTTTGGTTTTGGTCTTCAACTAACAAAACTTTTCAACATCAGAATATAAAACAATTTCATTTAAATTTAAATTTTAAATGCTGCTGGCTCTCTTCTTTCTTTTCACCTGCTTTTTATTGTCTATTTATTTGTTTTGTGTTGGCAGCGAGAGAATATCAGAAAGTCTTCCATTATTTTGTACTATTCAGTGTGAATTTGCCAAGAAGCATTACACAGTTAATGAAAGGGAAAATAGAATTCTTTGAGCTTTTACTTTGACTGAGATGAATATTTCCTACTTTGTCTTACCTTTCATTTGTCATAGAGGTGAAGGGGATCTGGAAGGAGGAGCTGGAGGAGAGAAAATAATGTAATCAAAATATATTGAATACATATCAATTAATTAAGAAAAAAGAAATTGTTGAGCACAAATAAGGAATAGCAGAATTTTTACAGTCTGACGAAGGGAATAAAGATATTGAAACAAAAAATGACACCATATTTTCCAGTGTTTCCCAAAAAATAATACAAGTTAGATGACAAATAGAACATATGCAAAAAATGTTTTTGTTTTGAGCTGTTGCTGTTTTAAAAGACAGCATGGAGGAACTGAGGGTATCCGTTAGTTCAAAAGGTGAGATGCACAAAAACAGAAAACAGGGAGCAAAGGATGAGGCTAAGCAGTTATCCCTGAAGCCAGGACCCATGTGAAAGCACAGTCTGACTTTGAGAAGAAAATAGTCAAACTCAAGTGTGTGATATTTCACATTTTTAAATGACAACAAAAGCTTTCATCTAAAAATGAAAAATTAACATCAGAAAGAAAAATTTTTAATTCTGTCATGAAAGGCAATACCAAGAAAGTTCTGGAATTTGAGAACTTAAGACTTGAACTAATTCCTACCTTGAAAAGCATCCCAGCACCAGAGCATTTTGGAGTTGGAAAATCTAAAGGATGTTATCAGGTCTAGTCGCAGAAACGCAAACTTCATAATGAAGAGGTGGTATATCTACAATTGCTCTTGTCAATCAAACCACATGAAGATCATAACATTATGAATTACATATTTTCAAAATTCTCTTGTCATGAAATAATGTTACCTGAACAAGAATTCTATATATCTCTCTGTTAAAATTACATCTTTAACTTGAAGATACATATTTTGACTTTAAAAAATAAGTTTTTTATGTACTATACTTTCTCAACCTCATAAAGGTCAACAAACTTAAACTGCCTTCTGTGTTAAGTTACGTTTTCTGCTTCTGTGAAAGAAATGAAAAATAAAAACTTGAAGAGGCTTTAATTTGTGTCCACAGTTGAAGGCACATAGCCCATTATTACATGAAAGAAATGGAACAAGATGGATCTTGATCTGCCCATCATAATGTTCTTGTAGGTTTCTAGGACCGTCTGGATCCTTCTATTTCCTCATTCTCCATGATTCTCTTACCTAGAGTCCCAATAGGATATCCTCCCCTCTGTCCCACTTTCCTGGTAAATGAAGACTTTCATGGGACATATCCCTTGGGTTAGTGTCCAGATATAAGTGAGTATATACCATTTGACTCTTTCTGCTTCTGAGTTAACTCACTCATTATGATTATTTCTAGTTCAATCCATTTGCCCACAAATTTTGGGAATTCCTTGTTTTTAATAGCTGAGTAGTATTCCATAGTATATATGTGGGGCCCAGGTGTCCTGTTCAAACTATGGCACCAGCCAAGGACAATACATGCAGTAAACTTTGAACCCCTACCCAGATCAATCCAATGGACAGGACATTCTCCACAGATGAGTGGAGAGTGGGGTCTGACTTTCACACGAACTCTGATGCTCCATATTTGACCATGTCCCCTGGATGGGGAGACCTGGTAGCACTCAGAAGAAGGATAGCAGGCTACCAAGAAGAGACTTGATACCCTATGAGCATATACAGAAGGAGGTAATCCCCCTCAGTCAGAGTCATAGTGGAGGGGAGTAAGTGGAAAATGGGAGGGAGGGAAGAATGGGAGGATACAAGGGATGGGATAACAGTTGAGATGTAATATGAATAAATTAATAAAATATATTTTTTAAAAAGATGGATCTTGATTTTCAGTTCCCTTTCTTCATCATTCCCATCATTTGCAGTGTAAGACCATCATGGTCTGTGAAAGATTATGCCCCCACTTAGGGGGCAAAGTCAGAAGTCTACTGTGTCAGAAGAGGATCTCAGAAGAGGATGTCATCAGAAAGGACTGAAGAAGGCACTTGTAGGCTTCTTTTCCACGTGAAATATTCATAGATAGTGTTAAAGACAGAAAATGCATGATTTGGTTGACCTTCTAAAGCACTCACTCACTCTAGCTGCTGTAATGATGGCTAGTTTAAAAAAAAAGAAGAAGCAGAGTTTAGCTAAAAAAAAATTCTCAGATAATAATCTAAGTTAACTATGGTAATGGGTTCAGGCAACTAGGGTAAGTGGAGAATTGTTAGATGCTAGGTACATACTATAAAACTCAACTTTCTTAGTCATAATGTAGCAAAATGTAACATTTGATTCATTAAGAAGAAAAAGCAAAGCAGAAGATGTCAAAAGTATTTTGCATCTTGTAGAATCTCATCCCAAATTGTCTTTTCAAATACCATTATCCCTAATTCCCCTCTAACACTGACAAGTGATGATTAACTTCTGAATATGGTGTGTGTAACTAGGTAATGACCTTGACCAGACATCAGTCGATTTTCTGTTTACTTCATTTCATTTTCTGCATGAACTAACATCCCTCCATTTACAAAATATGCAGATTTCTCAAGCCCATGAAGACTTCTTTAGATATCCTGGTCCTTGTCTCTGATCTCTTCTGTAGGCTGGAAACGCATTATAGCAAAATGAAGCACATCCAGATAAAAGAAAATTGCATCCCACTCAGTTCTGTCTTTAGGAAAACATATGCTTAAAACTCATAGTATGTTTCTTACATAATCACAGAATCGAGTCACATATAAATCAGAAAACAAATAATTGTATCAGAAGTTTATGTCAGAAGCAAATCTTGTAACCATGAGTATAAAATGTGTTTAAGTCATTTTAGCTACTAAAAGCAATGCAGTCTGGAGATCAGGTTAGAGGAAGATGATTTTACAAAACAGCAGAGGTTTGGGTATATATACCAGGAAGACCATAGAATACTGACATGATTTTTGATAAATAAGTCAGAAATAAACACTGGAGGGGGGAAGGCTCTTCAACAAATGATGCTGATTATACCAGACAACTACATGTAGAAGAATTCAAATAGATCATAATTATCACTAAGAATAAGACTCAACTCCAGGACCCTCTGGATCCTTCTACTTTGCTATTCTCCCATGCTTCTCTCATCTAGAGTCCCAATAGGATGTCCTCCCCTCTGTCCCAGTTTCCTGGTAAGTGAAGGCTTTCATGGGACATGCCCCTTGGGCTAGAATGCAGATATAAGTGAGTATGTACCATCTGAGTCTTTCTGCTTCTGGGTTAACTCACTCATTATGATCATTTCTAGCTCAATCCATTTGCCTTATTTGACCATGTCCCCTGGAGGGGGAGACCTGGTGGCACTCAGAGGAAGGATAGCAGGTTACCAAGAAGAGACTAGATACCCTATGAGCATATACAGGGAGAGGAAATCCCCCTCAGGAACAGTCATAGGGGAGGGGAATAAGGGGAATATGGGAGGGAGGGAAGAATGGGAGGATATAAGGGATGGGATAACCATTGAGATGTAACAAGAATAAATTAATAAAAAGTTTTAAAAAAACTTGCAACAAAAAAAAGACTCAACTCCAAATAGATCAAAGACCTCAACAGAAATCCAGTACCTGATAGAAGAGAAAGTGGAGGATAGCCTTAAAATCACAGAACAAGACATTCTGAACAGAGCACTATTAGTGTAGGCAATAAGTGCAATGATTAAAAAATGGGACCCCATGAAACTGCAAAGCTTCTGCATGGCAAATACATGGGCATTTGGACAAAAGAGCAGCCTACAGAGTACGAAAAGATTTCACTAGCTATACATCTGATAAGATGTTACTATATAAAATATTCAACTAATTCAAAAAACTAGATATCAAGAAAACAAACAACCCTGTTTAAAAGCAGGCACAGACCCAAACAGAATTCTCAATAGAGGAACCTCAAATGACTGACAAACACTAAGAAATGTTCAACATCCTTAGCTATTGGGGAAATCCAAATCAACAGTACTTTGAGATTTAATCTTACACATGTCAAAATGACTAAGACTAATGAAACAAATGAGAGCTCTTTCTGATGAAGATGTGGTATAAGGAACACCATCCATTGATGTTGGAATTGGAAACTTATACAGTCACTGTGAGTTAGTATAATGGTTCCCCAGGAAGATGGGAACGGATCTACCTCAAACCTCAACTATACCACTCTTCAGCCTATATCCAAAGGACATATCCTATCACAAAGACACTTGCTCAATTATTTTCATTGCTGCTTTATTCATACTATCCAGAAATTAGAAAACACTGAGATGTCCCTCAACAGGAAAATTGAAAATGAAAATGTGGTACATTTACATGATAGAGTATTACTCAGCCATTAAGAAAAAGAAAGTTATGAAATTCACAGGAAAATGGATGAAAATAGAAAAAAATCATTCTGAGTAAGGTATCTCAGACCCAGAAAGACAAATACTGTATGTACTTGCTTATATGCGGATATTAACTCTTAAGTCAATGATAACCAAGCTACATTCTACTGAACCACAAATATAAGGTATGCAGCAAGTTATTAGGGAGGACAGATAGATTTCACATGGAAAGGAAAATAGAATAGCTAGTTATAGATGGATGGATGTTAATAGTGTAATGGTAAAGTCAAGAGGGGAGAGAAATGAAGAAGGGAATATGGGAAGAAATAGCTAAAATTAAGTGACATTTGAGGGATACTATTAAAAGCTAATATAGTAGAGTCATACTAAAATATATACATATGAAGACAATCTAAGTAAAATTACCAAATGTGGAGAGAGACATATTTTGTCACAAAATGAAACCTCCAACACCAAGGCTGATCTAATTGAGTTGCTGCCCAAAAGAGTTCCACAGTAATTCTCAGACAACCCAGGCTGTGACTAAGACTGTAGATTCTTCTTCACAAAATGTCAGCAAGGCTTCATTGCTGAAGACAACACCTAAGTAACTCACTGAATATTGAGAACTCAAGCTGGTGTTACATAGACCCTTTTCACTGTGTTCTAACATCTCTGATACAGGAATGTACTCTGCATGCTACCAAAAGAGAAAAGAAAACATCAAACCTACTGCAAACTCTTTGATCTGCAATGCTATCACGCCTGCAAAATATCCTAGTGTAATGTTTGCAGAAATTTTCTGAGAATAGTCATTCAATATCTAACTGGACTGAAGGTCCACCCCATGATAAAATGTAGAACACTGAGAAACCTCTCCAGCACCATGTCTGCTTGTGCACTACCATGCTATTGGCCATAATGACAATGGACTAAACTTCTGAATGGTAAGCCAGCCCCAATTAAATTCTGACCTGTGAAAGAGTCGCCGTGGGTGGTTATGGTGCTTTACAGAAGTAAAAACTGTAACTAAGACACTGGATGCCTCCAACAGTTCACTCTTCTCATAGCATTCATAGAGAACCTTGTGAAAGAGGAGGCAGAAAGAGTGTAAGAGCCAGGGGGAATGGAGGGCACCAAGAAAACAAGGCCCTCTAGATCAATATGAGAAAAACTCAAAGGAACTTAGAGAGACTGAAGCAGTATGCAAACAACCTCCTGTTCCCGCCTAAATTTGGGTTTACATCTGTGCATTTATGTGGGAGAGAGTAGGTGCAGAAGCCTGGAAACTAGAAAAGAACTCATGAGAGATGATTTAAGGGTGCATTGGAGGTTAGAATACATGTGATATGGATGTAGAATGGGAAATAGTTAGGATATAAAGTCTTGAGGAGGTGAAAGAAAGAGAGCTAGAGCACAGAAGGGAATCAAGTTGAATGATATATAAAACACTATAAGAAAATCTATGTTCAGTAAACCAGATAAACAGTAGAATTATCAAAAGAGTTTAACTGAGGTATCTTGTGTTACTGAATAATGTTGCATCTAGAAACCACAAATTATTAAATTAAAATCTCAGTTCTGGAAATGGACCATCTCCCTACAAAGGAGGCCCTGAAAACAATACAGCAACTGCCACTGTATTTGGTTGCTCACCAGAACTGTAAGGTATGACTATTAATCTGATGACAGGACATAGAAAAATCATGATGTAGCTGAGATGAAAGCTTTCTCCATGTTGGCTAGTCCTCATAACACTGGCAGGTATTATGCAGGCTGCTGGAAGAGAACTGTCATCAGTGCCTGTTTGCCATACTACAAACTAGTAAGACAGGATGTATCCACTGATATAAAAGTAGTAAGTCTGTAAGTGGGGTAACCAACCACTTTCTAATTGGAACTAAGTCCCACTTCACAGGAGGGAAATCAGATCTGTTTTATATTGTAAATATATTCAAAAGCTTGTAAGTACAGAGGTCACTAGGGATGGAAGCTACAGTTATTGTTTTTCTGAATAGATAAACATTAGTAGAAGTTAGCTTCAAAATAGCTATATTGTAGATGGACAAATTAAATGGGATCAGAGAACATCACAGAAGGGGGCATTGCAAGAGCTAAAAAACCAGGTTGTTCACTATGAAATAATACCTTGTACATGTGATACATGAATTCTTCACAATATAGATGCCTAAACAAGACATGTACAGTAGCACCAGTTACCAACCCAACATGGATACGGAAAATCTTACAAGGACCCACTCCTACATGAAGAGGCACAATCAATTGCTTCTAAAAGAGAGAGAATCTGTTCTCTCTAGGGATGACCTCTGTTACATTATCCAATTCCAAATGGTAAGCCTAAATATATGATCAACAAAAATAGATTCAGAGGTGTGTGTGTGTATGTGTGTGTATATGTGCATGTGTATTTGTGTGTGTTACAATTAAAGAAGATAAGTTCATGAAGTTGAGAGGGAATTGAGGAAGGGGCGAAAGGAGAAATTATAGGGGAAATATGGACCCGAAATTATATAAATATAGCATAGAATTCTCCAAAAAATCATTGTAAACAAGAATTTTAAACTAGTATATTTATTCCCAAGGGTTAGCATCTATGTCAGATTTTTTTCAGAAAATTTCTTTTTGTGGTGATCATCTCTAATTATAAGCATTAATACTGGTCAAAATGAGGAAAATTTCGGCAAAAGATGAGTTCTCATTCACATATGTATTACTCTCTCATGTCACAAAATGAAGGATGGAAAGACTACCGAAGCAAAAGATGGGACAACGTACTGTAAAACAGGAATGACAATGCCACTGCACTCTTGAACTTACAGCAGCTGCTACTACCTCCACAAGACTGGACTTGCCAACAGCCTACCATGGAGAAGGAAATAAACTTACAACTCTACACATTCCTCTGAGTATTTATAGATAGTTAATAGCAGATTAGGAAGAAGAGCCCATGAGTCCCATACCTCCCTGAGAATCTACAGACAGGCAGGAAATAATTCATGAGGGAAAGAAAAGCAGTTTCTTCAGTGGCGTAGCCATTGAGAAGATGCTCAGGCTTCTGTAAACACTCCTTCACTCATACTCTTTCCAGCAACCCTAAAGAAATTCATTATGTCACCAAGGAAGTAAACGAACAAGACATAGACCAGGGACAAGATGGCGTACTAAAGCTGATCGGTGTGAGTGAAAGGAAGACATGAGATGGTAACGGGGACAACATGACCAAAATACACTACACATGTAGTAAAATGCCATAATCAAATGCATTGTTAGGTCTAAATAATATATGCTGATTTAAAACAAACAAAAAATAAATGGCAGTTGTCAGACTAGCGGTCAGCAAGGCAAGAAGACACATTCAGTTATTTGGGAGCTTTTTTCTAAACAAGCAGCATCTTGGAGAGACACATTGAGAAGACAGCAACCTTTTAAAGGAGTCAAACATCCAATTGACCTGAAAAGGCATATTTAAAATGATGGAGGTTGAGGGCTGGGCATGGTGGTGTACTTTTGTAAGCCCATGACTTGGGGGGAAGACCCATACAGAGTTCAAGTCCAGCCTGATCCACACAGTAAGATCCAAGCCACCAAGAACACCTAGTGAGAGAAGGAAAGAAAGAATGAAAGAAAGAAAGAAAGAAAGAAAGAAAGAAAGAAAGAAAGAAAAAAGGGATAAGGAAGGAAGAAGTGAGAGGGAGAGAGGGGGAAGTGAGAGAAAGAGATTTTAAAAGATTTGTAAGTTTCCACCTACAAAGCCCAACTTAAAGACTTCAATCCTCCTTAAATACCCTAAGTTGGCTGTATTTGTCTTAATGAAGCCATGTCCTGGGGTTCTATTGCTCCCCAAAGAGAGGGAGACTTGTGAGAAGCAATCTTAGACACCTTCTGACCTCCGTAGCATAAGATAAGAGGATAACGTGTACACATGTGCTGCATTAGCAGAAGCCAGGTTCTAGGTATTATCTGCACAGGCAGGCTGAGTACAGTATCTTGCATTTCATGACTAAGCTTTAGACAAGAACTATCTACAATCACTAAAGTAAATGAAGTGGATGTGAAGTAAGTTAGAGAGGCATCCATGGGAAGGTATGATAGTCTCACATTTCACTCTGTTCATTTTCCTTACATCTTCTCTTGGTGTAGTCACTAAGTACTGTTCTCCTCCTTGCCAAATCCTGTCTTCTGTGTCCAATGACTCACTCAATTAGCATCCTTAAGCATCAACTGTTTTGTTCTGTGCACTGAAGCTGAAATGAGAAATACTATAAACAATGAGGAAGAAGGCAGTCACATCCTGGTCTCTGAAGTCCCACTATTCGAGATGGCCATTCCAGCCAGAGAATGTAAGGACCTTAGAAAGTCATGTGTATTTTCAAAGTGAAATCTGGAATAACTTGTCAAGTTAACAAGCCAATGTAATTCAGAAAGAAAATGATTCAGAAACAAATAATATTTAATAAAAAAATTTGGATACATGTTTAAAAGTTACTAAAGTTTAGCATATTAAATAAAAAAACTTTCACAAAATTAGTGAATTCTGCTCTTAAAAACAATACTAAGGCATTTTGACAAACTTATTACAAAATTAATTATATGAATATGAATAATTATATGAATAATCAACAAATACAACTGGTTAATATTTTTGAAAGAAGTGTTAACTTGACTAGATAAAATTTTTCACAACTTATATTAGTACAGGTTCTAATATGAATGTTTATAGCCTTGATGTAAAATTTATAAATAAATAATAAAAATACTAATACTTTAACTATAAGAAATTATATTTGTCTTCAAAATGTCACTTATACAATTCATATGCAAAGTTAAATGGAGATATATTTGGTATATATGAATATGAGATAAATATACAAAATGGATACAAACAAACACTTTTACAAATATAATAAAGAAAAACATGGTTAAGGAATATCAACTAACAGATGAAACACACATATTAAATATGAATATATTTAGCCTTATTATCAATTACACTAAAATTATAAAAATTAATAAAGTCATAGTGTGAGCACCAGCAAGCTTTTGTACTAAAACCATGGGCTAGAATACTAAGGAAATAATACTTACTGCTGTTCAGGGAAAAATAAGTTGTTTACTGAACTTTTGTTGATCCTTTTCAGAACATGTGGAGGAACACAAGGGAGTGCTATTAGCTTAAAGCACATTTACAGAATTCAACCTGTACTAATGTGAGACATCCACAAATTACACTGCAGTTGTTCCTGTAATGTTATTCATAATAAAAATTTAAAAATCTAAGAATAGAAAATTAATCAGGCACATGGGAGCTATTAAATGTGGTGTTTTAAAAAATCCCACAGTGTATTTTGTCTAGTGGTGTTATGGGAACAACATATACCTCTAAATTTCACAATAACTAGCACTTTTATGCTGTGCACTTATATATCAGTATGCAAATGGTTTGTAGATATATAGCTATATTGATATCGATATGTTGGCATTGCTCCTTCTCCTGATGAGATTTCTTGCTCTCTGGGTGTCTCATACCTGTCTATATGCACACACACACACACACACACACACACACACACACACACACACACACCACATCACATCACATTTTCTCAAAAATAAGTTCTTTTAATAACCAAGTATGGTAATAACCAGTAATAGTAAAATGTTTAGTTTTAAAGGTTAAAATCACTAATCTCAATTGCAAAGTTTTCAAGAACTATCAAATTTCTACAGGCATATACAGGTTAACTATTACCTAGGAATAATGAAAGAGTAGCTTTAACGTAAAATCAAGGGTGTTAGCCATGTTCCTGGTACAGCCATTCCTCATGCCATGCTTGAGGCCCAGGTCTTTCCTTTGGGTGCTTTTTCTGCTGGGTTCTACTGTAGAAAACAGTATCTTCCCCTTATTCATAGTTCTCTGTGGTTTCAGTGACCTGAGTTAACCATTGCCAAAAATGTTGATGTTTCCCAATTCTTTATTAAAAAAGCAAGACCACATTTTCATAAACTTATGTTAGTTCATATATATTTTTCTTCTTATCATGTTATTGTTCTTAATCTTTTATTGTACAGACTAGATAAGTGAAACTTTAAGTATGTATAAATGTGGGCCAATATAGTATATGTAGAGTTTTAGCATTATTTGTATTAGCATAAGGCATTCATTGAGGGTCTTGAAATGAATATTTCCCCTGTGAAAATTAAGGCATTCTTGACTGAAAAGAAACAAGTGAAAAATATACCAAGCATGACGTCAGGAAGGACACAGTTCTTCCCTCATTCAATTTTTCTCAAGTTAAAAAGGCAATCTAATGGGAAGATAGCTCCTACATTAACAATTTTTATGTCAACATTTGCAATCCAATACCAATATTTCACACTAACATGAGAAGAAAAGGTCTAGTGAGCAAAACAACACAGATACGTGGTCTGGGGAAGCAGAAAGAAGAAGAAAGGGGAGTGGCAGGGAAAGGTGACTCTCCAGAGTCTGAAGCATCATGAGCATATCTGCCATGAACAGACCTGGAAAGGGCAAACTCTGAGTCATGAGGATCCCTCTTGAATTCATTTTCTGTGTGCCTATTTTCTTCCACTCTCAAGACTCTAATTCCGAAGGCACAGAGAGAGAAAACCAATTACCATGGGAAAATGAGAACATTGCTAATGGTTGGTTTTTCTCACCTTTGATTGGTGGCTTTATGAGTCTCTGTAATTTTTAGCTATTGCTTAAAGATACTGACTTCATTTACACAACTGGTAATAAACATATTTTTTGTTTATAGTACTATTAACATCTGCCATAGACATAATGTCCTTAAATGTATATCATATAATATATATTAATTTGTATATGAAATAATCAAATCAGCCAAAAGTTTGGCATATTGTAATTGAGTTCTCCTGATGACTTATAACAATGATGCCTTACTTACTCTGTAGAGCAGTTAGTTCCTTAAACTTCCCTGTTATTGATCCAAGTGAATTTTAAATCAAGCGTCATTCTGCTTTTTGTGTAATGAAGATGGGTATTAAACTTGCATGCTGATGAGTATTGAATTGATTACTATATAAATTTTATATTGCCACACAGAGCTACATTTTTGTCATTTTTAACAGAATATGAGTCAGAATATACAAATGTAAACAGTAAGCTCTCTTTAAAACCATTTCCTCACTGAACATACAAATGCAATTTAATTTCAAATAGGAAACAGGAAGTAATCTTCAACAAACTAGAAAGTGATTTTCAGTATACACAGTAGTAGTGTTATTAGTACAGTATTTTCAATTTCTTGGGATCAATATTCCAGGAAACAATAGTTTTCCTCACTTGCACTGCAAAGATTGCTATTGCATTCAACATAGCATGGTTTTGAACTATATATCATCAAGGCAAAAATACAGATGATAAATAAATGGCCAGGGCATGAGTTACAGCAGAACTCAAGACTATTAACTCCGAGATCTCAAAATAATGTTGATGTAAGAAACCTATGATTTCTGATTGTTTTGAATAGGTTTTAAAATCTTGAACAAACTCTGGGCTCTGGGAAAAGCATAGAAAATTGAGATAGCTCATTCGAATTGAGATCATTTTGTGTTTATGCATCATATTCTTACCAAATAAGTGAGCCCGGGGTTCACATGGAATTCCTTCTAATGCTGAGATACATTCAGGATTTATCTAGGCATGTGTCTATGAGACTTCAACAATTGTAACACTTTGTGACTCTGAGAATTGAGTAAAGCAGGTGTGGTCACAGGAGACTTTATGGGCCCAACTAAAATCCAACCCTGTGTCACAGCATTTGAAAGTAAAATTTGATCCTTAGGCAGCTTTCCAGGTCCACAGTTTATACCTTCTATGATTTTCCTTCCTTCTCCAAATGAGAGTTGGAAAGATAAGTTCTAGGAGCATTCTAAAGACTAAAAATGAAGAACATGTCTTCAGAACTCTTTAGAAAAAATGGACCTTAGAATAATGTAACCAAAAAAATAGATAAATAAATAATGAATAAATAAATAAATAAAAAGGAAATATGTCATGTGTTTTAAAGGACCAGTTTGATTTTGTAAACACCAGATTATCTTCAGCCACATATAGGGTTGATTATGAAGAGAAGTTTCATACTATTAGGACCACAGAGATTATATATTTAAAGGAAGCATGGGGCTACTTTGTCCTTGCCAATGTTTCCCAACCAAGGCTCATCCTATCACAGATTTGCAGTTTAGTGATAACCTAATAAAGAAAGCTATGCTTAACTGTCTGAGTAAACCACTTATGAGTGTTATGAAATCAGTGAACATTACATTTTAACTATGTTTACAATCATGATTTCTAAATATTAAAATTTAAACACAATAATTAAAGAACTAAGTCACTTTGGTGACCCAAAACATCAAAATGTCTAGCAGTTTGAATTGAGAAAATAAATTGGAATTACATTATTAATACAAATAATTACTGAACCAGTACTGTTTATATTTATGTGGCACAAGCGATTTATTTTAGTGGAATATGTCAACCTCACTTCCCCCTGGCAGGGCTGCCTTGCCAGGTAAAAGGGGAAGAGGGTGCATTCAGTCCTGACACAACTTGAAGAGCTAGGGTGGATTGGTGGGGGAAATCCTCTCTTTTGTGGAATGGGGGAGTGGGGCAGGTGGAAGAAGCGGGAGGGAGGGGCAAGGGTGGGACCAGGAGGAAAGGAGTGAGAAGGCTATGATCAGGCTGTAAAGTGAGTTAAGTAAGTGAGTAAGTAAGTAAGTTTTTTTTAATTAAAGAAAAAGAAAGACATACTTCCAAGATGGCAGTGGCCAGGACCTGCTATAACTAAGTGGCAGAAGATCAGAGACTGTTGTTACAGTAACGTAACTGCTGACTTCCAAATACTGACTTCAGTATTTCCCATATGGGAGGGACATCCTGAGAGCTGGGGATGCAATAGTCTCCCAATTCCAGGAGTTGATCAAAGTCCCAGACCCGTAAGGCCTGGTGCGTTCTGTCTATACAAGTGCTGGTCCCCAATTCCAGGGGCACTCTGCTCCACAATCAGACCTTGGATTCCTCCTGCTCTCCCAAGGGAAGTACCTGGACACAGGAGTCAGCATCCCAATCCCCAATCCATGATTCTGCTGGTCCCCCTCTAGAGGTCAGCTGGACAATAAAAGCATGCAGCGCTCTGGGACCAAGATGGCAGAGCCCAGCTGAGTCTGAGTGCCAGAAGCACCGAACCTGCTTAGCTACCAAGAGACTGTGTGGCTGAATACGAAATCTTAAAGTCAGCATCCATACACTGTGCAGCTGACTTCATAATGTCATTGACCTCTTATGATCTGCCTTATCTACCCAACCTACTTGGCACACAGCTGCAACGGGCAAGTAGGGGGCCCAAGCAACCTTCAACTTAGTACCCTCTCTCTCTGATGATTCTGGATCTGACTGACTCACCTGGGACAAGGCCAGCAAAAAGGAGCTCTACTCAGGATCCAACACACATTCTCCATCGCCATTTCAAGGAGGCCTGTGGGGGAGCCTGAGCAATATTCATCATAGAGAACTCACCACCTACTCCCACACTGTCCGATCATCATGGACCACCAACCCGCTAACACCAGAAAAAAGATGGCTAGAGGTCAACATAAGCACACAAGCAACAAAACCTAGGGCTATATGACACCACTGGAAACAAGCCATCCTAGAGATACTTGTACTGAAGTACAGAAAACAATCTTAAATCTGAGGCTATGAAAATGATAGAGGCCTTAAAAAGGGAAAATAATTCCCTCGAAGAAATAAAGGAAAGTATGATTAAATAGGTGAAGGAATTGAATGAATCGCTTAAAGAAATACAGGAAAATACAATCAAACAGGGGATGGAATTGGATATAAAACTGCTTAAGACCTAAAAATGGAATTAGAAACAATAAAGAAAACAC
The DNA here is from genome assembly GCA_907169655.1 of Acomys percivali. Taxonomy (NCBI): domain Eukaryota; kingdom Metazoa; phylum Chordata; class Mammalia; order Rodentia; family Muridae; genus Acomys; species Acomys percivali. The sequence goes on along the minus strand of OU015743.1, from coordinate 103,560,692 downwards.
AATCTGAGGCAATCCTGCAGATTGAAAACCTAGAGAAGAGGAACTACAGATGCATGCCTAGAAACTAGACAACTGAACAACTCCCTACTCAATGTCCAATGGGTCAGGGCTGAAAGAAAGAAAGAAATCACAGACTTTCTAGAATTCAATGAAAATGAAGGCACAATATACCCAATCTTATGGGACATAATGAAAACAGTACTAAGAGGAACTTTCATAGCATTAAGTACCTTCATAAAGAAACAGTAGAAATCCCATACTAGCAAAATAACAACATACCGGAACACTCTAGAGCAAAGATAAGCATATACACCAAAAAAAAGAGTTCACAAGGAAATAATCAAACTCAGGGCTGAAATCAATAATTTAGAAACAAAGAGAATGATGCAAAGAATCAATGAAACCAAGAGCTGGTTCTTTGAGAAAAAATCAATATGATAGACAAAGCCTTATCCAAACTAACTAAAAGGCAGTAGGAGAGTATCCAAATTAACAAAGTCAGAAATGAAAAAAGATACATAACCAGAGAGGCTGAGATAATAAAAAAAAAAACCTAAAGGAAATGGGCAATTTTATTGAAAGATTCAACTTACTAGCTTTAAATAAATATCAGGTTAACAATTTGATCAGTCAGTCTCTACAAGACCTAAGGAAAATAGAAACGGTCATCAAAAGTCTTTTGACCACAAAAAGCACTTGGCCAGATGGTTTTCACTCAGAAATCTATCAGACATTCAAAGAAAAACTAATATCAATACTACTCAAACTATTCCATAAATTAAAAACAGAAGAAACATTGCCAAACTCTTCCATAGTTATCCTGATAATGAAACTACATAAAAACTGTTCAAAGAAAGAGAATTTTGATCAAATTTCACTCGTGAGCAATTTACAAAAATACTCAACAAAATACTCACAAACCAAATCCAGGAATACATCAAATATATCATCCACCACAATCACGTAGGCTTCATCCCAGGGATGCAAGTATGGTTCAACATACAAAACTCTGTCGATGTAATCCACTCTATGAACAAACTGAAGGAAAAAAATCACATGATCATCTCACTATATGCAGAAAAAGCCTTTGATAAAACCCCTTTATGATAAAAGTCTTGGAGATATCAGGGGTACAAAGCCTATACATAAACATAATAAAGGCCTATATAGCAAGCTAATAGCCAACATCAAATTATTGGAGAGAAACTCAAAGCAATCCCACTAAAATCAGGGACAAGGCAAGGCTGCCCACTATTTTCAGATCTCTTCAATCAATCCGGCTTTTTCTCAGAAAAGTGGGAATAGCACTACTTCAAGATTCAGCCATACCACTCCTGGTTATATACCCAAAAGACAGTCCACCATACAACAAGGCCAATTGCTCAACTATATTCATAGCAGCCTTATTGTAATAGTCAAAATCTAGAAACAAGATGGATGTCCTTCAACCAAAGAATAGGTAAAGAAACTGTGGTACACGTACACAATGGAATACTACTCAGCTATTAAACCCAAAGAAATCATGATATCTGCAAGAAAATGGATAGAACTAGAAAAGATCATCCTGAGTGAGGTAACCCAGACCCAAAAAGACACATATGGTATGTACTCATGTAAAAGTGGATTTTAGCCATATAGTATGAGTTTAATGTACTACAGTGCACAGACCCAAAGAAGGTAAGTAACAAGGAGGATCAAAGGGAGAATGTTTAAATCTCACTCAGAAGGGGAAATAGAATAGACAAGAGTTAGGGGTTGAAAAGAGGGAACGTGGTAGGATAGGGAGTGGCAGAGAGATATGAAGGTGGAGATCAGAACTCAGAGAATGGGGTAGGAGGATAGAAGGCCTGCAGGGAAAAGAAACTGTGGGTGAGAGCATCTGTGTAACAAGCTGGGGACTAAGTCAGAGTAGGCGCCTAGGAAATATGAAGGGAACTCTAGAAGAGACGCCTAGTGGCAGGGGCAATAGAGACTGAAGAGGACACCCTCTAACTGGACAAGCCTCCTAACAGAAGGAAGGAACACCAAGCCACCCACAAAAACATCAACTCAAAACTCACCCCGCCTATAACATCTGCAGGGATAAAAATAAAGGAGATAGAGCAAAGATTGAGGGAATGCCTAACTAATGCCTGGCCCAAACCCGGCCCCACCCCATTGGAGAGGGCCAACCCCTGATACTATTAAGGATACTTGCTATGCTTGCAGAGAGGATTCTATCAGAGTGGTTCTCTGAGAGGTTCCACCCCACAGCACCTCAAAAGAGATGCTGAGACTCCCAGCAAAACATTGTGCAAATCATGGGGAATCTTGCTGTAAAGGTGGGGGGGGGGACATGAGAAAAGGACATAGAGATGACAGGAGCACACAAGAAGACCAGCAAGGCCCACTAACCAGGGCCCAGAGGGGCTTGTGGAGACTGAAGCACCAACAAAGACCATGCATAGACTGGACCCTAAGTCCCACACACAGATGTAGCTGGTGGGCTGCTCAGGCTTCATGTGGGTCCTCTAGTAAGGAGAGAGGAGTCTGTCTCTGACATGGACTCTGTTGCCAGCTTTTTTATCACTCTCCCCTGGCAGGACTGCCTTGCCACAAAGGAAGAGGACATGCTCAGTCCTGATGTAACTTGATGAGCTATGGTGGTTGGAAAGTGGGGCTCTCCTTTTCAGAGGAATAAGTTCAGGGGGCATAAAAGGGAGAGAAGGAGGGTGGGAATGGGATGTGAAGAGGGATGGGGCTACAACCAGGATGTAAAGTGAAAATATAAATAAGTGAATGAATGAATGAATAAATAAATAAATAGATAGATAAAATTTGAAAATAAATATAAATTTTAAAAAGGAAAGGGAAAGTCATACAGGGAGTCAATATTATTTTTTGTAATCCCTCCTCCCATTTTTAAAGAAACAGGTTTAAGAAAAATATTTATATAAATGTGAAACTGATGATGTGTTAAAAACTCTGGACACTGTAGAGTGATAGTGTTGAATTTTCCATGGATATTAGAATCAGATATTTATATGGTTATGAGGATATATGGAAAACCCACCAAAACATTCCAGTGGATGAGTTCCTGTGAGTGGAATTTAGGGCATGCATTAATTTTGTCAGAGAACTCTATTGAGAAGGTGTCTGAGTATTTTGTCAAAGGCCTAAAAAATAAGATTACAGATCCTGTCACATCAACCAGTAAACAAGAAAATTACTCACAGATTTGCTTAGAGGCAATTTGATGGAAGGATTTTCTTATCCGCTGTTCCCTTTTCCCAGATGAATCTAGTTTGTATCAAGATGACAAAAAAAATCAACTGGCACGGGAATATTGATATATTAGTAGTATCCTGAATGTTTGCATAATCGTTTTAGCTACACCAATGATATGCATTATATCTGGAAATACAGTCTTGTCACACACAATGCATTTACTGCAATGTGTCACTGCTATTATTTGGTCTATCTTTCTTTTTTAATTCTTCTCTTATATATCACATCCCTAACCACAGTTTCCCCTCATTCCCACTCTCCCAAGAGACGCCCCATTTCTGCCTCTCATCTCTTTTCGATCCACCCTCCCTTATCCTTCCCTGAGAGAAGAGCAGGCCTCCCAGAGACATCAACCACACACTCCATAACGAGCTACAATAAGACAGGCACTAGGTTTTCACCAGTCCTAATGTGCCCCAAATTCCAGTTGTTTCTCCAAGTATTTTTCCCTCCCTCTCCCCAAACTGATCTCTCCTGTTCTAGATCCCACTTGCCTTCAGTCCACCTGTGCAATCCATTCTATTCTCCCTTCCCGGGGAGATCCTTGTGTCCTACCTTGAGTCCCCCTAGTTACTTAGCCTCTTTGGGTCTCTGGACTGCAGCATGGTTATTCAGTATTTTATGGATAATATCCACTTATGAGTAACTATAAGCTATGTTTGTCTTTCTGAGTCCAGGTAACCTCACTCAGGATGATTTTTTTTTTCTAGTTCCATCCATTCACTTTCAAATTTCATGATGTCATTATCTTTGATAGCCAAATAATACCTCATTGTATAAATATACAACATTTTTTATTCACTCTTTCATTGGGGGATATCTAAGTAGTTTCCAGTTTCTGGTTACTATTAATAGAGCTGCTATGACCATAGGTGAGCAAGTGTCTTTGTAGTAGGATGGAGCATGTTATTTGGGTATATGACCATGAGTAGCATAGCTGGGTCTTGAGGTGGAATTATTGCCAATTTTCTGAGAGACATCTAGATTGATTTCCAAAGTGGCTGTACTAGTTTGCAATCCCACCAGCAGTGAAGAAATGTTCCCCTTGCTCATTAGCATGAGCTGTCATTTGTGTTTTTTATCTTAAGCATTCTGACAGATGTGAGATAGAATCTCAAAGTCATTTTAATTTGCATTTTGTTGACAGCTAAAGATATTGAACATTTCTTTGAATTCTTCTCGGCCGTTTGAGATTCCTCTATTGAGAATTCCCTATTTAGCTCTGTTCTTCATTTTTAAATTGTAATATTTAGTTTGCTGATGTCTACGTTCTTGAGTTCTTTATATATGTTTAATATTAGCCTTCTGTCAGATGTGGAGTTGGTGAAGATCTTTTCCCAATCTGAAGACTGCTATTTTGTCCTATTGATGGTCTCTTTTTGCTTTACAAAAGCTTTTTGGTTTCATGAGGTCCCATTTGTTAATTGTTGACCTTAGTTCTGTGCTATTGAACCACTTTGCAAGTCAAGATGATGGTTTCTCAGAAATTTGGAAATAAATCTACTTCAAGGCCCAGCTATGCCAGTCATGTACATATTCCCAAGAGATTCTCCATCCTATTACAAGGACACTTACCCAGTAAATTCACAAAAGATTTCTTCAAAATAGCTGGAAACTAGAAACAATTAGATGTCCTTGAACAGAGGAATGGATAACGAAAATGTGATAGGCAATGTAGAATTACTCAGCTATTAATAGCAATGACACCTTTGGCCTATCTTGACACTGACACTTCTAAAAATTGTTTCTTGTCATGAACTCTGGTGCCCCATATGTGACCACTTCCTCTTGGTGGGGAGGCCTTGTGGCACTCAGAGAAAGGATGAGCAGGCTACCAAGATGAGATTTGATAAGCTGTGACCATATGGTGAGGGAGGAGGTCCCCTTCTGTCACAGACCTAGGGGAGAGGAATAAGGTGAAAGAAGGAGGGAGGGAGGAACAGGAAGATACTGGTGAAGGGATAATAATTTAGCTGTAATCTGAATAAATTAATTAAATTTAAAAATTGTCTCTTGTCTATTCTATAGAATGCCCCACATTTTGAGTGTCGCATGCAGACTGGCAAAAATATTGACGATATGATATGGTCTTTGTGTGTTCTGTGGCAGCGAATGATTTCACTCATGTTTGTTACCTTATGTGGATCAGTAAAGATTTAATTGTACTTTCTCATGCCTAAAAATGAAATCATTCCACTAAGTGTAACTGAAAAGTAAAAACAAAAACCTGTGTTCAGTATGTCATCAAAGGGCTCTCTGTGACAACCAAACCTGCTCTATTTATAGTCTATAGACTCAAGTTAAAACAAATGAAGTAAAATTAAAGTAAAAGCAGAAGGTATTTGCTTTGTATCTATTTGTGTTTACATAAGTATTTATGTAATAAATACTCATTGCATATAATTTTATCATTGTGTTTCTCTAAGTAAAATTAACAATATTATAATAAAAAACTTCTACCATATGTAAGAAGATGCATTTAAGGACCTGAAAGGTGGGGAGAAATGAATATTAAAATCTACACATATTAAATTTTTAAAAACTGAGTCCCAACATGTGGAGGAATATCATTTTCTATTGGCCTATCCAGAAACCAAACTGAATCTCATGGCTTCAAGATTTGTTCCCAACAAACACCATCTTCCTTCCACAGTTGAGCTGGTATTTATAATAATCATAAAATTAATGGCATGGATCAGCTATGTATCATGTATCAAGAGTAGCTAGTGTAAGGTGTATATATTTCCATATCCTCCCGCTTCATGTGGCAGGCCATGGAGGTCAGTCCTGCTAGTATCATGATCTAAGTGAAAAGGGAACTGAAGCATGAAAACATTTCTTGTCAAGCTTGTGGTTTCTCAGTACTGAATTCACTGAAAAAACAGGCAGGTTCTTTACTATTACACCACATGGACATTCTGTCTCGCTTGTCCTGCCGACAGTCCCTCATGTTCTGTGCTAGAAGTACTCAGAGGTAGACATCTTTTTCTTCTTTAGGTCTCTCACTGGAGTATGAACTGCTCAATAATAAGACTTGTCTTTCTCATTTGCTTAACATAATGTTGCACTCATCGAGGAACCAATAAATGTTATGAGTGAATTAAATGATTTGTTAGCAGAAGAGCACAATGAAATGCTAAATGTATACAACTCAATGCATTGGAAATTTGAAAGCTGACTACAACAATCAAAGGTTTTAGTTCTTGTACATGCTTGGCAAAGATTAATTCGAAGACAAACTCACAACAAACCTGAGACATTTGGGGCAGCATTTGCCTGCCTTGTACCAGGTGACTTCACTGCAGCTTTAGTTCTGAGCTCACTATATGGACACTGTACTCAGCATGCCATCATGCCACAAAAGGCCAACACATGCTGCCTAAGCACCTTGACTCTGCTTCGAGAATACTGTATATTTTTTTACTTTATCTGCAAAGTTTTATGTTCTTGAAGAAACATAGAGTGTTAAATTAGCAAAAACAAAGTCTGTTAGCTTTTTTTATTCTTCATCAAATAAGTATCAAATTAGTATATGCTCAGGTTGCTCTAAGTTAACATATTTGAGCTTTAAAAGTGTTTTTTTGGAATTGTTAACTTGTGTTTTATAAAAATTTATTACAATTTTTGATTTAAGATTAGTATATAATTTCTCACAATTTAAAAAAACAAAAATACTTCAATTTTTCTATATATTTATTAAGGAGCATCTTGTATTGATCAGAAATCATTGATCAAAAATAATTAACCAACATCAAGAAATGAAACATGTTAAGGCTATTCTGTGCCTGCCATTATCAAATATTCAGCCTAGATTTAAGTTTTTGAGTAAAAGTACAAGTGTATATATCTTGTTATCATATACCTTTACTTTGTCTTTAATTAATAGAAAACATATACCAAATACTTTTTTAAAATAAATTTATTTGTGGTTTACTACCATGAAAAAATATACCAAAAGTCACATAACAGTTTCTAGGGTGAAAAAAAAAACACTCATAAGTATAGAGAGTTTAAGAATCCTTGTATTGGATGATTTTAAATTTAGTTAAAATTACCATAAAAATTAGCCATAGCAAAGTAGTCACACTAGAATCAGGATCGTGGCTATGTTACACCAGTGATCTACTCCAAAGCTACCATTACAGGCTGCAAATATATCTATAGGTATCAGTACACATGAAGAAAAAGTTATTGCATCTTATCTAGGAGAGCAATGAGTAATGTGTAAGATGGAAACATTAAACAACATGAAGTAGAGATATACACAATGGCTATAAGAAATTGATGACATGAGGCTATAAGAAATTGGTGACATGAACTAAAGGTAGTGTTCTGACCAGTCCATACCATATCCATTAGCTTGATGAAGCTGTTTCACACTATGTACATTTATCAAATAATATGCAAACATCATTTTTAAGAAGTAAGATGACAAGAACCAGAATCTCATATATTAATGTTTTGCTCCTCAGAATCAATTTGAAAGAAAGTTGAACAGCTTCGAAGATATGTGACCAAAATATGGATAAAGCTTGAAACAAAATATGAAGATTACAAAAATAATTTTGTTTTTATAAAATCATGAATTTTGAAATCCAGAGAATTAAACTATATACTCACATTTACTGGCAATTTTGCTTATACTCACCTAGTTGTTTATTGATTAAAATCATCTGGAACGTTTGGGAACAAACTTTGGTGCCCAGAATTAACCAATCTAAGCACTGACATTTATTGAAATCTAAGTAGTAAAGCTTACTGAATGTATCTAGCATATTCAGCGTGTGTTTGACAATCAAATATGTGATGTAATTATTGCTTTACTTAACATCTAATGCAAAAACTGCAGTAAAAATGAAAAAGTCATTAGTGGATCTATGTTCTAGTACAACTCGGATTCAAAGTATAGTTTTAATTCCCGGTTTAAAAACAATCTGCAAATAATGTGGGAGAATGTTGCATTCCATTTGAAACAGCTCTGCTAATGAAATTCAAAAGTAGACTACGTAGGTTGAAATAGTCCATTAATGGGTTTTTCCAGAAGATGAAAGTTTGGCTTTAAAAGCAAAACCCTTAACAATCCTAAAGTAAATCTAAAGGCAAAATACATAATATGGGATAACATAGCTTGTATGTTAGACAACAAAAGCAGGGATTTTTTTTTAATTTATTTTTTATTTTTTATTTTTTTAAATTAATTTATACTTGTTACATCTCTATGGTTATCCCATCCCATGTATCCTCCCATTCTCCCCTCCCTCCCATTTTCCCCTTATTCCCCTCCCCTATGACTGTTCCTCAGAGGGATTACCTCCCTCTGTATGTGCTCATAGGGTATCAAGTCTCTTCTCAGTGACCTGCTGTCCTTCCTCTGAGTGCCACTAGGTCTCCGCCGCCAGGGGACATAGTCAAATGTGAGGCACCAGAGTACTTGAGAAAGTCAAATCCCTCACTCCACTCAAGTGTGGAGACTGTCCTGTCCATGGGTTAGATCAGGGTAGGGGTTTAAATTTTACCGCCTGTATTGTCCTTGGCTAGGGCCTTAGTTTGAGCGGGACCCCATGACCCAAATCTGCCTATCATAATGTTCTACTTGTAGGTTTCTAGGACCCACTGGATCCTTCTACATTGCTATTCTCCCATTGTTCTCTTATCTAGAGTCCCAATAGGATGTCCTCCCCTCGGTCCCAGTTTCCTGGTAAGGGAAGGCTTTCATGAGACATGCCCATTGGGCTAGTATGCAGATATAAGTGAGTGTATACCGTTTGAGTCTTTCTGCTTCTGGGTTAACTCACTCATTATGATCATCTCTAGCTCAATCCATTTGTCCACAAATTTCGGGAATTCCTTGTTTTTAATAGCTGAGTAGTATTCCATAGTGCATATGTACCACAGTTTCTTTATCCATTCTTCTACTGAGGGACATTTAGGCTATTTCCATGATCTGGCTATTATGAATAAGGCTGCTATGAACATGGTGGAGCAAATTTTCTTGCTGTGTGCTGGTGCATCTTCTGGGTATATTCCAAGGAGTGGAATAGCTAGGTCTTGAGGAAGCCCTATTCCCAGTTTTCTGAGATAGCACCAGATAGATTTCCAAAGTGGTTGTACTAGTTTGCATTCCCACCATCAATGAAGGAGTGTTCTTCTCTCCCCACATCCTCTCCAGCATGTGGTGTTGCTTGAGTTTTTGATCTTAGCCATTCTGATGGGTGTAAGATGGAATCTGAGAGTTGTTTTGATTTGCATTTCCCTGATGACTAAGGAGGTTGAGCATTTCTTTAAGTGTTTCTCAGCCATTTGATATTCTTCTGTTGAGAATTCTCTGTTTAGTTCCAAGCCCCATTTCTCAATTGGGTTATTTGGTTTGGTGGTGTTTAATTTCTTGAGTTCTTTATATATTTTGGATATTAGACCTTTGTCAGATGTAGGGTTGGTGAAGATCTTTTCCCAGTCTGTAGGCTGTCGCTTTGTTCTCTTGACTGTGTCTCTAGCCTTACAGAAGCTTCTCAGCCTCATGAGGTCCCATTTATTAATTGTTGACATTAAGGCCTGGGCTGTTGGTGTTCTGTTCAGGAAGTTGTCTCCTGTGCCAATATGTTCCAGGCTCTTCCCCACTTTTTCTTCTAAGTGACTTAGTGTCTCTGGTTTTATGTTGAGGTCTTTAATCCACTTGGATTTGAGTTTTGTGCAAGGTGACAAATATGGGTCCAGTTGCATTTTTTTACACATAGACATCCAGTTAGACCAGCACCATTTGTTGAAGATGCTATCCTTTTTCCATTGAATGGATTTGGCTTCTTTGTCAAAAATCAAGTGACCATATGTGTGTGGATTCATATCTGGGTCTTCAATTCAATTCCACTGATCAACCAGCCTGTTGCTGTGCCAGTACCATGCTGTTTTAATTACAATTGCTTTATAGTACAATTTGAAATCAGGTATGGAGATTCCTCCACAGCACCTTTTATTGTACAAGATCGTTTTTGCTATTCTGGGTTTTTTGTTTTTCCATATGAAGTTCAGAATTGAACTTTCAATGTCTTTAAAAAATTGTGTAGTATTTTGATAGGGATTGCATTGAATCTGTAGATTGCTTTTGGTAGGATGGCCATTTTTACTATGTTAATTCTCCCTATCCATGAGCAAGGAAGATCCTTCCATCTTCTCATGTCATCTTCAATCTCTTTCTTCAGAGTTTTGAAATTTTTTTCAAACAAGTCCTTCACTTGCTTATTTAAAGTAACTCCTAGATATTTATATTGCTTGTGGCTAATGTGAAGGGTGTGGCTTTCCTAATTTCTTCCTCTACAAGCTTGTCATTTGTGTATAGGAAGGCTACAGACTTTTTTGAGTTAATTTCGTATCCAGCCAAATTGCTGAAAGTATTTATCAGCTGTAGGAGTTCTCTGGTGGAATTTTGAGGGTCACTTATGTACACTATCATATCATCTGCAAATAGGGATAGTTTGACTTCCTCCTTTCCCATTTGGATACCCTTGATCTCCTTTTGTTGTCTTATTGCTCTGGCTAGAACTTCGAGTACTATATTGAAGAGATATGGAGAGAGTGGGCAGCCTTGCCTTGTTCCCGATTTTAGAGGAATTTCCTTGAGTATCTCCTCATTTACTTTGATTTTGGCTATTGGCTTGCTGTAGATAGCCTTTATTATGTTGAGGAAAGTGCCTTGTATCCCCGATCTCTCTAAAACTTTAAACATGAATGGGCGTTGGATTTTATCAAATGCTTTTTCTGCATCTAAAGAGATGATCATGTGGTTTTTTATTTTCAGTTTGTTTATATGGTGGATTACATTGATGGATTTCTGTATATTAAACCATCCCAAAAGCAGGGATTTCTTATTGTTACTGTTTTCTTTTTCTTTTTTAGGTTAACAAGCATTCAGCATTTTTTTATTTTATTAATTTATTCAGATTACATCTCAAATTGTTATCCCATCACTTGTATCCTCCCATTCCTCACTTCCTCTCGCTTCCTCCCTATTCCCCTCTGCTATGACTGTGACTGAGGGGGACCTCCTCCCCCACTATATGGTCATAGGCTATCAAGTCTCATCTTGGTAGTCTGCTTATTCTTTCTTTGAGTGCCCTCAGGCCTCCCCACCTAGAAGAGATGGTCAAATATGGGGCACCAGAGTTCATGGCAGAATCAGTCCCCTCATGGATCAGCACTTAATTATTATACCTGCAGTGTATTGTTTGAAATTTGAAAAAAGGAGAGTTGCTATGGTGGTCACTTAAAGTCAGTTCAAGCAGGTAGCAATCAATCTGAACATCTCTAGTGTCATGCTAGTTAGTGAGCACAGTCATAGTCATATTTTAGTCTAATCCAGAGTCATTTTTCCTAAAGTGGAAAATTTTTACAAATAACAATGCATTTCACCATTCTTTGTTTCTCTGAATAGAAAACATTACTATGTCCCAAACACCAACTCTTTCAGCAAAAATCTGAAGGTTTGTTTTTACAATTAAAGATGTATGAGCATATGTGTTTCTTCTTCCTTTGAACACACCAGTTTTTGATGACAAGATCTGGGTCTTAATATAAGTCTGGTGAGAATCTAGGCACTAGCATGGACAGGTAGTTCATAAATATTTGAGTGATTTTCCTGCCCCTCAAATTATCCCCACTGTATGAAAAGGAAATATTAATGCCTACAGTTCTCTGCAGAAATCCCTGAGAAGCAATAGTTCTACCATTGAAGGGAGTCTGGCTCTAAAAATAGAGTTTCACACTCCATTGTTCAGTGCAGAGAAAAGTGTGAAGATACTGTAAGGGAGCAGAGGCCACTGTTTCCACATTGCTTATCCAAGACAGGGCATGCAAGGACAGCCTTAGACCAGACAAATCACACATGCTGTGTCTGGTGGGTCTTAATTATGTTGAGAGAAAAAGCAGCAAATCACTAATTTTAGTTCTGATTAGCTAAATATGCTGACATTTTCTCTTGTGATTTCAGTGTCCAGAATGATTAAGCAAACCCAATCCTATGTGTAGTCTTCTTAAATAGCCTTAAAATAAGAAATTATGCAGTTTTCTGTGAATGTGTTTTAAAACATTCAAAATTCACATAAATGATTCATCTTGCTCAGTGGTCTGCAATATACTGTTTATGTCCAAGTGATGTCTCTGAGAACCTCCTGAACTGATATGTAGATTGAGTTGTCTGCCGTGCTTGCTGGCAGCAAGATATACTACTAACTTCACCAAAAAAACCATAAATGAATAAAACTGAGTATTATAGTTCTTATTTTTTGGTTGTGTGCATAGTCTTTATTGGCTAAACCATCTCTCCAGCCCATGGGCATTATAATTCTAAGAAAGAAAACTCCTCTACTGAGCAAAGTGTCACACAGTAAGGTGTGATACAAATGAAAAATGAAAAGTGGCAACAGCAACACTCTGGGAATTTCTCTAAAAATGAAGCACTGATAACTACTGCATATTCTACTCAGAGACTTCACCCACAAGCTCTTAATATTATGATGGACCAGGCCTGATGTGGAAACAGTACAATATATTTGAATCTTCTATGGCCTCTATCAACCCTACAACACACATCACTTCCAACTCTATGCATCTGTTGATGGATATTTGTGCTTGTTTGTTTTTTTCCTTATTACCATAATGACTGAAGTCACATGAAAGCTTTTACTTATGTCATTCTGTGTATGATACTAGAATGACGTCATAACATAAAAAGGAACACATTACAGATATTCAACTACATACCAGTCAGCCTGTTTATTTTTCTCTTATGGTATCTTCCCTTATATTTCTTAAAAGCCTCAGTATTAAATTTTTCTTTATCCTGAGTGTATAATATGAATCAGTTTATTCACAGTTGTTGCATTAACATTTTTTGGGAATATGTGAAAAAATGTTAATCACTAACAATGAACCAAAGCACAATTTCAGCAAAGTCCAACTCAGGACAACAAAGAGTTTACTGAGCACTCCTTTTTTCCCTATTTTTCAAAATTTTTGGCTATTTATTCATTATTACTCACAGAGCACAGGTGAGAGGTGATTACCTGCTAGAGCATGAAAGACCCTCAATGAATGATGATCTCAAGAGAGCTGCATCAAAGAGTCCAATTTTAACTCACCTTTTACTTCTTCCATATTCTAGTATCTCCCAGCATCACTTATAGCAGGTGAGAGAGAGAAATGCATTAGCTAGAATATCCTGACCTACCCTTCCACTGCCTATGAAGAAGTGTCATATATTTATTAAAGTTACCGAAGATATCTTATTTTGCTCTGGTTGCCATGGCTACCATGGGCCAGGTCCAATATGGCATTATGTTATGCTTAAAGGAAAATAGTTCTGTACAACGTATATGGTTGACTTCTTTTGAGGTATATAGCTTTAGTTTTCTCAATCAAAGTTTGTTCCAATTCCATATGTACCTCCCCTCCCTTGCTGATAGACAGCTAGATAGAGATTAGTAACCTGAGATGGCATTGTGGAGGGACCCTTCCCTAAAAGAACCAGCTCTGACCCTAGGAATCAATATGCCATGTTGATCTTCTCCAAAGATTGGAATATTACATACTCATCACTTAAGGGTTAATTCAAGTGGTCTGTCAATCATCAAACCATGCCTTTTGAAGTTTGATACACTTATTGCCATGCTAAGAAGATGGAAATAACAATAATCTCCTTAATGAGATAAGGTATATGTCTTTCCAAAAGCCCCTCCCTTAGGTAGTAGTGTGTGGAGGTGATATAAAGTGACCAGAAAGTAAGCCTGCCCACTTTTCTGAGCTATGAAAAAAGGCAACACTTTCTCATTTTCTTTTATGTTCTTCTCACTTTTTCTCTCAAGCTACCTGCATGGCTCCTGTTTTGGCTATGTCACTACTTAAAAATAGCATAGTCTTCTGTTTTGTCCATCTTCCTCCTCTGGACAGCTGTTAAAATTTACAGTTTGTCTTCTCCATTGTTTTTTTTTCCCCTTAAACTCTAATAAAATTGTCTTCAAGCATTCTTTCTGGTCTATATTTGTTTTTAACAAGACAACAACAACAAAAAGTAAACACTGATTTCCTGGTAGTACATTGTACCCCAGGTGTGACCCCAAAAAAAGTTTTCCCAATAGCATTTGGTACCTGATATGAAGCTCTGAAAACTTTCTGGTAACATGTGGAAACCATGACAGGATTCTAATAAATCTTCCATGAAGATAGAACAGGTGACCTATTATAGGATTTCCATAAGCACACCCAGGACTTATCCCATGGCCAATATTCATTGGCAGGGTTTTCAGTCTCCAAACTGCAAACAAACAAAAACCTGGAAACCTAAAACAATCTTGAATAATAAAAGAATTGCTGGAGGTAAAAAAAAAAAACGGGGGGGGAGGAGGAACAGGAAGATACAAGTAAGGCGATAACAATCAAGATGTAACCTGAATAAATTATTTTAAAAATGAAAAAAAAGAAAAGTAGGGTCTCTTCTGTATCTATGACCTCCCTAGCCATGAGCACTTGGCCAGGTCTATGAAAATAAGATGAGTTCTCTCTTGTGGAGTAGTCTTCAAGTATAATCAGAAAATGATTGAATACCTCCACAGAAGTCATTCCTTTGTTATATAAAAATACATTTGCCTAGCATATATTATTGAAGCCTACAAGATTCCCACCCTGGTAAAACTGGTGGTAATTTTTCTCTCCTATCAACCTGAATAGTACTTTCTGGTAATATGAAAGCTATTCAATAACCAGTTCCAGTTTGATTTATCTGTCCTTTGCCCAAAATATGTGGCGTCTTCAGCAAGAGGATCTAACAATCAGGTTGTAATCAACAACCACTAGCTAAAGTCTATTAGTTTGGAAGACTCTGGGACAACCATTCATTGAGAAGCACCCTGCATCTAACACTGAGGTTTTCATTTAATGGCCCATGGCTTTGGAAAGGAGAGAATTTCCATTGAAATGCATCTTTTTTATTTTAGATTATAATTTTATATGTGTATAAAATAATAGCTTTCATGTGTCTTATTTCCTTACTTTTAGTTACCCCTACTTCTTCTTCAATCTTTTCCCCTAACCACCTCCTTCTTTGCTTAGAAATTTTTATCCGTACCATTCCCTACTCCATGTTCAAGTCTGATGCAGTCTACTACACTCCTTCTATTAAAGCTTCTACATCTCTGAACTCAATGACCCATTTCTATTTCCAGCACTCAAAGTGAGACATACTATTCTAATTATTCATAAGAGGACCTGCATGTGAAAAAAACATGCATCACCTGTATTTCAGGACCAAGGTTACCTATTCAGTCTATTTTCAAGTTGTACCTACCTTTCTAGAAATTTTATTTTTTCTTTATAGTTGATTATAATAATATTAAACATAACTGTAATATTTTCATTGTCTATTCATCCACATATGGACATCTAGCCTTGTTCCATTTCCTCACATAGTGAATACTGATACAAAGAACATGAATTTAGAAGTTTGTCAGAACTGGGGTATAGAATCATTGATTAATATCCAGAAATGTTATAGCTGTGGAATATAGCAGTTACATTTGTAGGTTTTTAAGCAATGTCCCCACTTATTTCCACAGTTGCTCTAACAGTTTACCCTCCTACTGACACTAATACGGATTCATCATTCCCAACATCTTTGTCCGGATCTGTTGATTTCAGTTTTGTTTGTTTGCTGCTTTATGTTGGTCATTCTGATTGAGTAAGATAAAATCTCCAAGTATTTCTAATTTGTATTTGTCTAAGGATATTTTTTATACTACTTGCTTTTTGAACTATGTTTAGTCATGTGTGTTTCTCCTTTTGAAAACTATACATTAGTTCTCTAGACCACTTTTTAATTTGCCTGTTTGTTTTCTTGATGATTAGGTTTCAGAAAGTGTAATTTGTCAGATGAATACTTGGCAAAGATTTTCTCACATTCTGTAGTCTGTGTATTTGCTTCATTAGCAAATTACTATTTGCTCTACAGAAACTTTTCTAGTTTTGTTTATGTTAGCCTTATTTTTTGAATCACTGAAGTTCTATTCAGAAAGTTCTTACCTATGCCTGCATCTTGAATTGTAGTCCCTTTATCCTGTAGAAGCTTTAGAGTTTGGGATCTAATATTGGAACTTTTGAGATAAATATTTGAATAAGATATAAGAATCTACTTTCATTCTTATATATGCAGATACTCAGTTTTTCCAGCACTAAACTTTGAATGTGCTATTAATCTTCTTTGTGCATTTTTACCTTGTCAAAAAATCAAAGGACTGTAGTTTCATGAGTTTCACATAGTTTCTGGGTCCTTTATTCCATTCATTTATATATCTGTTTTATGTTAGCACTATGCTGTTTACATTACTATGTCTTTGCAGTACTCAATATCAGATGTGAAATATGGGATACTTCCCAACCGTATTCTTTTTTTTCCTGGAAGTCTCTGGCTATCCAGCATCTTTGGGGCTTCCACATGATTGTAAATTTCTGTAGGGGTTTCTGTTGGAAGTTGTATTGGGGTTGCATTATATTTGTAGGTTACTTTTGATAAAAATGTCCACTTTTGCCACATAAATCTTCCCAATCTGTAGTCATGGGGAGTCTTTCTACTTTCTGGTGTCTTCTTCAATTTCTTTGTTGTGTTAAAGTTTTATTGATGAGTTATTCTTTTAGGACAAGAACTTAAACCGAGAAGAAACTTGCAGGCAGGAGCTGATGTAAAGATCATGGAGGGGAGCTGCTTTACTGCCTTGCTCCCCATGGCTTGATCAGCCTAATTCCTTATAGAACCCAGGACCACCTGCCCAGGGGTAGTCCCATTCATATTGAACTAGGCCCTCCCACATCCATCCCTAACTAGAAAAGTGTTCTACAGTCCTACCTTACTGAGGTATTTTTTTCAAACGAGGCTTCCTTGATTTTAAGTGTTTCCTCCTGTATTTACTTATTTACTATCTCTTCCTTCCCCTTCCCAATTTGATCCACCCATTCAACTCTCCTAATCCCTGTATATCCACAATTACTTATTATATTTTCCTTCAGTAGGGAGATCCTTCCCTGTCCTTTAGTTCCTTACACTATACCTACGGATTATTACAAAAATTGAACTTCAAATATGAAAAACTTAAGTAGCCTCAACATATAAGCAAATACATACCATATCTGTCTTTTGGAGTCCAGGTTACTGTACTCAGGATGATTTTTTTTTCTATCTTCATACATTATCTAATAAATACCATGATTTCCATTTTTAAATAGCTGAGTAATATGTTCCACATTTTTTTATCCATTTGGTTTTTGACAGATATTTAGCCTGTCTCAAATTTCTTCTTGTTATGAATTGATATAGATCAGTAGTGGACATTGTTGAGCAAGTGTCTCTTTGGTAGAATAAAGCGTCTTTTAGGCATATGTCCAAGACTGGTATAGATGGATCTTAAGGAAGATCTATCCCCAGCTTCAAGAGGAACTGCCCCTTGGTTTTCATGCTGACTCTAAAAGTATCTCCAGCAATATATGAGTATTCCCTTATTCCACATCCTTGCCAGCATGAGCTGTCACTTCTTTTATTGATCTGGGCCATTCTAGCTGGGATAAGATGAAATCTCAAAACAGTTTTAACTTGCAATTTCCTGATGACTAAGGGTGTTGAGCATTTTTAAAGTGTTTCTAGAATATTTTTCTTTCCTCTTTGGATAACTTTGTTTAAATTTATACACATTTATTAATTTGGTTGTTTTCTTTATGTCTATTTTTTAAATTCTTTATATCTTTTAGATATTAGCCCTCTATTGCATGTGTATTTGGTAAAAATGTTTTGCCATTCTGTAGGCTGTGGCTTTCTCCAAATAAAGAGAATTGACCTACAGAAGCTTTTCAAGTTTCATGAGGTCCCATTTATTAATTGTTGATTTAGTGCTTTGCTACAAGTATTGTGTTCAGAAAGTCTTGTCCTGTGCCCTGAAAGTCAAGGATATTTTTTCTCTTCTGATCAGTTTCTTTTCTATCAGATTCTGGGCATCTAGCTCCATGATGAAGTATTTGAACCATTTGGAAGTGACTTTGTAAAGGGTGATAAATATGGATTTATTTGGATTTTTCTTCATGTACACATCCAGTTGGCCAGCACCATTTGTTGAAGATACTGTTTTTTCCAATGTGTATTTCTGGCTTCTTTATCAATAGTGAGGAGTGCATATGTGTGTGGATTTCATTCTGGGTGTTTAATTCTATCTCATCTGTCTAACAGACAGATCAGTCTCTCTGTTTTATGCTAATACCATTCTGTTTTTATTATAGCTCTGTATTAAAGATTGAGATATGGGATTGTGATACCACGTAGAAAAATGAATTATTCTTTCTATATTAATCAACACACAAATTATTAAGGCAGTAAGTAGTTTTCTTTAACCAGCTAGTTTCCCAATGATTGACACAAAGAGACAATGATCTATTTTTAAGTTGTAATCACTATGCTAGGCAAACTCTGTGCTACTACTCTAATCCTAGTACCTTTATTTTTAATTTTATTTTATTAATTTATTCATATTATATCTCAATGGTTATCCCATCCCTTGTATCCTCCCATTCCTCCCTTCCTCCCCTCCCCTATGACTGTGACTGAGGAGGACTTCCTCCCCCTTTATATGCTCATAGGGTATCAAGTCTCTTCTTGGTAGCCTGCTATCCTTCCTCTGAGTGCCACCAGGTCTCCCCCTCCTGGGGGACATGGTCAAATATGAGGCACCAGACTACGTGTGAAAGTCATACCCCACTCTCCACTCAACTGTGGAGAATGTTCTGTCCATTGGCTAGATCTGGGTAGGGGTTTGAAGTTTACAGCCTGTATTGTCCTTGGCTGGTGCCATAGTTTGAGTGGGACCCCTGGGCCCAAATCTGCCTATCATAATGTTCTTCTTATAGGTTTCTAGGACCCTCTGGGTCTTCTACTTTGCCATTCTCCCATGTTTCTCTCATCTAGAGTCCCAATAGTAATCCTAGTACCTTTAAAACCCATATAAAAACCAAACACTTGCAGCTCAGTGTGGTGACGCATGCCTTTAATACCAGCACTTGAGAGGCAGAGGCAGGCAGATTGCTGTGAGTTCAAGGACAGCCTGGTCTACAAAGTGAGTCCAGGACAGCCAAGACTCCACAGAGAAGCCCTGTCTCAAAGAAACAAAACAAAATAAAACAAAAACAAACAAACAAAACAAAACAAAAACAAGCACTTGCCAATCTGATGACTCCCCGGGTAGCTTCTATTCCATCAGTCTGTTCCTACAGCCATGTGCACAGCCCCATTTTTCCTTATAGCAACTCCTCCTTTTTCTCTCTTCCTCTCCTCCTCTGCTCTGCTGATTTCTCCCTCTCTCCTTTCTTCTCTCACATCCTAGCCAGGGAACCTAAAACTCTGCCTACCTCTCTTCTACCCAATCATAGCTTCAGTATCTTTAGTCAACCAGGGATAATTGGGAACATTCTTTATCATCACATGGTTACAGGAGATATTTCAACTTGCATTACAATGCCCATTGCAAGGAGGCAACCAGATCTCAAGGCACTGAAATCAGCATTTGAAAACCCAGTTGGCCCTTCCTCCTACTGTACCTCCATTAGTTCTTTTATCAGTTAAGATTTCTTTTAGCTACCCTTTTTTTGTTTCACTGTGTGTGTGTGTGTGTGTGTGTGTGTGTGTGTGTGTGTGTGTGTGTTTCCATATGAAGGTCAGTTCTATGAAGAATTGTATTGGAATTTTGAAGTGGATTGCGTT
The DNA here is from genome assembly GCA_907169655.1 of Acomys percivali. Lineage (NCBI taxonomy): Eukaryota > Metazoa > Chordata > Mammalia > Rodentia > Muridae > Acomys > Acomys percivali. The sequence continues at coordinate 103,540,651 of OU015743.1, read as the reverse complement.
GAAGATTGTTTTTAGTAGGATGGTCATCTTCCCTGTTATTTCTACCAATCTATGATCATAGGAGATCTTTCCATCGTCTATCTTCTTTGGTTTCTTTCTTTAACATCTTGATATTTTTATTATACAAATTGTTCACTGGCTTGGTTAGAGTTACCTCAAAAAATATTTTATATTATCTGAGGCTACTATAAAAAGTGTTGTTCCCCAGATTTCTTTCTCAGTCCACTTGTCATTTGTATTTAAGACATGTTTTGTGTGTGTGTGTGTGTGTGTGTGTGTGTGTGAGTGTTTATTTTGTAGCCTGCTACTTTGTTGATAGTGTTTATCTGTTACAGCAGTTTCCTAGTGGGATTTTAAGGTAATTTGTGTATACAATAAAATCATCTGCAAATAAAGATGCCTTGACTTCTTCCTTTCCTATTTATATCCCCTTGATCATGTTCAGTTGTCTTATTGCCCTAGCTAAGACACAAGTATTATATTTAGTAGGTATAGAGAGAGTAGGTTGGCATCCATATCATTTTCCTGACTTGAGTTGATTGTTCTGAGTTTCTTTCCAATTAGGCTATTTCTGGTTATGCTCCTGCTGAATATCACATTTACTGTCATGAGATATGTCTCTTTTATGCCTAACCTCTCAACTTAAATCTCACTACATTTGAAATTTGCCATTTTTAGCAGTTTGAATCTTACTTAGTTTATTTTCTTCTTCAGAATCCATTTTTCTTTAATTGTCTTATAAGCTCTATAATAAAAACTGCCCAAAAAATAAAGGGAAGAAAGTAGGAAAAGGGCAAGAACACAATAACCTTCCTTAACCAGTGTCATTTTAGACTACTACAGCCTTTGGATATGGCTGATGTAGAATTAGAGCATCCAAAGAGTTTGTTTAAGATATGTTCCTATATATCTGTGTCTGAGAATCTACCATCTCTATTCCTACTGTAAAGGATCTCATAGCCACAGCCTCAGGATTCTTTCTTCTAATTGTTGGCTTCTAGTGTGCAACACACAACAGCTCCATCATTAGTACCTCTAGTGCCTTTTGAATTTAAGTGTTCTATAGGAAACACATATATACCTAGTGTCCCTCTGAACTCAAAACTTAAGACTGTTCTTTACCATTATTCTTGCTGTCACAAGTTTGTGAACACGCCTTCTCATATTTCCAGGATGTTTCTAGAGAAAATAAATTATTGGGCATATGACTTGCAACAATACTAAGAAATCAAGCTTCCAGATGTCTTCTGATTTTTTGTTTGTTTGTTTTGTTTTTTGTTTTGTTTTTTGAAATGGAGTAAAGCACACCACCAATCCAGCAGTGCTCCATTTAAACACTCCTCTCAATGCAGACTTCAATTTTCATGTCACTTACAACTTCCCGTGTAGCCCTGACCTAAGAATGAGGAAAACAATAGGGAAAATAGCATTTTGACAGTCTTTCATCTCTGTGTATTCAGTAGGCACATAACTTTTGCTCTATTTAAGTATATAGCTAAAATTTGAAAATAAAATTCAACAGCCTGTAGCACATGTTTACTATCTAGTTTATGTTCCTCAGAGATGCATTGCTATTTTAGTCAATGTCAGAAGATTATTTCATTCCTGCTAAGATGCACTTTATTACTTCCTCACCTTAAAACAGTAACCATACTAAAGATTTTTTTCCAAATTACTCTATATTTTGCTGATCTTTTTCTATTTCTATGATTTTTAGTCTTTAATTTCTTCCAGTGTGTGTGTTGTGTGTTGTGTGTGTGTGTGTGTGTGTGTGTATGTGTGTGTGTGTCTGAGCTTTTCAAATTTTTGTGTCAAACTTTCACTTTTTCCTCAGTATTCTTTGTCTCCAGGTAAGGTATGTGTACTAAAATATATTTCACATGTATTTTATATTATTTATATTTCATAATTTCCATGAGTTCCTGTAGTAAGGATAGTGTTTAATCTAGATCATCAATAGAAGAGATTTTTTTCAAGCTGTCATTTGCTGCAGGCTTCTACATTTGCTAAACTTAATATGGTTATAATATAAGGCTTATTGAGGCTTAATTCTTATACATAAAATATATGAATTAATTAAGGAAACACTTTTGCATGGCTGAAGCAGTCTATATATTTTGACATTAATATTTTCCTTTCAGGGACAGCAGGTCACCGAGAAGAGACTTGATACCCTATGAGCATATACAGAGGGAGGTAATCCCTCTCAGGAACAGTCATAGGGGAGGGGAATAAGGGGAAAATGGGAGGGAGGGGAGAATGGGAGGATACAAGGGATGGGATAACCATAGAGATGTAACAAGAATAAATTAATTAAAAAAAAATAAAAATTTAAAAAAATGTAACAAAGCAAAAATAAATAAATAAAACAACTTTAAAACTAAAAAAAAATATTTTCCTTTTAGTTATTATGCAAATCTACTATTTTAAGAGCTGGGGAAGATTGTTACATCTCTAAGCAAGTCACAGTTTTTACACACCTATTACTCATTGTTCAGAACATTGCTGTGATCTATACTTTACAGCTGCCCTTAAAGCCTGCAAACTATGCACATGATCATAGTTCCCTTCAAGATCCAGTACTTCTTGTGCCAACACATACTATCCCTCTGTGTCACCATTATGTTTCATTTTAATATAATTTGCACAGGATTGAAGTAAATCTTTAATATTACATTCAGGCTCACCTTTTCCCATTTCTACCTGTATAAGTGGCAGGCATCATTCCAGACTTCTCCACCCTCCTTCTTCTAGTCTCTGCATGTTCCTCTTCTTTTTGGCACATTTCAATATACTGCAGAATATAACTGCTCATCTTATTTTCCATCTGGCTTCCCTGGGCTGAAAGTTCAAAAATCCGGTGAGAAGCAATTTTCATCTGTTTTGTCTCCTCTGTACCCAATACTTGGAAGAGCTGCTGACACCTGGGAGGCATTCCACAAATATTTGATGAGTGAATGAATAAACTCTTGTATATTCTCTTGTTGAAATGCACATACTCCAGAAAGTAGTACTGTTTATTTATATGCTTATTTTAATCCCCTATGCTTACATGTTTCTATTGTGTGATGTGCTGGGGAGCTGGAGTCTACGAATGACGCTTGCAACATCTCTCACCAACTGGCTTCCTGTCAGGATCCTGTTACTCCTGTCCTGGTAGGAGTTTGTATTGTGAAATACCTTTCATCTTGCTTCCAGTTTGTGAATGTCTTCAGTGGTGACAGAGGCATCTACAGCAGTGAGAGAAGACACATAGCTCCAGCACAGCCACCGATGATAGCAGTGATAATAGGCTATCAGTTCATCAATAGATGTGACACTCAGACTGTGACACTTTAGGTAGGATTGTCACAGCAAGCAAGGTTTGGGTCTCAGTTTCTCTTTCTCTCTTCCCATTCCTTTCTCCTCCCTTCTTCCCATTCTCCCTCTGTTTGTACTACTAAATATTACCTGCCTTTTCTTCATCTAATATTTCAGTTATCAATTACTGACACTCTGGAAGTATGCTAGAATTTAGGAGTGAATCCACCCTGTCTTGACTGGTGTCTGAGGGTAGAGCTTTAATTACTGTTTTGATCTTGTCATGTTTAATGGATCAATTTTGTCTTGTTTTCATCTTCTTGGTTTAATTTTCATAGGTCATATTATTTTAAAATTTCCATCTTTCTTCTAAAGGTTTCAGCTTTTGTAGTATAGCTTTTCAAATTATCTCCTAAGATTCCATTGGAGTCTATAATAAACTCCCATTATTTTACCTCCAATTTTTTTAATTGGGACATTTCTCTTCTTTTCTTTAGTTGGTTTGAAGAACAGTTTGTAATCTCATTTGTCTTTTTTAAAGAATCAATTCATTGATTGATTTTGTGTCTATAACTTTAAGGTGTAGTTCACTAATTTCTACCCTAATCATTATTATTTCATGGCTACACACTGCATCTAAGTAACTAGGTCTTCTAGAATATTATATTCATTATTTGAAACCTCTCAGATTTTTGTTTCTTTGTTTTTGCTTTTTGTTTTTCAGATGCTTTTATTGATCTGTTAGACAATGACAATGTAGCTATTTAGTTACTATCATGGGGCTGGATATAATTAAGATTAATCTTCAATTTAGAAGCTAATCAGGAATCTTTAGAGACCATATTTACCATGCTGAAAACCACAGAGAAAATAACAGTATTCACACAAATACTGTGATTATTTTTCAAGCATCAACTTTTATATTCAGAATAAGTTACAAAATTATTTTATAACTCTATATAGTTATTTATTTCTCTAAATTACTAAAGTGAAATAATTTAGACAAGGGCTTTAAAATAATTTCATTATATAACTTAATCACCATCTTTAATTCAACAACCCAACAAGGTTTTAAATTACCCATGAGTATGTGGTAAGATGTATACACACAGACAACTTGCCAATGATATAGTACATGTTGACTACATTACTGGATAACACTGAGAGAAACTAAAGTAACATGGAATTGGCTATTGGAAGGCAAGTAAATACAGAATACACAGACAAAAATGCATGCAATGGGAAAAAACAAAACATAAGGGCACAGAGAACCATAGACACCCCAGCAGCTGTCCTCTGGAAGGAATTATAATACTGGTCAGGAGGTGGGAGGATTGTGAGGAGACACATAGGCAAGAAGGCTTGTCCTGCACTTGGGTGGAGCTTTATTCACACCTCACCTATTAAGACTTAAGAGCAAGCAAATAGGCTATGAAGGTGTTTACTATCTTCATTTTATTAATTTTTAAATTTATTATAATTTATTCACGTTATATCCTGATTGTTACCTCCTTGCTCTTATCTTCCCATTCCCACCTTTCCTCTCTCTTCTGCCCTATTAACTTCCCCTAGACCTATGATGGGGAGCCCTCTTCCCCCACAGTCAGCCCACAGCCTATCAGGGCTTATCAGGATAGTCTGCATACCCTTCATCTGTGTGCCCACAAGGCCACATTGCCTAGGAACAATGGCCAAGTCTTGGACACAGCAGTGCATGTCAGAAGGTCAGAGACAGCCCCCTCTCCATCACCCACCCCTCATGTGGAGAATTAGTTGTCCAGCGGCTACATCTGAACAGGAGTTCTAGGTTCTGTGCTTGCATTGTACTTGGTGCATCAGCTTGTGCAGGCCCCCTCTGTGTCCAGACCTATAGGCCTTAATGGTTTACCTTCGGGGCTCCTGATCCTCTGTGTCCTTCCACCCCTCCATTCTTCCATACAACTCTCAGCACTCTGTCTAGAGTCTGGCTTCCATTCCCAGCATCTGTCCCAATTCTCTGCTGGGTGGAGCCTCTGAGACTTATAAGTAAGTATATATTATACGTGTCTGTCTGGGTCTGAGTTACTTCACTCAGGGTGATCTTTTCTATTTCCATCTATTTGCCTGCAAATTTCAAGATTTTTAATAGCTGAATAGTTTTCCATTGTGTAAATGTACCACAGTTTCTTTATCCAGTCTTTGGTTGAAGGACATCTAGGTTATTTTCAGATCCTGGTTATTATGAATAAAGCTGCTATGAACATAGTTGAGCAAGGGTCCTTGCTGTATGGTAGATTCTCTTTTGGGTATATGATCTGAGTGGTATAGGTAGGTCTTGAAATAAAACTATTCCCAGTTTTCTGAGAAAGCGTCAGACTGATTTCCAAAGTGGTTGTACTAATTTGCACTCCCACTAGCAATAGATGAATAAGTGTTCTTACTCCTTCACATCCTGTGCAGCATGTGCTGTCACTTGAATTTTCAGTCTTAGCAATTTTGGTAGGTGTAACATAGAACCTCAGAGTCAATTTGATTTACATTTCCCTAATGACTAAGGATGTTGACATTTCTTTACGTGTTTCCCAGCCATTCCATAACCTTCTGTTGAGAATTCTCTGTTTAGCTCTGTACCCCATTTCTTAATCGGGTTGTTTGGTTTTGTGGTGTTTAATTTCTTGAGTTCTTTATATATTTTAGATATTATCCCTTTGCCATATGTAGGGTTGGTAAAGATCTCACAGTCTGTAGGCTGTTGTTTTGTTCTGTTGACAGTGTCCTTTGCCTTACAGAAGTTTTTCAGTTTCATGGGGTCCCATTTATTAATTCTTGATCTTAGAGCCTGAACTATGGGTATTCTGTTTGGGAAGTGGTCTCCTGTGGCAATGAGTTCAAGGTTCTTTCTCATTTTTTCTTCAAACAGATTTACTGTGTCTTGAATTTTGTCCAAGGTGATAAATATGGATTTATTTGCATTTTTCTACAGTAGCCATCCAGTTAGACTAGAATTATTTCTTGAAGATACTATCTATTTTCCATTGTATGGGTTTTGCTTCTTTGTCAAAAATCAAGTGTCCATAGATGTGTGGGTTTATTTCTGAGTCTTGATTTGATTCCATTGATCTACCAGCCTATTTCTGTGCCACTGCCATGATGTTTTTATTACGGTTGCTCTGTAGTACAGTTAGATATCAGAGATGGAGATTTCCATCATTTATTGTACAGGATTATTTTAGTTATTCTGGGGTTTGTTTGTTTGTTTGTTTGTTGATATAAAGTTAAGAATTAACCTTTTAAGGTCTGAAAAATTGTGTAGGTATTTTACTAGGTATTGCTTTGAATCTGTAGATTTCTTTTGTACTATATTAATTCTACCAATGCATGAGCTTGAGAGGTCTTTTCATTTTCTGATATCTTCTTCAATTTCTTTCTTCAAAGACTTGAAGTACTTTTCATACAAGTCTTTTACTTGCTTGGTTAGAGTTACAACAAAAAGTTCTATGTTATTTGTGCTTATTGTGAATGGTGTTGTTTCTCTAATTTCTTTCTCAGCGAGTTTGTCATTTGTATACAGGAGGGCTACTGATTTCTTTTAGTTTATTTTGTATCCAGCCACTTTGCTGAAAGTGTTTATTAGCTATAGGAGTTCCTTGGTAGAATTTTTTAGGACACTTATGTATAGTATCTTATCATCTGAGAATAGTGATACTTTGACTTCTTCCTTTCCAATTGTATCCCTTTAATCTACTTTAGTTGTTTTATTGTTCTAGCAAGGACTTCAAATACTATTGAAGAGATAAGGAGAGAGTGGACAGCCTTGTCTTGTATCTCATTTCAGTGAAATTGACTTAAGTTTCTCTCCATTTAGTTTGATGTTGTCCATAGACTTTTTGTATAGTGCCTTTACTATGTTTAGGCATGTGCCTTGTATCCCTGATTTTGCCCAGGATTTTCACATGAATATGTATTTGATCTTGTCAAATATTTTTTCAGCATCTAAGGAGATGATCATTGTTTTTGTTTCCCTTTCAGTTTGTTTATATGGTGGATTACATTGATGGATTTCTGTATATTGAACCACACCTGCATGTCTGGGATGAAGCCTGCTTGGTCAAGTGGATGATATTTTTTATGTGTTCTTAGATTTTTTTTATTGAGTATTTTTACATCAATGTTCATAAGGGAAATTGGTCTGAAATTCTCTTTCTTTGTTCGGTCTTTATGTAGCTTAGGTATCAAGGTGACTGTGGCTTCATAGAATGAACATGGTAAGATCCTACTATATCTATTTTGTGAAATAGTTTGGGGAGTATTGTTATTAGTTCTTCATTGAAAGTCTGATAGAATTCTGCACTGAGTCCATCTAGCCATGGGCTGGTTTTGGTTGGGAAACTTTTGATGACTTCTTCTATTTCCTTAGGTGATATAGGAATATTTAATTAGTTCGCCTGATCTTACTTATCTTTGGTAAGTAGAATTTATCAAGAAAATTGTCCTTATCATTTAGATTTTCAAATTTAGTAACATGTAGGCTTTTGAAGTAAGACCTAATTATTCTTTGGATTTCCTTGGTATCTGTCCTTATGTCTCCCTTTTCATTTCTGATTTTGTTGATTTGGATACTCTCCCTTTGTCTTTTGTGTTAGTTGGATAAGGGTTTGTCTATCTTCTTAATTTTCTCAAAGAACAATTTCTTGGTTTCATTGATTCTTTGAATTGTTCTCTTTGTTTCTAATTTATTGATTTCAACCCTGAAATTGATTATTTCTGGCTGTCTATTCCTCTTGGGTGTATCTAGTTCTTTCTTTCTAGGGATTTTATGTGTTTAGTTTAGTTGCTTGTATGAGATGTTTACAGTTTCTTTAAGAAGGCACTTAGTGCTATGAACTCTCCTCAGCACTGCTTTCACTATGTTCCATAGATTTGGGTATGTTGTGCCTTCATTTTCATTGAATTCGCAGAAGTCTTTAATTTATTTCATCCCTGACCCAGTAGTCATTGAGTAGAGCATTATTCAGTTTACATGTGTGTGTAGGTTTTGTTGTTGTTGTTGTTGTTGCTGTTGTTGTTGTTATCTTTACTGTTGTTTAAGTTCATCTTTATCCATTGTGGTCTGATAAGATACAGGGAATTATTTCAATATTTTTGTATCTGTTGAGGTTTACTTTATGACTGACTATATGGTCAGCTTTGGAGAAAGTTTTGTGAGATGCTGAAAAGACTATTCTTTTGTGTTTGGGTGAAAAGTTCTGTAGATGTCTTTGAGGTCCATTTGATTCACAATATCTCCTAGTTTCATTATTTCTCCATTTAGTCTGTTCTATAGATATCTTGCATGGTTAGAGACATATCTTCATTGAGATTGGGGAAATTTTCTTCTATGATTTTGTTGAAAATATTTTCTGGGCCTTGAAACCTGGAATCTTCTCTTTTCTGATTCCTATATTTCTTAGTTTACATCTTTCATGTTCTCCTTGATTTCTTGAATGTTTTGGGTCACCAATTTTTAAGATTGAACATTTTCTTTGATGGTTGCATCAAACTCTTTCATTGTGTCTTTCACATACTCCATCTCTTATGTTTACTTCTGCAGGTCCTGGCTTCTTCTTTAAGTTCTCTCTTTCTAGGCTTTCCTCAGTCTATGCTTTAGTTACTTTTACATTTTTATCTTCAGATCTTGAAGTTCTTCATTGAGTTCCTTCACATGATTGTTTGCATTTTCCTGAATATCATCTAGTGATTTCTTCCTTCCTTTCTATAGGCCTCTGTCATGATCTCTCTAAAGTCTTCAATCTGTTTGGCTGTTTCTTCTTGTATTTCTTTACAGATTTTTACTTGTTTCTTCCATTATCATCTTCATAATGAAAGATTTGATGTCATTTCTTGTGCTTCAGTTGTATTAGAATGTCCAGAGCTTATTGCTTTGAAATAACTTGGTCTGGAGATGCCATATTATATTGGCTTTTGTCGTTTGTATTTTTACGCTGACCTTTAGTCATCTGGCTGTCTCTGGCATTGTATGGTAGTTTCTGAGTCCTTCATTGGCCATTGAAAGCAGCTCCTCAGGCATCTGGAGACCCTCCTCTTGAGAAGGGGAAACCCAGAGTTGGCTGCCTTGCTACTGGCTTTCTTGCTCCAAAAGCAATGAGGTCCCACTGCCCAGTCACTGTACTCAGTCAATGTGCTCACTGAGTTGGGGAACCTGTGGTTGGATCAGAAGGTATCCATTCCTCCACTGGAAGGGCTGAGGTTGCTGTACCCTGAATGTCTCTGTCACTCAGTGGTGAGTGTGGGCATCTGAGGTAGGAACTGTGTGTCTCTTTCTGGGAAGGTAACCACTTCACGGGAAGGTGTGAGGTTGATGCTGTAGTTGAGGGACCTGTAATGTCTCTGCAGCATAGCACTGATAGTGGGCAGCTGAAGTACAAGCCCATCCTGGAAGGTAACCAACCACTTCAAGGGAGCATCTGAGGTATGGGCCTATAAGCTGTGGTATCTGGAAAGTCTCTGCTCAGTGATCGTGCCCGGGATTGGAGCTTTGCTGCCAGGGTACCAGAAGGCCTAAAGCATAGGACATTCCAGCAGGAGCCCAGGCATTTTTCCCAGCTTTTAGCCAGATGACCTGGGACAGAACCTGAGATTTTCCCACACTGTAGACTCTTACCTCACCTGGGGATCTACTACAGGCCTATCTATTGCTTTGTTCTCTCTGCTGTTCTGCTATTCAGTTATGGTGCATACTTGATGCTGACATATTGGATTCTCCCTCTCTGATTTATTTTTAATGTAAGCACTTAGAGCTAAAAATTTCCTTTGGGGACAGTCCTAGCACTATCCTGGAGGATCTGATAAGTTGTGTTATTATTTTCATTTCATTGTAGACATTTTAACAATTTTTCTCTCATATTTTCAATGATTCACTATTCATCAAAATATTTATTGTTCAGCATCTGATATTTGTATAGTTCCTTTGGTCTCTTGAGTGGATTTCTAGTTTTATTCTACAATTGTCTCATAAGAGGAAAGGGATTTGTTCATTCATTTGATTTATAATTTTAAACATTTGTGACCAATTATGTGATTAATTTTATAGAAGATTCAGTGGGCTGTTGTGGAGAATGTCTGCTCTGTATCCAGTAGATGAAATAATCTGAAAATATTTGTCAAATCCCATTGCCCTCTAGGTTAGCTCCATAGTTTATTTGCTGAAGTTTAGCTTGGAAGACCTATCTGAAGATGGTGGATAAGTATTGATGCCCTCTGCTATTACTGTATCAGAACTCAAATAAAATTTCAAGGCTTTTAGTACTTGTCTTATAAAATTGGTAGCCATGGAGATGGATAAATGCCTCAGTATTTCAGTAAGTACAAAACTGTTTGGGTCCGTGCAAGAGGAACAGCAAAGCAGCTCTAGAATTCATGGAATGCGGCCTACCAGTTAGCAAACCCATGATGGGTATGTCTTGGAGAGGCATAACCTGAGACCTACATGTCCTAACGACTTCATGCTGTTGTGAAGCATAGTTCTGCTTGTTACCTTTGTAGTCATTATAATCTCCTTAATATATGAATTGTGTGAGTACTATAAAGGGAGCTTCCAATTCCTCACTCGACAGTATCATTGGCATATGCAATAACAATGCTTGATCTCTTTCAGGCATTGCTGCTAGAGGAGATTAATGATTCAACCACCATCTCTGAAAACAACCTACAGATGTAGATTGTTAACAATGATGACTATCCTTAGAAAGAATTTGGAAAAACATTGTTCAACAAGGTTAGGTAAAGATGTTTTCACCAGTGGCTTTGATGTAGGAAGTCTTAGGGAAGAATAAATTGTTTAGCAAAGTAAGGTAAAGACAGTTTTGCTGTTGGCCCTGACACAGGCAGTCTTAGGGGACAATTGAAGTTAAGACAAAGTACACTCTTATTAGTAAAGCTAGAGAATTTTTGAGGTTGGCAAAGCAAGAACAATGGCCCATAGCAGCATTGGCTGACGTGACTCTTTCAAGCTGGGCTGGTGACTGAGATGATGATTGACTTCCTTATTCTATTTTTCTGCCCTTAGCTTCCTGATATGATTTAATAAAGCATATTAATAAGTAGATGAGCTCATTTAGGACTTAAAATAGACATGACTGATTATTTTTACATAGGAGTTTAAATTTGTGATTCCTTTAAGGTCTTCATGAGATTTCTTAAGATAATTGATTCCTTCTTTGTAACTGCAAATTACAGCCTGCCAGTAAAGAAAAACTGGCTGAGAAATTCCCATGTTTGTTTATACTCTGTTAATATGTAACAAGTTGCTTATGTACAAATGTATGTGGATTCTCAGAAATAACTTGTTATTGATATTTGTTGCTTACCCACAATATATAAAACATTTGATCATGTGAAGGTATTATAGAACATGATTTTCTTACATATATCCATTGTAATAATTTATTTATAGAGAAGTAGAATGTAAACACATTGTGATTTTTGTACTGCTTGAAAGATGCTGATGCTATTAGGGTACATAAACTGTGAAAGGATAAGGACAGAAGAAGAAAAGGAAGAAGGAGGAGGAAGAGAAAGAGGAGCAGGAGGAGAAGGAGGAGGAGAAGGAGGAGGAGGAGGAGGAGGAGGAGGAGGAGGAGGAGGAGAAGAAGAAGAAGAAGAAGAAGAAGAAGAAGAAGAAGAAGAAGAAGAAGAAGAAGAAGAAGAAGAAGAAGAAGAAGAAGAAGAAGAAAACAACTAAGAATGGGGAGATAAGGATGAAAATAAGAAGATAATTATAAAAAGAAGAAACAGCTTGTTGAAACCTACCTGCTAGAGTCTGCCTTACTTCATCGTCTAGAGTAACTGTGTGTGTGTGTGTATGTGTGTGTGTGTGTGTGTGTGTGTGTGTGTGTGTGTGTGTGTGTGTTTTGGTCAAATTATTGTCTGGTTGGATTATTGTTAGTTCTATTTCCTCTTCTGTTAGGCGTATGTGTTTTATGTCTACTTCATGATAAATCCATTCCAAGCACTCCATCTTTAACACATTCTTATCATAAAATGAATTACTTTCATGTATTATTGAGAATGATATTTTCTTCTTCCCTTGTGCATTATTTTCCCTTAAGTTTATTTTGCAGTGATATCTTGGTTGTCATAATTGCATTAATTTCTGGGCATCTTGAAATGTAATGATTCATTAATAGTAAGAAGTAACTTTGCTGATTATAAGAGCACTTGGTTGTTCATGGTCAGATGTGGAATACATCATTCCATGCTCTCCTGGATCTTAGTGTGGTTGCAGAGTCTGTTATTTGATTCTTCAGTGTTAAATATAATTGTATGTTTTTTTCCTACAGCTTTTCATATTGTTTCTTTGATTTGAACTTTTATATCTTGATCTTAATGTCATGTAGAGGTTCAATCTGAAAACCTCTTAATTAAGAACTATATTTTACAAGAGTGTCACAAGGAGGAACTCTTTTTCCCTAATAACTCAGAGCAGCACACAACTTCCAACAACCAGATTTTGTCACTCTGTATCCACATGTTTTCAGCAATTTTCATGCAAAGGTGCATTGTTCTTGTTCTCCATGCCCTGATGTTTTCAAAGATGACCTAATGTCTAATTTACACATCTTACACATTTATACATTAGTTTATATGAGTCAGAGACATCAGTGGACCACGAGGCAGAAACTGGGAGCATGGTCTAGTGAAGCTGTGTGTTCAACTGAGCTGAGAGAAATCAATCATATTGAAAGTTCAAAGCAGAGTAAAGTTGAGCACAATGCTTTTCTTAAAGGTCAGTGAATTCTGAACATGTTGGGTATACAGCATATAAGCAGCAGAAATGTGTGGCTTTAAATGATCCTAAAACACATTGGTACCCTGATTTCATGTAAGGTGAAAGTTTGATTTGTAAAGGCAAGCTTCAGACAGTGTTTTCTAGCATAATATGTTTTATTGATTATTTGGGACCTGCACATCATTTACCCCAATCACACTGACTTCCCAGACCTGCCATGTCTATCCCTCACCCTTTTGACCTCCACTACACATAAAAAAGGAGCAGAAGAAAAAGGAGGAGGAGGGAGAAAAGGAGGAAAAGGAGGAAGAAGGAAGTAGGAGGAGGAGGAACAGGAAGAAAGGTATATTTGTATTGCCCATATACTCACTGGAGCATGGTCAAACTCCCAGTGGCCAACATCTTAAAAAATAACCTGAAACTACCTACCCCTGCCAAAAGCCATCAGCATCCTTATCACAATTTTTAAGGGGAGTTTTTGCCTAGGCTATTACTTTTTATGTCAGGGTGTGTGTGGGGAGAAGAGGGGTTGCTACAGAAGCCTTCCTTCTATGTCCCTCTTTCTCAACTGTGACTTACAGTCATCTAAACCACTGCAAAAGCAGTTTCCTTGCCCATAGCAGTCAGCCAGAGCATGGGTTATCAGTGATTTTTGTATATTTTGTTAAAGATGCCAGGGGTTGGAAATTTGTTTTGAAAAAACACAGGGGTTGAGTATGGGGAAATGGCTCATGCTCTGTAAGGCCTGTCGACCTGTATTCAGATTCCTGTATAATGTGGGAAAGGGCAGATGACGAACTCTAACATTTGGCTCTCTCCTCCCAACATGCACACTTGAGTGAGTGGGTGAGCAATGAATGCATACCCCTCCCCACACAGATGTGTGTGTAAAACACACATACACACATGGAAACATGCCAATTTTATAAACAAATATTTTACAGAAAATAAATATTTTGTATTCATTACAGGTATATATGTGATTTACATAGACGTTCTCAATGTTTATGTCAGTGGCTTCTGTTGATGAAAAATGAGAAATTTTGAAGCTTGAAAATCACCAAGAAACACTCATATTAACAAGAAGTGTTTCCCAACAAGAAAAATGAAACATAAAACAGAAATTGGTACCAAAGAGTGAAGTCTTGCTGTCATAAACCCAACCTAGCACTTTTTATACTGTGTATTGCTGTATGGGACGGTAGAAGATTTTGGAACTTTGGATAGGAAACACAATTAGGTGCTTAGAATTCAATAGGCTATTCTGGTGCAAATGGAGGACTGGTTTATAAAGTTCCAGAGAGAAGAGTCCCTCAAATGCTCTATCACTATTGTTTATGTGCAAATTGGGATTTAAAATTTATGGGTTTGGGGTAGGGGGCTAAATCATGCTAAAAATAATGTGTGAATCACAAGAGACTAGCACTACTAAAGTGAAATATTTGATTTGCTGAAAATAATTAGAGCAAGTTAACTGGGGCTGAAAAACTGGCTGTGATTAATAAGAAACTAGCACCATAGAGGTAAAATATTCTGGAAGTATGTGTTCAGGGTAAGAACATAGAAATCATTGTCCAGTGGGACAGAGCCAAATCTCATCTAACAGGAAACTGGCAATGTCTAACATTCTGCTTCACGATACTGGCTTTGAAGGCATAAGGCCTTGGAACCATGTGGCAGAGTTGGAGTTCCTGCAGAGAGGTCTGCTGGTAAGTGGGCAGTTTCAGTTGTGGTAGAAGTCTTAGGAATGAATGGGTAATACAGAGAAGCCCATGCTTGGCACCATGTGTCAGGGTCAGAGTTCCTGAAGACAGTCAGTCTAGCAGGGGCTGTTGGGGAAAGTGCAGCCTCAATAGTAGAGGAGAATCTGCAGCAGTGGGCAATCTCAGACTATGGGAGGGCCACCAAGCACAGTGGCAGGTATAGTCCTCAGTCTACAAAACAAGCCCTGTGTCGGGGACGGCAGAGTCAGAGAGATAGAGATAGATGCAGTTTTTGGAGCTCAGAAGTTCATTAGGGAGTTCCTGATATCAGACACTCACTGTGGTGGTTAGCCTTTTTGCTACCTTGACACAGTTAGGGTCATTTGGGAAGAAGACATTTTAATTGAAAAAAATAAAAATACCTACATCAGTTGCCTGTAGGCAAGTCTGTTGGGCATGTTCATGAGTTATAAACTATGTAGGAGTGTTGTTTTTAAATAAAATCCCAAATGTTTGATTTTACCAATAAATGCTCAGAATCCAGATGCTAGGGTGAAAGCCTACTAGCTCAGAAAGGCGGAGGATGCACCCAGCTGCCTTTCTTACTCAGCTGACATCCCAGAAAGAAAAAGTGCCTTCTTTTCTATGTTGTCTTTAAAACCCTTCAAACTGAATGTCCCTCTTAGTTCCTGTGAGTCTCTCTATCCATCCTCTGACTTCCTCTCACTCTGTTTTTTTTTCCTTTGTTCACTCCTTGCCAACTAGTTACTTGTCCCACCTCCAGGCTTATTGCTGACTTTATTTAATCCCATTTACATAAAGCACTTGGATTAAGGTGTGTGCTAGGACTGAGCCACACCACAACTAGAAACATTTTTTCCAGTACACAATCTTGGGACTCACAATGTGACCAAATATCCTACATAATAAGAGAGCCCAGAACACTGTGGACAATTCCACTCTTGGGTAGGTGGTCCTCAGTGCTATAAGTAAAGAGGCTGAGCAAGACATAAGGAGCAACCCTGGAACCCTGTGTCCTCTGCATCAATTTTTAAAATTTTTTTTAATTTTTTAAATTTATTCAGATTACATCTCAAAGTGTTATCCCATCACTTGTATCCTCTCATTCCTTCCTCCCTCCCTCCCACTTTCACCCTATTCCTCTCCCCTAGGTCTATGACTGAGAGGGACCTCCTCCCACATTATATGGTCATAGGCTGTCAAGTCTCATCTTAGTAGCCTGCTTATTCTTTCTCTGAGTACCACCAGGCCTCCCCATCAAGGGGAGGTGGTCAAATATGGAGCACCAGAGTTCATATCAGAGTCAGTCCCCACTCTCCACATAACTGTGGAGAATGTCCTGTCCATTGGGCAGATCAGAGTAGGGGTTCGATGTTTATTATTTATAATGTCCTTGGTTAGTGCAATAGTTTGTCTGCATCAATTCTTACCTCTAGTTTTCTATGCTGACTTCATGTGCTGGCTTCCCTGAATGGGAGACTCCAAACTGTAAAATTAAATAAATGCTTTTCTCCTCAGGCTGCTTTTTATCTCAGAAATACAAACCCCAACTAAGACACTCAGTTACTTACACTGTTGAAGTTTGGTTTTGCTTTGATCTAATTGTAACTGTGCAGGCTTCTTCCCTTTTGGAAAAGAAAAGTTTATATGTTGGTTTTGATCTTACAGAGCCTAAGGCTAAGATACTTTGGAGTTTTGGAGGGAGGGGTTTTGAAATATTTTTTTAAATTATGTTTCTTTTTTAATATATACATTTATATTATTACACATGAATAAAATAAACTACATACAGCAGGAAGAACCATGAGACAGTCAGGAATTATATAAAGGTTACACTCATCGTGAGTAACCTTTCATTTGGCAAACTTGAAGTAAACATCTTTCCTATCTTGTTGGGTCTAAATTTCTGAATGAAGATCAATATCTATCATATCGCATCTCTATTAATTTAAAACATCTATCTTGATCTAAAAACATCTTAACTCCTAACATACTAAGCTTAACTGTAAGACTAAACTATCTGGTCTTCAATCCCATCAGAGACTTGAGAAGGAATAAAACTTAAATACCTGAGTGAACCAGAAGTGCAGGTTAGCAGCTTCAAAAATAAAAAATGACTGAGACAGTTTACTGTCTGAACAGTCACCAACACTTTCAAAGAGACTTGGGACATTTAACATATTAAGATTTTTAAGGACTATATGATGTTTGAAGTTGTATTTGTAAATTATATTAAAATAATACATGGGATCTTGAGGACAAGCTAAAAAGGAAATGTTACAGTTTAATAGTCATGTATTTTGTGCTGGTTATTTTTGTCAACTTGATACAAACAAAAATCACTTGCAAAGAGAAACCTTCAAATGAGGAATTATTTTCACCAGATTGCCTCTGTCTTTTTTCTGGGTAAAATTTCCAAATTTATTCCAGTTTCTAAAATTAATCTTGACTATTAAAGTACAAAGAATTAAAAATTATAAGGTACAATTATCTTAGATAACCTGATTTGCTTATATTTGTGACACATATGTAATAGAAATATAGTTTTTCAGTAACAATACTTAAAAGGTAAAAGACATAATTTATTAAAACCATAAACATACAGTATGAGGTTTGCAAAAATTAAGTAAGTTTATTCAGCTGTGTGTTGTCTCATTCTATACTAAATACTCTTAGGAAAATAAACTATATTAAAAATTTTAGTGTAAAATAACTAAAGATATTCATTAATCATCTTATTAAGCTGTATTAAATCTAAATAATCCAATAAAGTAAATATTTTTAAAATTGAGAATTACTAGCTAGAAAATAGTTCCTTAAATGCACGCTAATAGGTGTTTTAAAAATGCAATTTATAAGTTATGCTTAAAAACTGATTTCTAAACTAAATATACTAAAAGTATAAAAATTAGCATAATAAGTACAAGTAATCTTTTATACTCTAAAATGTTTCCTTTCCCATTCACGGTACTCTAAAAGCTAAAACATTTATCTATACATTTTACATTCTCTTTTTCCTTACTCCAGCAAAGTAATCAGTGCATAATAAAGGCCTATTGGGAAATGTCTAGAAATAGACTTTGAAATTAGGCTCAAGTACACTCTGTTTTACCATAATATATTGACAGCAGAGCTAAGGCACCATGAAGTGAATTGTAAGTGAAAAAGAGAGATACATTGATAACATGTAATCAATATATGATTAGGAAACTTATCAACAAAACGATGTATGTAGAGACACAAGCCAGAAAACCAGGAGCGCATCAGGACTGTGCAAGGTGAGGTGGAAGAGCAGCAGCCAGAATGGCTAGGAGTCTGCAGTAGCGCACCTCCCAGTAGGCCTGCAGAACCAGTCATGCTGCCCACTTCATCAGACATCAACAAAATCCAGCATTATGCCAGTGCTAAGAAAGAAACAAAGCTAAATAACTCTACATGGACATGTAAAATTAATGCCAGAATTCCCCCTATTCACTGTACCGGGGTAGACAGGAAGACTATAGCTGACATTATGGAACTTATAAGAGATGGTATCCTGGCAGAGTAGAAACAACTTTACTGAGTTTCAGTTTCAGAGCCTAGAAAATGTTTAGGAAAACTATAGTGTATTTTAGTGTTTGCTGCTCCTATAAGAAAAGAACACTTAGGTCTGGGTACCTTTTTTATTTTAATTTATTATAATTTATTCAGATTACATCTTGATAGTTATCCCCTCACTTGTATCTTCCCATTCACACCTTCCCCCGCCCCCCTTTTCCCCTATTCCCCTCCCCTAGACCTCTAACAGAAGAGGACCTCTTGCCCTACCACATGACCACAGCCTATCAGGTCTCATCCAGATAGCCTGCTTCCCCTTCTGTGTGCTGCCAAGCCTCCCCACCAAGGAGAAGTGACCAAATCAGGGAGGGGCACCAAGTTCATGTCAGAGGCAGTCCCCATTCTCCCCACAACAGTGCAGAATGAGCTATCTATTGGCTAGATATGAACAAGGGGTCTAGATTTACTGCATGTGCAGGGCTGTGCACCAACCAAGGTCTGAGTACTTTGGACAAAAGAAAGCTTGATTTTGGAGAGGAAAAAAAAACCTAGGCTGTGGAAGCCGTATTTTCTCAGCTCCCGAGGAAGAGTTTCTTTGCTGAATAACATTGTGGAAGATGGTGTCATGGTGGAAGCACATACAACAGAAAAGGTTACATGAAATACCACACAGAAAGCCATCAAAAGACTCTATGGTTAGAATTGCTCTTCTATTACTCGCTCTCAGAGAATGGTAGAGTTCTGTGAGAACTACCTGTAGTCTTTCTGAGGACAATGACATCAGCGACCTATTCATCTTACACCAAGGTCATTTCCTGTATGATCCAATACATCCCAGTATTACTAGGTAGGAAACAAGCTTCCACACAAACTAGATCCAAGCAAGGAGTGTAGAATGCATTGAGTGTTTATATTTAATATTCCTATCTATAGCATGAAGGCAACATAATATAAGTGTGATATAAAAGCAGTTTGAGTTTCATAGCAGACGAGAATTTATTGCAAATTTTACCAAGGATGATGGTGAATATATTTCCTGCCTTGGCAAGCTAAGAAAGAAAAATCAGAGTGCACATTGATGCCAGCTGCATTGTGAGTTGAAGCCTGGATACCCGATATTCTGTCTCTAAAGACATTCCCAGTAATAAGTAAATAAATAAATAAATAAAAATTTAAGAAATAAAAACAATGATTATACAAGTCAAAGGTGGAGAAAGTTTTGATGTTTAATTAGCTAAAGTAATGCAAGGAATTTGAAGAAAGCATTTACTCATGGACATCTTTTGAGGAAGAGTTTCAATATAAAATTTGGGGTTAGTCCTTAGTAGTAAACCATAAAACGATTTAACAAGTAATTATCTTTCCTCTGTCCAAGAAACTGTCATGTGAAGTTTTCTAATAATGTGTGCTGCTGCCACTTGTAAGCAGGCTTAGGAGTTGCCTAGAGAGTAAGAAATTAAATACTCTTTGCATAGTGCACATCTCAAATTAAACAGTGAATTGTCACTATAGATAGAGACGTTGCCATAGAAATGTGGAGTTAAAAAATATGCTTCTCGACAATAATGAAACGGGCAGACTTTTATTTAAATTTGTTCTGATATGAAAGTAATAAAGTGCCTTTCAAATAGTTCCTTTAAATCTCTCACCACTTTTTTCTGAGCTACCTCACACCTTTGGAGTTATTAAAACTTAGGCTTTACTTGTCAAATCCCAACAGGCATTGTACCCTCTTAACAGGGAACTGAAGCATCATGTAAAGATAGCAGTGCCATCAAAGATGTGGTGTTTGAAAGCGATCCTGTCATGAATTCTAAGAGTGGCTCAAAGGAAATCTTTCTCTGTTCTGTCAAGCCAGTGCTGGGAACGCAAGAATGCTTAACTGTGTTCAATGGAGCTTGGTGTTTTGTCAGCCATTTATCTACACACTTAAAATGTGCTGCCAAGCAGAAGAAAATGTCCACTAAAATGAATTACAAGCTCCCAGAGGAAAAAGTGTGCCCACTTTCTACATGCCATGTGTTCAAGTGAGCGGGTTGTTTTTTTGTTGTTGTTGTTTGTTTTTTTTTGTTTGTTTGTTTTTGTTTTTGTTTTTTTTTCTCCTTTCCTCTTAAGGAGTAGAAACTGCAGCATTTGGGAGTTCTGTTCAGTGTGAGTGATTATCAAGCAAATTTGCTTGCCCAAAGTTTTGATTTTCTTTCTTTTTAAAGACTTGTGTCATGTCATATAGCTAAGCCCAACCTTGAAATCCTGGTGCTCCTGTTTCCCCTTCACAAGTTCCAAGATGACGGACAGCATTGCCACTGTGCTCATCTTACCAGAGTTCATTTTCAAAGAAGATTTGTGTAAATACTTAATAACCAGAGGCAAGAAGTATAGGGAGCTCCCTTATTAAGAATGCAAATAACCCACAAACTTATGCAACTGGCATTTTAGAAAAATGTTAATAGCCTGAAGCAAAGTTAACTTGACACTTCAAGGATTTTAAATAAAATGCCCTGCACAAAGCTCTGAGGTAAGGATATTTTGGTGTATACATTAATTAACAAAACCTCAAAGATTATCAATGTCAGCTGCTGCTGCTGCTGCTGCTGCTGCTGCTGCTGCTGCTGCTGCTATTACAAATGGTAACCAGGAGGCTGGGAGGAATAGAAAAGACACGAAATGGAAGAGAAAGGTCATACAAATTCTTGCTGTGTCCATCACTGATTTGATGTAAATGTGCAACTAAGACAATGTACACTATGCTGTCTTGGATAGAGGCTGTCAAGGTGTGCTGAAACCTTGTGTTCAGGAGCTGGTCCTGTGATGGCACTGATGTCTTGGGAAGTATAGGGACTTAGGAAGAGTAAGAAGATAACGTGCAACAGCTTCTTGGGGGTAGGTATCTTGTCCCTGGCCCTTTCATGGCTCATTCCTTGTGCACCATAAAGTGAACACTTTATATCTCTGCACCGCCCTTCCAGTACGATGCTTCACCTCATCATGGGTTCAAAATCCATAAGGTCAGATGTAATGGAAGTTTTGGGTTCTTTGTAAACTCAGTTATGTTATGTAAATATGTTTTAATCCCAAATGTGGGATTTTAGTCTGGGCTTTAGTTTGTCTACTGCTGATAATTGTCTGGTGTCGGGCATGGTCTTTGCCAGCTGGTAATGGCCTGCCTAGTCAACACAGTGCCTTGGGGGAGACTGCTTGCTGTAAATGTTGTTGACTGAGATTGGTATTGTTCCCATAGAACCCAATTGACCCTAAACACGCAGAAATAGTAAAGGGTTTTGTGCCCCCTCTCCTCACTAACATTCTTCCTCATACCCAGGATTAGGGGGTTGGTGAAAGGGAGAAAGAGGCTTCAATACCCCAAATAAAATAGGCTTTAAAAATCATGCATCACCAGTCAAAAACAATGAACAAAAACTCTGTAACCTTGAGATAAAATAAAGTTTCTTTCAACTGTTCCTGTCAGGTGTTCATTATGATAAAGAAAGTAACTAATGCAATTATAAATATTACCAGAGCTTTAAATGACTGAAATCATTTTCCAGAGATAGGTAGATAATGAGATTGTTACTTATGTCATAAGATTGCTCTTTTAATAAAACTTTATGAAAATCAACAGTGGGCAAAATTTTTTCATAGGTTGTAGGTTGTCAACTCCAAAACCAAGTTAAAAGTGTTACTCAAATATAACATTTGTTCACAAATATCTTTATGCTCCAAGATTCAATCCAAAAGACCTATTTCCTTAGTCTCCTTCAATTTTACTGTTTCTTGACCTTTGCGAACATGACATCCATAAAGAATAAGGACAAGCATTTCATATAATGTTTAGAAATTATTTTTATTTTTCTTCTGTTATCAGAAGGCTGGATTACTGAGATCATAAGATGTTTATTTTTAGAAGACTACCAAGTACAGGGCATCTTTTCTAATATGATTCAGTTATTTATGTGGCTCATTAGCTCTTATGTTAGCTACTCTCTTAGTCAAGGTGGTATTTTCATATTTCTTCCAAGATGTGGTCAAGCATTTTTGTTCTTTACTTTTTCTTTGCAGTGGCTTTCATAAGCAGCTGTTCCTTATCTATAATAACTTATGGTAGTTTGCTAAGAATCATTTTTTATTTCACTCATGCCTGCACATATATTGATTAAAGCTCTTCAAGGAAACCTTGTTATTTCTTCCCCTTTGTTCCTTTCAGACTATTGTTAATATATACCAGAATGCACTTAAAATGTGGTTTTCGTTCCTTGGTCATTATAAGCACTGTCATAGTTTGTTCCAATGCTTCATATTTTTAACTCAGGCTCCTCTAAGCTCTTTGCACATGGGTTCAGAATATTTTGATATGGCCCTTCTTCCTACTTTTTATTATTGTATTTTACATAATTTAGCTTAATTATTTAGTTTAGTTTAGTTTTAGCCTACTTTTGAGTATTTCCTAATTCTTGGCAGGCTTATTTTTACTTTCCCAAATCTAGACTCTGCCATTTTCTCAGAGGACTGTGTTTATCTACTGGACAATGAAGAGAGCATGAGCATGCTCTGAGTGCTGCCCATGATGTTACCAGTGGGGTTTTGTGTTTCTAGGTTCTCTGAGAGGACAGAGCCCAGTAATTTCACTATGTTCATCTGATTAAACACAGCTAATGTGGCCAGATAAAATGTCACAGTTAAAACTGAATTTCAAATAATTATTTACTTTTATATGTACATGTATCTAATAAAGCTGATGGTCCTAGTTCTGAACCTTTAAATGTGAGTATATAACCTGCAGTAACTGAAGATAATAGGAATCAATAAAGGAACCACGGAGGGAGGAGGAGAGGTGTTCCGTAGAGGAAAATAGCAGGGCACAGGCACAGTGGAAGGAGAAGTCGGAAAAATGCAAAGGAAAATTGCCTTCGAAGAAGGAAGGAGTGCAACACTAGGGGAAGAGGGAGAGGAGGAATAAATCATTCTAATAATGATTTATAAGGCTACAAGGAATCATATTATTTGATGTTTGCATATAATTATATATTTACATATATTTAATTGAAGTTACACCACTCGGAGAGATAATGTGCTCCCTAAAAGCATAGAATACTTAACTAAAACCAGGAGTCAAACAATAGAAACTCGTTTTCAAGTTGTTGGTCATGGGAATCCAAGCTAACCTCCAAAAATTATAGGCTACTGCCAAGTACCTTGCTTGCCTACCAGAAACTGAATATAAGACTCTATTTCTGAAGTCTCGCTTGTAACAGATGCCTTGCAGAAATGGAGTTGGAAGTCTCCTCCTTGAGGCTTCATTACCAGAAAGAGCCACAGAAAGAGCTGTGAAGAGAGAAAAGCAATCAATAGTCTTACTGGTGTCATTCTTTACCACCTATACTTTTTTTTAATGTTTCAAAAATTTTTTTTGCTTATGCATTTTAGTTTTTCAAGAAAGGGTTTCTTTAAAGCCTTGGCAGTCCTGGACTCAATTTGTAGGCTGGCCTCAAACTCACAGAGATCCACTTGACTCTGCCTCCCCAAGTGCTGGGATTAGAGGCATGTGCCTCTGTGCCTGGCTATGTTCAACATTTTTAATTGAAAAAATTGTACAGTATATTACCATCACATTACTTCCCTTCCTCTACTCCTCCAATACCCTCTCCACTTCCATACTCACCCAAATGTACACTGTTTGGGGTCCTCTCCCTCTCTCCCTCTTCTTTCTCCTCCTCCTCCTTCTTCTTCCTTCCTTTATCTCTCTCTCTCTCTCTCTCTCTCTCTCTCTCTCTCTCTCTCTCTCT
>OU015743.1:103479618-103516534 GCA_907169655.1 Acomys percivali | reverse complement strand
TCTCTCTCTCTCTCTCTCTCTCTCTCTCTCTCTCTCTCTCTCTCTCTATCTCTCTCTCTCTCTCTCTCTCTCTCTCTCTCTCTCTCTCTCTCTCTGACAAACAACAACAACAACAAAAAAAATAAGATGCACACACCCTGGTAAATCTAATGGTTCTCATGTAGCTATGAGGCTTAATTCTATGAAGACAACCAACTTCTTTCAGAACTCAGATTCCCTTCTTACACAGCTTATCTTCCTCCTGAAGGACAAAAAAGATCATGAGAGGAATGGTGATAACAATCTTCAACTCTAGGAAAGTGAGTCTCATACTTTCAGACACTTGAAGGACCCTGTCCTACCATGTAGAAGGCTATAGTGAACACATTAGCCAAATGATTGACACAAAGATTCTGTTCAGGCCTGTAGAGCTCATTTCAAGATACAAACTCAATATCTTGATGTCTTCTAATCATACCATGGGCAGCATTTTCACAGGAATGTATGATAACACTCAGATAGTCATCAGTGGAGGCATGCTGAAGGTGTTGTCTCAGCTCCAACCACCTAAGTCCTGTATGCAGAATAAGGCTGCCTGGGCTGTGACAAATGTATGTGGTAGCCTGGCCCCACTGCCATATACAGAAGCTGGTCAAGTGTGACCTGCTGCCTTTCTTGGTGATACTCCTAAAAATGCAGACTTCAAAGTTCAAAAAGAAGCTGTTTGGACAGTGGCTAACTTTGAAGTAAGAGGTCTTGTTAGGAATAGAGTTAGGAGTCTTGGGGCAACTGATGAATCTGTTCACATGCCCAAGTGAATTCCTCTGGACTGATGTGAACCACGGAGATTGTCACTAAAGCAAAACCTCCTGAAGCATAAATCTTGCTTTAGCAGCAGCCATGAAATATTCAAAGCAGCCAACTAACATGATGACAGTCACATTGGTTACAAAAGAGGGGATTGTTATTTGATTGACACCTCCTTACTCTAGGAAGAATGATATGGTCTGACAGCTATCAATCAAAGATTCAGATGAGAGCCCAGTTCTAACAGTTTAGCTTATTTGAAGGAAAGATGAGCATTAAAAAAAGATTGCTATAAAATTATGGTATTGAAATTCTTAATTGTATTTAATTATACTTAACTCCTAGTCAAATAACCCCAATAAGAGTAGGGTACCTCTGATCAGTCTCCAGTAGGATCCTGCCTCCTCCCAGAGATAGAGTTTCCCACCTCATTTGCTATATACCAGAGATGTAAGGTATTGCAAAACTCTGTCCGTTATGCATGATCTGGCATTACAATTTCAAAATCAGCAACTGTGATTCCACACATGATGAGCCTCTTACAAGATTGGGCCCAATAACATTTGTGGAAGTAGAGAGAGCTCCCTGAGGCTCACAGTATATGCAAATCACATAAGGCACCCTTGTTTCTTGAAATGTGTAAGCTTTTGGAAGGAGAAAGACTTCTCTTAGGTGGTGTAGCTGCCCACAAGTTGCCATGTCTCCCCTCATCCATCCCCCTGCATGTAATCCCAGTTTAATTCATTGGTTTGCACAACTAGATAGGGGTGCAACCATTTCTTTTTTTTTAACTTTTTAAAAATTAATTTATTCTTGTTACATCTCAATGGTTATCCCATCCCTTGTATCCTCCCATTCTTCCCTCCCTCCCATTTTCCCCTTATTCCCCTCCCCTATGACTGTTCCTGAGGGGGATTACCTCCCCCTGCATATGCTCATAGGGTATCAAGTCTCTTCTCGATAACCTGCTGTCCTTCCTCTGAGTGCCACCAGGTCTCCCCCTCCAGGGGACATGGTCAAATGTGAGGCACCAGAGTACGTGAGAAAGTCATATCCCACTCTCCACTCAAGTGTGGAGACTGTTCTGACCATTGGCCAGGTCTGCGTAGGGGTTTAAATTTTACCGCCTGTATTGTCCTTGGCTGGTGCCAAGGGGCATGTCCCATAGAAGGCTTCACTTACCAGGAAACTGGGACAGAGGGGAAGACATCCTACTGGGACTCTAGATGAGAGAAGCATGGGAGAATAGCAAAGTAGAAGGATCCAATGGATCCTAGAAACCTACAAGTAGAACATTATGATAGGCAGATTTGGGCCAAGGGGTCCTGCTCAAACTAAGGCAGCCATTTCTTTGAAGTGACACTGGTACCCTATCTGCTGTGAATTCATGTTTCTCCCTGTCTCTCCAGGAAAAGCCACACAGGATTTGGCCCTCAAACAGGAACAGGACAGAATCAAAACTGTTTCTGGAAGAGTGTATGATTACAACTTTATAGATGGTAACACGTGCAGCTGAAACTAGATCAAGAATGAGTCATCTGTAAGAGCAATCTGTTGTGGTTGTGCTACCCAAGTTGTATGTACTGCCATGGATTCTGTCTATCACTGTCCCTGTTATGAGTGGTAAGATATGCAAGCGAGGGTCCTGCTTATGAATCTGTAGTGTCTGTTGAGAGGAAACCCCAGGATGCTCATATTATTCTATGTATGTGGAGTGGTATACCTCTTTGATAAGTAGGGACCATGATGTATTTATGGGGATATCCTCCAATGGATGATGAACTAGAAAATATATTTCAGTCTCTAAAATTAACTAGTATGGGACAGGATCATAAGTTCACGTGCATGCATGCACACATAAACATATGCACACACTGCCCCAATTTTTCATTGTCTTTATCAAATATTTTTTAGAAATATGTTATCATTAATTATCACTGAAATAGAGTGTCATGACTAGGCATCAACAAGGTTGACAAAAATGAAATGATATGTTTTCCTATGAGTTCAGCTATATCTTATTATTAGTAATATGTAATAGAATTAATTAAATTATTTTATTCACTTTATAGCCTGATTGCAGTCCCCTCCCTCATCTCCTCACAGTCCCACCTTCACATCATTTTACCCCCATTTCCTCTTCCTCTTCTTCTCAGAGAAGGAGAGCCCCCCCCCCCCCGTGGGTACCAATTCATCCAGGCAGATCAAGTCACAGCAGGACTAAGCATATCCTCTCCTACAGAGGCCAAACAAGGCAGCCCAACTCTGGGAAAGGGATTCAAAGACAGGCAACAGAGTCAGAAACTGCTCTCATTCCAATTGTTAGAGGACCCACATGAAGAACAAGCTGCATATCTGCTACATGTGTGTAGGCAGGTCTAGGTTCAGCCCATGCATGCTCTTTGGTTGGTGGTTTAGTTTCTGTAAGCTCCTATCAGCCCAGATTAGTTGACTCTGTAGGTATTCTTGTGTTGTCCTTGAGCCCTCTTGCTCCCTCAATCTTTGCCCTCACTCTTCTATAAGACTCCCTGAGTTCTACCTGTAGTTTGGCTATGGGTCTCTTTTCAATCTGTTTCAATCAGATGCTGGATGAAGCCTCTCAGAAAGTAGTTATGCTAGGCTCCTTTCTATAAACATAGCAGAGTATCATTAATAGTGTCAGGGTTGGCTCTTTCCCATGGCATGAGCCTCAAGTTGGGCCATTTGTTGATTGGCCATTTCCCCCATCTCTGCTTCATCTGTATCTCGTTACATCTAGAAGGCAGGAGAAATTTTGGGTGGAAGGTTTTATGGGTGGATTGGTACCCCCATCCTTCTACTGGAAGCCCCATATGCCTACAGGAGGTGGCCACTTCAAGCTCCATATCACCAGCTGCTAGGAATCTCAGCCAGGGCCACCCCTACAGATTCCTGGAAGCCTCCCAATTCCAGTGAAGCCCTCCACCAGTTTCCATTCTCACTCCCAGCCCTTCCTCCAAACCTTCTCCCCCCACCTGATCTTCACCCCCATTTTCTTCCCCACCCCCTCTCTCATCCAGTTGCTGCGTCTACAAAGCAAGTTCCAGGACAGCCAGGATGGTTATACAGAGAAGCTCATCCTCAGAAAAAGAATCATTTCAGTTTTTTTTAACCATTTTAATAAATTTATATTAACAATGTGATGTGGCACCAGGTACTTTCTGTGTAATATCTGTTTAGTCTCCAATAAAGCCATGTGAAAGGAGTCATTAATAAATGTCAAGCTCGAATTAGAATATGCGTTGTCACACTGCAGACTCTCAGCTCTTAACCTTCCTGGTGGACCTGCCTCTGCAAGTACATCAATCCTCTTCCTTGTGTGCCTGCACATCACTGCACTGGCAGAGTTATTTTAATGAAACACATTAAAATCTGTCATTCTTTCCCCATTAGC
Source organism: Acomys percivali (assembly GCA_907169655.1). Taxonomy (NCBI): domain Eukaryota; kingdom Metazoa; phylum Chordata; class Mammalia; order Rodentia; family Muridae; genus Acomys; species Acomys percivali. Next base: position 103,512,336 of record OU015743.1, on the reverse strand, counting down.
TCAAAATATTAATCAAACTGATGTTGCAGTTTTTCCTTTTAACCTGTGACATTCATAAAGCTGCCTCTTCTGTACAAAGGAATTAGCTTTCACACTGAAATATCAGCAAGCATGGTTAGTGAAAAAAAAGATCACCCTAAAGCTGCCACACAATGTAATTATGCACGGTTTAAAGTTTTAAGTGATGATACAGGACAAAGACATCCCTTACTACACGCACCAATACCTGAGTGGTATACCCGAGAACCAGGCTCAAGATTGTGAGCATTTTCTTTGTAAGAAAATCCACAGTATAAGTCAGTAGCTGCTTCCCCTCTCCTTTTCAATCTAAGGTGGTAGTGGAAAAATAGTTATATGCATTTATGAAGTATGATTTTTGCAATACATACAAAAAACTTAGAGAAGTGTTAAAGAAATACGATATATGGTAGACTTATAATAGTAAAGGAAGATTTCAGCAAGGTAATTAACCTATCATTCACCGTATCAATTTATAATTTGGGAAATTCTTAGAAGTAATCTCAGCATGTAATTTCAAAATAAGCTACACACAGTTACCAAGCATTGTCACCATGTACAACAGATCACATAATCTCTTCTTAAACTAAAAATAAATGGCCAACATCTTCCTCTTCCCTAACCCCCTCCTTCTTAGCCATGGTAACAACTTTTTACTCTCTGCTTTGAAGTTATTATTTTTAGGGAAGTAAATCCATGGAGTATTTGTCTTTCTGTTCCTGGCATATTTCACTATAATGTCCTCACCTCCATCCCTGACTCAAATAACATTACCTCCTTCATTTTAAAAGTTGGGTTAGTTCATTTGTATTACTAATTATTTCTCTGGATATGAGACATAACATGAAATCTTAAAATTGTGAAATGGTGACAAATTGCACCATGTTGTATACCTATTCACTTTGTCCTTTGGCTACATTCTACGAATTGGTAGTTACTTAAATGAATGTACCATACGAGATAGTAGTTGGAATCTATCAAATATTCTGTAGCTCAAGTTTCTGAAGAACAATTAACTTAACATGCAATTCTTAATCAAAATACAAAACAAAATGTAGTAGCTGTTTTGACATAAATCTTTAGAGTTAACATTCCAGAGGCAGAGTTCCCTAAAAGTATAAAAAAGTCAGAGAAAACAGAAAAACTACAGAACAGAAATTAAAGAAAGTATTGCCGTTTTAAGCTTAAAACCCATGTGACAACAACCGTGTAGTTTTTACTTATTCAGAGTGCATACATACTAATAACATTTGCTATGGTAAACTACTATAATTTGAGTGTGGCTTAAAATCCCAAAATGGAAAGGTAAAGAGGAAAAGCACAAATTCAAGGTCAGTTTTGCCAACAGAGCAAGCTTGAGACCTGACTTTGTTCCAAAAATAAAAAAGCTCGTGATCTTGTAAACTTGAGGAACATTTACCTTTGTGTCACAGTACTCTAATTCCTTTGAGAACTTGGCCAATAAAACCGAAGACATTGTATCTGGGATTGAATAGCCGTCTTTAAGAGAAGACTGAAAGGAAATGATGCATGATGTTCTTCATGTAGCTCATTCCATATACCAAGTTTTGCAAAATGACACTAAGAATAACCCAGCCAAGAAGGAAGCCACTAAATTCAACATGATTGAATTGAAGAAGAATGTATTTGTTTTCTCTTAGAGAGAAACTCTGGTCAAAAAACAATGGAAAAGTTAAATTTCACTAAGAAATAGCAGTCTGTATGTAGTATTGAAACCATTATAAGCAAAGTGAATTATCCAAATCAAATTCTCAATTTTTGTTTTATGTTTTTAAGAGACTGCTAAATAGTCAACTAAATCAAATTTCCACAGTGACATATCTGAATGTCTGAAAATTTTTACATACTAACATAAAGATATGAAATGATTATATAATGAGCAAAAATTATTATTTTTTGAAGGGTGTATAATATTTTAAATTGTATTTATTTATTCATTTTGCATCCTACCCTATTCATCTTCCAGCCCCACCTTCCCTCCCTCTCTCTTCTATTCCTTAGAAGAAGGAATTTCCCCTTCCTATGCCCACTCCTATCAAGACTGTGTCTTCTTCCCCTATGGCCTGGTAAGACAGTCCTGCCAGGGAGAAGTGATTGAAAAGCTGGCAAAAGAGAGTCTATGTCAAAGAGAGCCCCATTCCACTTACTAGAGGACCCACATGATTCCTGAATCCTGATCTGACCCTCAGCTACATCTTTGTAGGGGGCCTAGATTCAGTCTGTGCATGGTCCTTGGTTGGTGCTTCAGTCTCAGCAGGCCCCTCTGGACCCTGGTTAGTTAGCTTCGTTGATCTTCTTGTGAGGCTCCTGTGACCTCCATGTCCTCCTCCCCAACTTTTCTGCAAGATTCCCTACACATCACCCAATATTTGGCTGTGAGTCTCAGCATCTGTTTCGAGGTGCTGTAGGGTGGAACCTATCAGAGGACAACTCTGCTAGTATCCTATTTGCAAGCATAGCTGAGTATCCTTAATAGTCTCAGAGGTTGTCTCTCTCCAATGGGGTGGGTCTTGGGTTGGGCCTAGCAATGGTTGGACTTTCCATCAATCTCAGCTCTATCTGATTTATATTTACCCTGCACATCTTGTAGGCAGGGTAAATTTTGGGTGTTTTCCACCCTCTACTAGGAGGCTTCTCTAGTTAGATGTTGTCCTCTTCAGTATCTATGGCTGTTGCTACTAGGAATCTCTGCTAGAGTCCCTGTCATATCCTCCTGGGAGCCTAGCATGACTTAGGTCTCCAGCTTGTCATAGAGATGCCCCTGCCCACAGTTTCTTTATTCTCTACAGACCTTTTGTCCTCCCACTCTCCCCAGGTCCCCTCTTCATCCTCAAATCTGGGTCTGGAGAGATGTCTCAGTGGTTAAGAGCACTGTTTGCTCTTCCAGAGGTCCTAAGTTCAATTCCTAGCAACCCTATGGTGGCTCACAACTATCTATACTGGGATCTGATGCCCTCTTCTAGCATGCAGGTGTACATGCAGATAGAGCAGATTATTATTAATGAAACAGAAGTTTTAAATAGTTTCTATACAGTAAAATATTTTCAACGAAGTGGCATACATCAAGGAGATTTTACATCAGTTCTTCACTCATCTGCACAACCTATTTGACATAAATCCATCTCCTCTTCATCAGACACTATCCGAGTGATTCAGTAAGCTACACCATGTCTGTTTCATTAGTACATGACTAGAAAAACACTCAAGATACTTAATACTTTTAAATTTTTGAATTATAAAACAAATAGAGATTATAAACTTGTGACAGAAATTTTTTTATTATTGGACTAAATTATATAAATGTTCTAAGTAATATGTAAAGGGAAAATTCTCATTAGAGCCTAAACTATAAGTCATTTTTAAAGAAACCATGTCCTTTCCCCTCTATGTCTGGTATTTGAGTCCTTATGTAATAAAAATTTTTAAACAAATGGAAACATCACATTGCCTTGATAATAGAAGTAGTCAAGGCTGAAAGATTCCTGCATCTGTTTTTAGTGATGCCTCCTGGATGGCCAGTTGGCTATGCAAAGATGAAGTTGAATATCCATTTCAGAGACACTGGCTATCAGAAATTTGTTGAAGTAAATTGTAGAAGGGTTGTGTGGTCCAAATCAGTGCTGGAAACAACAGGCAAGGTTTTTGTATGAAGCAAAGTTCCATGACTGAAGGCAGAATACACCTGCTGTTGAGTAAGTGGCATTCTCAAGTCCAAGGAGGACTGGAGATAAGAAGCAAAAGTTCGTTCCCAGATGCACTGTGGATTTCAATCTGAGTGTTTTCAACTTGATTACTGTAATAAAACCAGAGAAGGATGTTTCTGTATTGACACATAGTACTCTACATTGGGTTTTGAGGCTGAGAAGAGCTAAGATAATCCAAAAGCTTTTCAATCTCTCTAAAGAAGATGGTGTCCACCAATATGTTATCAGAGAAATCCTGTAAACAAAGACGGTAAGAAGCATATGACCAAAGTACCTAAGATTTAGCATCCTGTTACATGTTCTGCAATACAAAAATAGTACACTGATGAAAACAAACAGAACATACTAAACTTTTATCCAACAGAATGAAGGACACCAAAGGAGGAAAAGCCATCAACTTTAACACGTCCACACTGATCTAATTATCTTTTATAGCTTTCTTCAGTGTTGCATTCGTTCTTTCCTTTCTAACTTTTAAATATCTGTTATTTATATTCGAAGATGTGGTTAATATAATATTTTGTTATTTGTGACATATTTTTGTGGGGTGAGTACCCAGACAGAAAAAAACCCCAACCAAAGAGAGAATATAAATCAAAATAACAGTTTCAAGCACCCACAATTTGGGGTTACAGGAAAGAACTATCTACATAAGAGAGGAACAACCTTCCGGACTGGTAAGAGTAAAGGCCAAGGAGAATGCCTAGAGTAGGTGTTTTTTAAGTGGTACTTGAAATATCAATAGAAAATCAGGTATCTACACTTTTATGACCTATGACAGCACATTTACTAATGCTTTGTAATGCTTTATACAGTAGAGTACAGAGAAATACTGAATGAGGATATATCCATAATCTAAACTACCAACTGTTGTCACCTAGACAAGAAGTGGTGTGATCTTAAGAGTATATGAAGACAGCACATATTTCAGTCACAGCTGATATTGACCTGAACACCATCTCTCTAATAGTATCAAAAGGTGCTATGCACACTGCCAAGGGTAAAAAAAAAAAAAACAAAAAAAAAAACCTGATAGTCTTACCCAGCTGTGATGCCTACAAACTACCATAACAGGTTTGGCAAGATAGTCCCAATGGTGAAATAGTGATATTTATGATATTTGGAGGATAACAAAGAGATGTCTAATTGGATGTAAGTTCCACTCAACATGATGGAATCCATGCCTGAGACGCTAAACCTACTGAAATAGGCATGGGTAGAAATGTCGTATACTCCAGGGGATAAACTACTATGCTACTTTTTAAAATTAATATAGCTGCTACCTATATTATAAAAAGTTATCTTTAGACCCACAAGTAGGTATAGCTCTTACTCCTTATTAAAGGATTCTATTTACAGCAGACACAGGCTACTACAGGCATCCACAACTGGTCAAAATGAAGAGATAAATAAGTGTGGAGAAAATTTAATACATCTATAGTACAACTCTTATATCAACAGCTCAGAGAATGTCACCAAAATGGAGAAGAACTATTATAAAAGGACCGTAAAGCCTGCTGGGGTGTGTCTTCTAGACATGAGAGGAAGCTGCACCCATGTAATATCAACTATAGTGTCACCTAAACAAGCCCTACATAATGACCATAACAGTTGACCTAACAACATGCATAAGAAGGCAATAATGAGCCTCAATACTAGGCTGTCTCTAACCTCAAGTTGTCAATCCTAAACATGTCTACACATAAGCATATTAAATGGTGTCTCATTAATCACAGCTGATTTAGTGCCAGATAACCAGCATTGATTGTCTCACTAAAGCAATGATTTCACTTCTGTGTTTTTGTTCTTACTTAATACAAACGATTCTTCAGCCCTAACTAACCAGAAAGCACAGGTTCTCAGTTCAAAATATTATTCACAAAGCTCTGATAGAATGCCATGCCCTGGTCCACAATTCTAACCATCCCCTTGTGAATACTGTTCAGACAATGGAAGCATACAGGGTCCCTTTCCAAGACGTAGGCACCCAGTGGAGTCTGAGTACCAAGACTGGAACATTGCTGACTCCAAAACACCGGTTCCAGTGTGTGTTTGTGTTTCCCTGGAGAGAAGAGAGGCTTCAGCTGCCAGACACACACAATACCACTCTCAGACTTCCCCTGGCTAATCCTGCCATCCTGGCAACCACTCCAGATTCCAGAGATATGTAGCTTCTGCCTACAGTTCACGGCTCTACTAGCCATCTTGAGGAGACCTACAAGACCTCAGGACCATACAGGTTAGACACGCATACCCTACCTCCCTGCCTAGAGGGCCAACAGGGACACAACCAGCAGAGATGAGCTGTAGGCTTTTTAAGGAGATCCAGCCCCAAGCCCATGACCCAGGGATTTCCCCCTACCCCACAACCCCAGGAAGCCCAGCAAGTTCCAGAAATAAACAACCAAAGCCAGGGACAACCAGATGGCTAAAGGCCAGTGTAAGAACACAATAAATAAAAACCAGGTAACATGGCACCCCAAGAAAATAACTATCCTAATACAGCAAGCTCTGGATATCTTAACACAGTTGAAACACAGGAAAAAGATCTTAAATATATGCTTGTGAATATGATAGAGGCCTTTGAAGAGGAATAGAATAAATTCCTCAAAGAAAATACATCCACACAAATAGAGGCCTTTAGAGGGATAAATCACTTAAAGAAACACAGGAAAATACAATCAAACAGTTAAATGAAATGAACAAAATGGTTCAAGATCTGAAAATGGAAGTAAAATAAATAAAGAAAACACAAATTGAAGAAATCCTGGAGATGGAAAACTTAGGGAAGAGAACAGGAGCCACAGAATTAAGCATCACCACCAGAATACAAGATATGGAAGAGATAATCTCAGAAGTACAAGATACAATTGATCAATCTCTCAAGAAAATAACAATGGGATTGGTAGGGAGGCATCCAGCCTGTATCATCCTAGAACCTGGCAAGCCTCCTCAGGAAAGCATGCAGAGCTGTGGGCCAACAGATGGAGCTTACAGGACAGCATGCAGCTTCGCCTCTGCTAGTTGTACCCCAGGTGGACCCAGCAGGCAGGGCATTCTCGGTTGTATTTCTTGAGTTCAGAATTTCTTTGTTCTGTTTTTCCTGGATTCTGTTCCTTTTTCCCCCTTGTATCACTTAGTTATTTCTTGCCTATATTTAGTTCCCACTTTTGCTCATTCATGAATAAAATGATAGCACCCAAAATTAGTACAATCAGAAGCTATGGATTACCCATATATGAAACTCTCTGGGCCTCACAGATGTGTTTAGGAAATAGTGATTTACAAAGAGGCCAAATCCCCTTCTTTTTTTATTTTTATTTTATTGATTTATTCTTGTTACATCTCAATGGTTATCCCATCCCTTGTATCCTCTCATTCTTCCCTCCCTCCCCCTTTCCCCTTATTCCCTTCCCCTATGACTGTTCCTGAGGGGGACCTCCTCCCCCTGTATATGCTCTGAAAGGAAGAATGGGTAGATAGAAACTCTTCTGAATTTGGTGGCTACTTCTTTTGAACAATGACCAAATGCAAATTATCTTTATAGGTCTGGGCCAATGTTTTAAGTCTCTAAGACAGATGTTTCAACTCAAGATTTCTACCTTAGGTTTAGATGATGGCCTAGAAATAGCTCAATGGTAGAGCGCTTGTCTAGAATGTGCACGACCTTGGGTATAAACTTGAGTACCTCAAAAATTATTAAAAAATTTATATTAATCTGTTTTTATTGATGATGCTTTGTTTTTAGTTTGATGTAATATTAAAAACTAAAACTTTTATTAAAACCCACCTACATGAAATACTTCTTGAAATATTGAATAAGAAAACAAGTAAAGACACATTTGTCTAAAGGTACACATCATTTACTCCTCTCTCCATGGGGCACGTGCTCTCTAGCCTTCCCTCTTGTTGCTACCATTCAGGAATTTGGAAATTCTCACCAGAAGATCAGGTTATGTTGCTGTTTGTTCTGTGTTTTTATTTTCATTTCTTTTAGTGTAAATTCCTTTCCTGCATTTGCCCAACCTCTGTTCATCCCATGCACTGTCCTAATGTTAAAATGGGTAACACCTCAAGGTTCCTCTTTTTATTTTAAACCCTCCACATGCTTGATAATTAACAACCTGTTACTCTGCTACTACACACTACTAGGTTTGCACTCTTCAGTTCTATTCAGTTGTCCTCTCATCTTGCTGGTTCTCATCAGCATGCGATCAAACAGTAATATTTTCCAAATTTGAAACTCTCCATTGTTTTCACATTCCAAATGACACCACCACCTCATTTTCCGTTAATAGCAAAGTTTTTAAAAGTTTTGTAGGAGTTTCCTTCCTCTATTACTTCTTATTTATTTTCAAAGTAATTTCAATTGGATTTATATACCTTCTAATGCACTGAAATTATTCTTATCAAAGTTATCTATATATATCATCATGATGTATATAGATAGTATAGATCCAAAGTGTGCTCTATATGCTGGCCATGACCTGACTTCTCATTATCATTTGGCACATTGTTCCATAATTCTTTGAAACATGTTCTTCTATTGATTTCTATAACACCTCTCTTTCAGGCATCTCTCCTAACTCATTGGATGATACTTCATGACTCATTAGCTTTTCCCATCTGTGTTTTTACTTTTTCATGTTTCTTTTCTTCTTCAGCCAGGTTCGTCTCCTAGGCTTTCTGTGTTGTGTGGTATACAAATGATTTAACATTCTTTATTCCCAAGTAGGCTCCTGAACTTACATATGACATAATCCCTGTTTGAATGAAGGTTGGGTGTCCAGCATACATTAAAAATATTATTCACCATGGTAAAATAGGATTGAGTTTACTTCTGGAACACAAATATGATTTGTGTTATTTACTTTTATTGTAAATGAAAACATTATTATGGCATATGAACAGACTATAAAGGTCATATAGTCATCTTAACTGTTTTGAGGGGAAGATTTATAAAAATTCAACATTTTCACAATTATACTTTCAATGTAGACATATAAGAAATATATGTCTCACATATCACAATCAATGGTGAAAGGCTCTAAGGTCAGGAACTAAGCAGAGATGCTCACTTTTACCAACTGTAACTGATATGGTATATGAAGTCTTAGCAAGGGAAGTTGAACAAAAAATGAAATAGTACACAGATCTGAAAATATGAAGTGAAATTCTCAGTATTAACTAAAGATATAGTTTTATTACATAAAATGTAAATACTTCATTTTATTATCGATTAAAACTAAAAACCAATAAAAGTTTTGAATCCAAGTTCATAGTAAGACTATCAATTATTTCTGTATACTAACAATGATTGGTTTAAGAAGAAAATAACTCCATGTATAAAATATAGAAAATAAAATAGGAATGAATTAACGAAGTAAACTGTCTCCACAATTAAAATTACGAAGTACTGAGGAAAGGAATTAAATAGAAACCCTAAATAGAATGATATCCTATGTGTATATAAATTACAGGAAATATAACAAAGTCTTCATATCACCCAGAGCTGTCTCTAGAGACAAAGTATTCTTTATCAAGTCTCCAATGACACTTTTATGGAAGTATAACATTCTAAATGTCCTAAAATTTCCCCTGAATCAAATACATTGGGTATATAATCTCTTTATATTCTCCAAGCCCTTGTACTTTAGAGATTAATTTTCTGTACACACTCATGTTTTGCAGACATAAAGATAGTAAGTACATAACATATGTAAGTCTGGTCTATTATGAATACTACAAATCAGAGGAAAATGGTCCAAGCTATATGGTGCCTCTCCTACCAAGTATAAATAGACTACTTTGCATGCTTTCCCAAAAGATTATTCAGTGAGCTGAATTCAGGTTATTCATATCAACAAGCTCTCACTATTTCTTGAGATTATGTTCCCTGTTGCTCTTAAGCAGTTTGTTTACATAGAAGGTTTAAGACTCCTTTGTTTAAGTTTCTCCTAATTTGTTTTCACTATTTCCTTTTGGGCCAGACATTCTCTTTTCAATCTTGGTGCTTATCAATGTCAAGGATTTTATAACAGTGGTTCTCAACCACATCATGTATCAGATATTTACATTACAATTCATAACAGTAGCAAAATGGCAGTTATGAAATAGCAGCAAAATAATTTTACAGTCTGGGGTCACCAAAACTTTATTAAATATCATATTAGGAAAGTTGTGAACTGATGTTTTATACACTGGACAGTGTCCTAGTCACTTTCCAATCTAACTGCAAATCCCTAGAGCTTCATGGAAATTCTGTCACATTCTGCAGAGACATAGAATACAAATCAGACTATTAATATTTCAAGTCTAAATTCATGATGCTATACTTAAATTTCCATTTTTTAAAAAAAAATAGAATAACCTCCTTCACATAGTCTACTTCAAAATGGCAGGGGAAAATCTATGGGGAAAAGCTCATGCTTCCTTCTGTGCCGTGTTTACAGCAGGTGGGAAGAAATTGCCACACAACTAGCCCCCAGTTTGCTGATCTCATAGCTAAACTCTGCTTCTATTCTCCTTGCCTTTACATCACATTATGCATGCTCACCTAATTTCTCCTACATTATGAACTTTGGTTATTTTATGTTCCATGAAATATAATTTCTTTGAAATTTGAAAATTAGCACATTCTACTCTCCTCCTCAGTTTCAAAGACGTTTCATTTTGTTTTACACTTGTTTATAAACCCTGTCTATTATTTGCACAAGACTCATTATTTCAGCTCACATTCCTGTGCAGGACAGATATTTGCTGCTAGTATATTGTATGACTTTATATCCTACCTGTCTTGTTTCTCATGGAAATAACAATTCTCCACATTACTAATGAATTTTTCATTGTACAAGGAAACAACTGCTTTAGAAATTCTCTAGTTCGTACGTTTATGCAGCCATGAAAACAGTACCTATTGGTGAATAGCAATGCAAATATTTACAAATCAATAATGTAATGTTGATCAAACAAATGGTTTGCATGGCCAAATTGTGACACAGTAATGAATAACTCACTATTTGGGCTTCCTGAATTATTTTGTTCTGAAAGGTTTTTCAAAACTGTACACATTTCAATTTAGGATTTGTTCTCAGTGTACCTGGAACATTTGGATTATAATAAATGTTATTGGATGTGTTTTCTAAGCAGAGACTGAAGTACATTTTTCCTTCCTAGACTGATCACTTTCAGTAAAACCACATGTGAGTTAATGGAACATAAAATAAAAATAGATTTCTCATATTATGCCACAAGGAGAATTATCAGTGCTGCCCATTCTGTCTCTGTCCTCTGCAAGGAACAAACAAGCATGTACAGTGATAAGAACTCAATGTTTGCCAAGGCCAAAAGGAATTACAGTGAATATGCTAGACTTGAGATAACAAATCATGCCTTAGAGATTCAAAGATATTTTTGATGCAGCTGAAATTTGAGTATGAGAATTGAGCTCTAGAAGGAGAGAACAATATGTTGGCCTGAGCTATGAAAAACCGAGGCTTACAACTGGTGGGGATGCAAAATCATTAATAGCAACAAAATAAAATAAAAGCCTCTTCAAATATGTAGTGACTGTGAGCATCTTAATCACACATATCTTTTTTCAAATCCCAAGAAAACATGTTACCTATAGCATGGAAAGTGTCACCAGTACAGAAGTTGCAGGTCTTTTGTTATTCATAACTGAACAAATTTTCAATAATGTTTTTCTTTTCCACTGGTTCTAATGTATTGAATTGAACTGATCAAATTGAATCAGGCTCTTATCACTTGAATTCAAAATCTCCAGATAAAATTCTTATTGACTCAGTTTAGGAGACAAGCATTTCTCCTTGATTTGCTGAGGTCTTCAAGCTCCAGAAAAGTTACACAGTATTCTCTAAAAAAAGGAAAGTGTACCACTTTCTATAGGAAAGTATTTACAGCTCTATATGGAGGCTCCTTAGGGAAGAATCAGCATATAGGAATGATGGTATCATCACTGTGGGATGAACTGTTGTCCAATAGTGGACATGCCCTTGGTACTTGATTATTGGATGAGACTTCAATATGGGCTGCAGGCTTCCACATGACCACTTGAGCATCCTCACTTACTATTTTAATAGAAAAAATATAGAGGTAAATGAAACCTTGACAAAGCATTTATTTTACATTTGTGTGTGTGTGTGTGTGTGTGTGTGTGTGTGTGTGTGTGTGTGTGAAGATTAGAGAACAACTTCTATGATTTTGTTCTCTTGTTTCACTATGTGGATCCAAGAAATTAAACTTACATTGTTGGATTTGACATAAAGTTCCTCTACACATTAAGCCATCTCTAAGGACCCTTTTTGCATATCTTCTAAGCTCTTAAAAGTAGTAAGGAAGATATATAAACCAATATAAATAGCAGGTGTTATAAAGTTGAAATGGGGCTTTAGTGGAGGAAAAGGGAGAAACGATGCATAAAAACTAAAGATGTTTGAAAAAAAACAGAGGAAATCTTATTATTTTACATCTACTTAAAATTCATATAAAATATTTAAGTGTATTGTGCATGCACAAATATACAATTTAAATAAAGTTATGTTCCTCAGGGAGATTGTGCTTCCTCCAAGAGCCATAATCTATCTAACAAAACTTTCAGTACCTGACATAACAAATGTTACTTGAATTATTCATCAGAGGAGTTCAAAAGACACCTAGAAGAACAGAGACTATTTCCATTATCCTTGATCACATCTAGGCCCTATTGCTGAAGACACTAGATATGTTAGATACAAAGGAAGTGACTTGGAATTGATCTAGAAGCCTTTTCTATGAGGACAAGTGTTCATGGTACCAGAAGATGATATGCATGTTACTAAGGGAAAAAAAGCAACCAACAGATCTATTCAGCTGTGTTATCTATACATAGTGACCAGTACAATAAGATATACCAGAGGCGCACTTGTGCCACTTTATATCTTAGAGATAATTGTGATGGTTTACATAAGAATGGCCCCCATAAACTCATGTACTCAAATTCTTAGCCATATGGAGCGGCACTAATTAAAAAGGATAAAGTATTGTGGCCTTGTTGGAGTAAGTGTGACACTTGGGATGGGCTTTGAAGTTTTAAAAAGCCCTGACAAGACCCTGCTCCCTACCTTCCTCTCTCTGTGGGGCTTGGCCTGTGGATCAGGGTGTAGCTCTCAACTGCTTCTCCAGCACACCTGCCTGCCGTTATGCTTTTTCCCATGATGATAATGGACTAAAGCTCTGAAACTGTAAGCAACTCCCCATATAGTGCTTTGTTTTATAGGAGTTGCCTTTCTCATCATATTACTGCAACAATCAATAAGATGGTAACCAACAGCTATTTAGTTGGACTTAAGGCCCACTCAGCAGGAGGTAAACAAGTGGTGAGGCCATGTCCCTAGAGGAGAGCATCCTGCTGCCACTTTTCTGAACCAGTGCTAAGCACTGGTTTAAGCTCTAACTAAACACTCCACAGATTTTCCAGCCCAAAGCTCTGAAATTCTTCCACAATCACCCCAAAAACAACAAGGTCACATCTACCACAGAAGTGTTTCATTCCTGATATCAATTTCTGTGGTTTCTCTTGCTGTGATAAAGACCATAGCCAAAAACAGCATGGGGAGGTAACTTTATTATAACTTACAGTCCATCATGAAGAAAAATCAGGGCAGGATGTATCATAAGGAGCAAATCTAGAAGAGGGGCTTGAGGCAAAGGCCACGGAGAAACTCTGCTCACTGGTTGGCTCCTCATGGCAAGGCTAGCTCAGCCTGCTTCTTATACAACCCAGAACTGCCATTTCAGAGATGGCAATGTCCCACGTGATCCTTCCATAGCAATCATTAGTCAAGAAAATGACACTGCCATCTGAACTAATGACAGCCTACAGACTGGGAAAAGATCTTCACCAACCCTACATCCAACAAAGGGTTAATATCCAAAATACATAAAGAACTCAGGAAATTAAACACCACCAAACCAAATTATTCAGTTAAAAAATAGGGTACAGAGCTAAACAGAGAAGTCTCAAGAAAAGAACATCAAATGGCTAAGAGACACTTAAAGAAATCCTCAACATCCATAGTCATCAGGGAAATGCAACGCAAAAGGACTCTGACATTCCATCTTACATCTATTAAAACTGCTAAGACTAAAAATTCAAATGACAGCACATTCTGGGGAGGATGTAGAGAAAGGGACCACTCCTCTATTGCTAGTGAGAGTGCAAACTTGTACAACCACTTTGGAAATCAATCTGATACTTTTTAAGAAAATTGAGAATACCAATCCTGGTCATATACCCAAAAGATGCTCCATTGTATAATAATGACATTTGTTCAACTATGTTTATAGTTGCTTTATTCATAATTGCCAGAATGTGGAAACAACCTAGATGTCCCTCAACTGAAGAATGAATAAGGAACCTGTGGTAATTTACACAATAGAATACTATTCAGCTATTAAAAACAAGGAACTCTTGAAATATTCAGACCCAGAAATATACTCACTTACAAGTGGAAATTAGCCTAAAGTAGATGTCCTCTGAGAGACTCCACCCAGATAGGGATGGGGACAGATTCTGAGATGTGCTGCTCAACTCTGGGAGAAGTGCTGAGAGTAGTATGACAAAACAGAGGGGTAGAAGGACTCAAGGGGTTTAGGAGCCCCACAAGGATACCACCAAGGCTGGCAGGTGTAGACCCAGGGGGCTTTGCACAAACTGTTTCACTGATCAAGGACAATGCATGCAGTAAACCTAGACCCCCTATTCAGATATAGCCATGGACAGCTTATTCTCCATGGTTATGGAGGAACAGGGATGGCCTCTGACATGAACTTTTATACCCCCAATTTAATCACTTCCCCCTTGGTGGGGAGGCCCAGGAGGCACACAGAGGAAGTGGAAGCAGGCTTTCCATATGAGACCTGAGAAGCTATGGTCATATGGTGTGGGAGGAGGTCCCATTCTGTCAGAGATCTAAAGGAGGGGAATAGTATGGAAGAGGGATGGAGGGTGGATACAGGAAGATACAGTAGGGGATAATAATAGGGATTTATCTGAATAAATTACAAAAAAGAAAGAAAGCAAGCAAATGGCCTCACAGACTTTCTTAAAGTCCAATTTTAAAAACCTGTTTTCTTAATAATTTCTTTCCAGATAACCCTGGCTTGTGTCAATTTGACAAACTAACTAATAAGCACACTATTCCTAGAAAAGATTACTTAAAAATTAGTGATTAAGTAGAATGGAGAATTTTTATAAATGTGGTTATTAAAACAATTTTGCTTTTTATTGATATAATAAAATGCCCATGAAAATAGTAATGATAGAGAAGAGACTCTGTATGAATTAATCGATTAAATACCTACAATAGAAGGCCTTAACCAGGTGATACAACACTCATCTATCATATATGTCATATTTGTGTGTGTGTGCATTTGTGTGTAGTCTTAATAATTTATTCATTCACTGAACAAACACTGTTTTCTTGCTTTGTTTCATGAAATTCTCTAAGTACTTGATATGTAGAAATTAATAAGTTACACAGAATGACTTGAAAGACAGAGTGGATAAAGCCAGGTAGGCTGCCTGAAAATTGTCTCTTCTTTCTCTGTTCTCCCAGTTCCAATGCCACAGTGTCATACACAGTGCTGCAGTAGAACACCCTTGGCAACCTCCCACCCATCCACCCAAGGCTCCAATCTCCTTTGTGTCCCACAAATCTTTCCCCTCCTATCCTCGCTCCCCTAACTTGTTGCTTTGTCTCAAACACCAACCCCAGTAGGTAAACACTGCTAAACCAAGTTCCTCTCCTCCCAGAGCAACACATAGGCTGAAGGAGAACCAATACCTATCCTGTTGCTCCTGAGATGTAACTTCTCTAGGCTCACCCCTAGCATTGTAGTACGAAACTCACTGTAATTTTCCTTTCCTCTCTGACTCTACTCCCAACAGTAGACAAAGTTATTCAACCCTCCTTCCCCCAGCCTCCAACAATAGCAGACACTCACTGGGAACAGATCAGCCTAGCAGAAAATGGAAACAGCTCCCAACTCCAACAGACTAACCCATAAGCCATGCCTAGAAGAGATAACCAGGTAGGCTATCCACAGATCTTCTCCTCTCTCTATGTTCCCTCAGAACTAATCTCCCAGTCTCATCCCCAGTGCTACCAAAGAATGCCAGCTGCAGCCTTCCCTCCCCTACCCAGACTTCCTGTGGATCTCACAGACTAGCTCCCCTTAATCTTCCATCCCCTAGTCTTGGCAGTATTCCTTGGTTTCTGTTTGCTCTCTGGATTTTTAGAGAGTGTGATGGCTGTCTGTTGCCTGTTTTATTAGCCTGTTCAGCTGGTGTGTTCACTGAGAATGCTTGCTGGTATTGGAGGCAGAGTAACTGGTGTGCATTGGGGGGAAAGGAGGTTGTGACCCCTTGGGGATGGGATCAGAGGAATGAAAGACTTCAGCAGGTTTCTGGCTGCAGATCTGGAAATGAGATTGGAAGTACTGGAGCTGATACTAGTAGGAGAGGTATGAGTTGGCGCTCAGCCTACTTGTTGCCCTGGTACGAGCAACCATTGGGTTAGCATGAGGTGCCTACTGGAGTTGGAGCCTGGGACAAAGCAACAGCTGAGTGGAGGGAAGTAAGTAGAGGATTGTTTGTAGGGACACACAGGAGATGTGGGCAGACCTGAAGGAATGCTGCAGCTAGTGTTTTGTTACAGCACTAGGGATAAGATTGGATCTGCGATACAGAGAGACAGGAAAAGCTGTGTGGGCAGCCTACGTGGTTTTCTGCCTTAGTTATGTTAAAGTATGTCCCTTGTATCCTTAATCTCTCCAGGACTTTATCATAAAGAGGTGTTGGATAATCCAATAGAAGACTAATATCCAAAATATATAAAGAACTCAAGACATCAACAAACTAACCAATTTTAAAATGAGGTACAGAGCTAAACAGAGAATTTTCAGGAGGAATCTCAAATAGCTGGGAAGCACTTAAACAAATGTTCAACATCCTTAGCCATCATGGAAATGCAAACCAAAACTACTTTGAGATTCTACCTTCTGCCTGACAGAATGGCTAAGAAGAATAGCAAAAGTGATAACTCATGCTGGAGAGGATGTGGAGCAAGGGGAACCCTCCTCCATTACTAGTGTGACTGCAAACCTGTACCGCCACCTTGGGAATTAATATGGCAGTTCCTCAATATGGAAATCGATCTACCTCCGGACCCAGGTATACCAATCTTCGGCATATACCAAATGATAGGCCTGCCTGCAAAATGATAGACAATGACACTTGCTCAACTGTGTTCATAGCAGCATTTACTCAGCCAGAAACTGGAAAAATCTAGATGCCTCTTAAGAGAAAAAAAAATGGATTTTTAAAAAATATAGTACATTTGCACAATGGAATATTACTTGACTGGTAAAAATGACAGCGTGAAATTTATTGGCAAATGGATGGAACTAGGAAAAAATACATCCTGAGTGAGGTAAACCTGATTCAGAAAGTTAAATGTGGTATGTATTCACTTATAAGTGGATATTAGTCGAGCATGGTGGTTCATGCCTGTAATCGCCACACTCATGCAGAGGCAGGCAGATCTCTGTGAGTTTGAGGCCGTCCTGCTGTACAAAGCGAGTCCAGGACAGCCCAAGCCTACACAGAGAAACCCTGTCTCAAAAAAAAAGCGAATATTTTAGCCATAAAAAATTATAATGAAACTACAATCAATCCATAGACCATGAGAGGTTATATAAAGAGGAGGGGGTCTAGGGAACACAATGCTTGTATCTCTCTGGTAGGGGGAAATAAAAGAAATTTTATGGGCTTACTGTGAATGGATGTGAATGGGAGCAAAGTGATCAGCTGGGGGAGTGACATGACGTGGAGAGTGAGAGTGTGGTAGAGATGGCTGGAATTGGAAGGTTTAGGGGAAACTGCCTGGAATCTCTGAAGGTGATCCTATTAATGAGGGATACCTAGTCACATCTGGCCATCTCTTTTTGCCAGGCAAGGTTTCCAGTAGCAGGACTGTGTTGCATTCAATGGAGTTGTTGTCCCAGGGTGGTCCCATGAAAATCCTCTAGCAAAGGGTTACTCTCTGCAAACTGACAGCTGGTCTTCATTGCTGAGGAAAACACCACACAAATCACTGAACATGAAGATATCAAGCTGGTGGCTGCACAGAGCCTTCATCCCTACATTCTAGTTACTTTGGTGTAGGAAGGTACTCTGCAAGATATCAAAAGAGAAACATAGACACCAATCTGGCCACAAAATCTTTAACCTACAATCTATCCTGCCTGCAAAATATGCTAGAGCAATAGTGGTGTAGAACTTGTGGGAGTAGCCAAACAATGTATGCTTTGACCCAGCATCCACTCAATAAGAATGGACCCATACCTGACACTGCTAGCACAGCCAAGAACCAGACTAATAATACTGTTATTAGGAGACATAGGTCACTGTCTTATCCAGTCATCATCAGAGAGACTTGCTTTGGCAGCAGATGAGAACAGATGTAGAGACTCACAGCCAGACATTACACGAGGAGAGAGTCTACACGGGAGTTCTTCATCAAATCCCTCCTCACAGTGCTCAGGGAATCACACGAAGATTGTAAGAGCCAGAAGGGATGGAGAACACCAGGAGAACTATGCCATCTGAATCAACTAAGCAAGGTGCATAGGAGATCACAGAGTCTGAAGCAGCAAGCACAGGGTTGGCATGGGCATGCACGGGGTCCTCTGCAAATAAATTACAGCCGTTAGCTTACTGTTTTTATGGGACTCCTGACTGTGGAAATGAGTGGGTCTCTGACACTTGTACCTGCTCTTGGGACCTTTTCCTCTTGTTGGGATGTCATGTCCAACTTCAGTATGATAGCTTGTGCTTCATCTTTTTATACATTATTTTGCCAAGTTTGTTTGTTATCCCTTAGAATCATGTCTTTTTTCTAATGAAAGTAGAAAAGGAGTAGATCTGGATGGAAGGAGGGGGGGAAGGAAATAGGACAAGCAGAGGAAGAGGAATTATAAGCAGGATATATTGTATGAGAAAATAATCTATTTTCAGTAAAAGAAAAAGATGAGCAAAAAGAAAAACCTAGTGTTGATGGGTGTGTCTGTAAATGCTGGCCCTTTCAACCCCATGAGGATACAGGGGTTTTACCACTTGTAGGGGATTCAGATGATTGGAAGAGGAAGGGACAGGGAACACTAATGAAAGAGGTGAATTCATTTGTACTTTGAAGAACTTGCAGTGGAGGTTGTTGGCTAAAAGACAGCCTCTAGGACCCAAAGGAGTCTTTAGAGATCTTTTGTTTGTTTAGCAGAAGATAAAGAAAGAATAACAAGGGATTTTAAGAAACAAAGTTGGTGACTTTCAAGTTGTTTAGTAAATGAAGGAATGGCTTTGTGTTTACTTGAATTCCATTACCTAGTTTATGAGTTCTGGGATATACAACATATCAGAGAGTGAACAGCAGGCAACTTCAGCCCAGGCAGGGAGTCATAGAGGCCTCACTAAGCTCCGTTTTTAAAGAGAAATGTAGACATAGACTACAGATCACAGAGAGAGGCATGAACTTTAACAACCCACAGAGAATGGCTTCAAAGTCTCCACATAAAGTAAAATAAATCTAATCTTCTAAAGAAAGTTAACAGCTATTAAATTATATTCAGATTTGTTCTCCATGATCTCTTTCCTGATCGTTTGGACTGCTAACCACTCTCCTACTCACTCTTCCTTCTAGACTTCGATTGGCTTTGACCGAGGGTCACTGAACAGTGGCCAGAAGATCACTCTTCCTTCTAGACTTTGATTGACTTTGACCGAGGGTCACTGAACAGTGGCCAGAAGATAAGAAGAGGAAAATGTCAGGTCCAGATGATCTCCACCTTCTAGATAGCCTGACTTAGAGATATTCAAATTTATAATAGTATGAAGGTGATATAAATTCAATAGAAACTCAAATTGTAAATTTTGTTCATTTTCTTGACTAGAAATGTGACACCCCTTGCTATTGATAGTGGCAAAAGTTTGAACTTTTCCGTTAGCCTTGAAATCAGAAAGAGAATGGCCCATGATCTGGGGTGTGTGGTGTTGACAATATTAGATAAATAAGACTTTCAATATGTTATTATAAAACTGGCATTGTGTAGATATTATCAGACTATAGGCTGATGTAAGTGAAGGTAGGCCAGGCTAAGTTGTGATGTCAACAATCATGTGGCACGTGGATTTTCTACTGACACTATTTAACCCTACAGTAGATTTATCAGACATAACACACTGTGAAGGAAAGATGCCTGTGCTTCTTTCAAAAGTTGTATCCTTTAAAGACACAATTCCTACAAAACCAGTCATCACATTACCAGGCAACTAGGCTCCAGAAGAGCACCATGTCCTTGTTTGGCCTGGTGGTCTACATTGGTTAATTTTCTATTGTTGTGATAAATGTGTGATGAATGTGACCATGGCCAAGTCATTTTATAAAGACCGAGCATATTTGGGCTTATGTTTCCAGGGCGATAAGAGTCTATCACAACAGATGGACATGGATGGCAGCAAGCAGCAGGCATGGTAGACTGAAACTGAGAGCTCACATTTTGAACTGCAAACAGGAAGCTTAGCAGCACTGCAAATGACAGGAGTCTTTAAACTCTCAATGCACCTCCAGTGCCACACTACCTCCAACAATGTCAACCTTTCTTGTCCAAACAGTGCCACCAACTCAGAAACAAATGTTGAAATACATGAGCCTATAGGAGATATTATCATTTAAACCACCATAGTCCTCTACCCAGAACCCGTAGATCAGTGATTCTCAGCCTGTGAGTCACAACCTCTTTGAGGGGGTTCAAGTGTCCTTTTCACAGGGATCACCAGAGGCCATCCTGCATATCAGATATTTATGTTACTTTTCAAAACAACAGCAAAAAAATTCAGTTATGTAGTAGCAGCAAAAATAATTTTATGGTTGAGGGTCACCACAACATGAGGAAATGTTTTAAGGTGTCACAGCATTAAGACAGTTGAGAACCATTGCTATAGAGTAAGAACAATTTCATAATCTAATACTGATTTAGTCCATTTCGAATATCCTTCTAGCTTTTCCATCTAAACACTGCCTAAAACTTCAAAGGAGAAATTCTATTTTGAGACACAGGGCAATCTTTTCATTGTAACTTATCATTAAAAAGCAAGTTACATGATTGCAGCATATATTGGCATGCATTGCCACTCCAAAAGGAAGGAATGGAAGCAGAAAGAGGAAATACTATCGCAAAGCAGGGCTTAAACCCAGCAAGGCAAATACCAAATCCTTTATCTCTATATCTGATAGCACAGGGCGTAGATGGCTCCCATCCTCCAACCTTTATGGCTGCACGTACATCTCTCTTGGCCAGGTTTCACTGCCTGTTTGGAGATCTCTTTGGCAGATATCCCACTGCTTTGGCATCTCCTATTTTGAGACAAGCCAGACTTTACTTTTACAGCTTCATCCAATGACCATTTGAGACCCTCTTGTCCTCCACCATACACCGACTGGACTCAGCAGCCCTCTGCAACCATGAAGGGTTTATATACAACCCATTCACTCATGCATTCTTCATGCTGCTAAAGCCAGCATGACATTTGCCAAGTTTGCTTGTCAGTTTGTAACGGAGCATGGACTCCTTGAATCACATTAGCAGCAGAACTTTTACCCAGTGTTTTCTAGGAGCAGAAATTGCCTTAGCCTTTCTTTTGCAAGCTAGATGGTCAGTTGGGTAAGATATTGCTCTTATGATACGCTTCCCTCCATTTCAGTGTTGAGCTGGCCTCTCCTTTCAGGCTCTGATGTCTTTATCTCTTTCAGTACACGCGTTAGCTGCAAGTTTAAGCTTCCTGCTGTTCTTTTTCTCTTTAAACAGTACCTCTGAACTTCTGTTTCACTTGCTCTTCCTCATTGTAAAACTTCCTAAGTCATTAATAATAAGCATGATTCAATACTATGCTGCCTCTAAATTGCTTCCAAAGATAAATCAGTTCATTATTTTTTAATTTAGGTGCAAGTAGATTCTAAGGAGTTTATTCTCAGAGCCTGCTTCCAGTAACACATATCTTCCAACAAATCCTGTCAAAGCAGCAGCACCAAGTGTTCAAATACACAGGCCAATAGGGAACATTCTTAGTCAAATCACCACATGTACTTCTTATTTTCCTTTGGTATCCTTCCTTGATACCTCAACAGCCCTTGTTTTCTCCTTAATTGATTTTACTTCTTTGTGATATTCACTCAAAGTCTTTTAATATTCTCAATGAATTCCATATCCAGGGTGAGAGTTTTAATACTGCATAGTCCATACAACATAGCATGGAAATAAAAGGAACAAATCTACATAGATACACATAGAAAGAGCAATTGCTTCTGACATAGATAGATAGATACATAGATAGATAAATAGATTGATTGATAGATAACACAGAGAGCCACTGTATGCCTTCTTTTTTCTCCATTTTATAATAATGAGTCTATATTGCTTTTATGATAAAGTAGGGCCTCCAAAAATTAGATGAACACATTTTCAATTTACCTTAAAGAAAAGGTACCTTAAGTTTACTTTTAAAGTATATTATGGTCTCCAGTTGCTATTTTCAAGTATTTTTCTCCTTTGAGATTTCCACTTAGATGAGTCTAGTTATATAGTTTTGACAAAGTTGTTGTTATTTACTAATATTCTCCCTGAGAAATGGTGTGGCTCTTCTCTTTTTTTTTTAATTTAAATTTTTTTATTAAGTTATTCTTGTTACATCTCTATGGTTATCCCATACCTTGTATCCTCCCATTCTCCCCTCCCTCCCATTTTCCCCTTATTCCCCTCCCCTATGACTGTTCCTGAGGGGGATTACCTCCCCCTGTATATGCTCATAGGGTATCAAGTCTCTCCTCGGTGACCTGCTGTCCTTCCTCTGAGTGCCACCAGGTCTCCCCCTCCAGGGGACATAGTCAAATGTGAGGCACCAGAGTACATGAGAAAGTCATATCCCACTCTCCACTCAAGTGTGGAGACTGTCCTGTCCATTGGCTAGGAATAAAGACACATACTTATTTTCTGTCTCTTGATGCCAACCACCCACAGAAAGACAATTTCTATTTATTTATTTATTTATTTATTTATTTATTTATTTATTTATTTATAATTTGACCAATTTACATCCCAACTGTAGCCCCCTCACTCATCACCTCCCGGTCCCACTCTCCTTTCCTCATTCCCCCTCCTTCCCTTCCTTCAGAAAGAGGAAGCCCTCTTCCCCTATCATCTGACCTCAGCCTATTAAGTCTCATCTGGACTGTCTGTATCCTCTTCCTCTGTGGCCTGGCAAGGCTACCCCACCAGAGGGAAGTCATCAACGAGTGGGCACCAGAGTCCCTGTCAGAAGTAGGCCCTAAACAGCCTGCAATAGCACTTTCAAAGTATTGGAGGTAAACCTGGTATTATAATTAGGATAAATAAGTTATACAAGTTAATTGTTAGTTGATCAAATGATGGTCATATCAATTACTAGGCTATTTTTATCAAAAGAATATACATCTTAGGTGCAACAGATAGATATGATTCTATAGAAAGATAAGGTAAAATAGTTAGATAATATATTCAAAAACCTCAGAGACATACAGAATATGGCATTTTAAAATGTTTTTATTATTTTAAAGATTCACTGACAATGAGACAGGTTAACTCCTGGCAACATCCAGCCTACCTCAAAGAGGATTATGAGCATCAAAGAACCTCCTTATGGAGACGGCTTCAGATGTGACTAACAAGCTACTGGAAAAAAATGTCCTCATTCTACCACAGACAGAATTCAGGGCAAGCTTGGATGCAGGCAGAGTTGACAGCCAAACTCTGCCAAAACAGGGTAAGCAAGTCCTCAATAGCTCCTGCCTCATAAATATGTCTGTCAGGTATATTGGGCCAGAAGGCTGAAGAAGATGCTCCAACATTATAGAGAGTTTTGGGTGACTGCTCAGGTAGCAAACAGTCTCTGTCATCTTCTCGTTTGGGAAGCTACTAACCTGCACTCCCTGTATACTCAGGTAATCAATTTTATTCTTTCTCAAGTCTCTGATGGGATTGAAGGTCAGATAGTTTAGTTTTATAATTAAGCTTAGTTGTTTAGGGGTTAAGATGATTTTAGATCTAGATAGATGTTTTAAGTTGATAATAATGAGATATGATAGATATTGATTTACATTCAGGATTTTAGATGCACCAAGATAGGAAAGATGTTTTCTTCAAGGCTGCCAAAGACAAATAGCCAAAACATTAAGAATGTAATATTTATATAATTCCAGATTGTTTCATGGTTCCTCTCATTGTAGGTAGTTTATTGTATATATGTGTAATAATATAAATGTATGTGTAAAAATTAAAAATGGAAAAATTTTAAGGCCATTTTTAACTTTTTCAACAGTAAAAAGAAGTGGCCCCTATTCCCCCATATTATGGTACTCACAAGGAGACTGTGCTACAGAGGGTCTGGAACCTCACAATGCATGGTCCTTGACTGGCGCATCAGTCTCTGCAACACCGGCCTCCTCTGCCCAGATTTGTTGGCTCCATTAGTCTCCTTGTGGAGCTCCTTCTATCCCCCAACTCTTCCATAAGACTCCCTGTGCTCACCAGAGTACGTGAGAAAGTCATATCCCACTCTCCACTCAAGTGTGGAGACTGTTCTGACCATTGGCTAGATCTGGGTAGGGGTTTAAAGTTTACCGCCTGTATTGTCCTTGGCTGGTGCCTTAGTTTGAGCGGGACCCCTTGGCCAAAATATCACGTACTCTGGTGCCTCACATTTGACCATGTCCCCTGGAGGGGGAGACCTGGTGGCACTTAGAGGAAGGACAGCAGGTCACCGAGAAGAGACTTGATACCCTATGAGCATATACAGGGGGAGGTAATCCCCCTCAGGAACAGTCATAGGGGAGGGGAATAAGGGAAAATGGGAGGGAGGGAAGAATGGGAGGATACAAGGGATGGGATAACCATTGAGATATAACAAGAATAAATTAATAAAAAATTTTAAAAAATAAAATAAATTCTATCTCTATTAGTGTGAAAAAAAAAAGACTCCCTGTGCTCCACCCTGAAGTTTGGCTGTGAGTCTCAGCATCGGCTTTGATCACCGGCTGGGTGGAGTCTTTCAGAGAACCTCTATGATAGCCTCCTATCCTCTTCTTGCTCTTTAACCTCTTCCAGCGGAAAGACAATTTCTTGCTGAAAATTACCCAAGAATCAGCCCTAGAAAGAGTGATGAAAGAATTCTTGCCCCACACTAAAAGTTTATCCAGTAGCTAAACTCTCCCCAATTATGAATTTAGCTAGCAAACGTATTTACCTAAAGGATCTAAACCCAAAATGTGTTTCCTGGCCTCTAAGAGAATCAACTATGTATTTTGGTGTATACATTTACTGTTTCCTTCTATTTACTGCATAATCCCCTTTTTATTAGGGAGAGGGTATCCTAATTTGTTTTATGTTTGTTAGAAAAGCAAAGGGAGGAGCTTAAGGTGGGAACTTATGATGGGAATGAGCAAAGACCACCGAGGAACATTGCATCCTTGTTTCCTGTGGCTTGCTTAGCTACTTTTTTCTAAGCAGTCCAGGCCTATCTGACCAGGGATGGTACTTTCCACAGTGCTGGGCCCTCCTAGATCAATCACCACCGGGAAAATGCCCACAGACATGCCCTCAAGCCTATTTGATGGAGGCAGTTCCTAAATTGAGAGCACCTCTTCCCAACTGTGTTTGGGTTTCTGTCAAGCTGAGAAAAACCAAGCAGGGGGAAAGAATGGTACTTCTTGGTGATCCCCTTCAGGAATCCTAGCAAGTAATACATAGTTATTTTATACCCACAAATTTAAATGGATGAATTTTTAACTTAACAAATAAGGATTCTGGTTATTTCAAGTTTTAACTTCTTTTGTACTATTCTGCTGTTCTAACTAATCTCATGCGATTCTCAAACAGTCCATAAGAATCACTTGCTGAATGAGGGAGAAAATCATAGCATTAAAAGGCAGAGTGATAATCATTGGAGGTATTGGTAGCTTCCCACATTTCAGGACTGCAAAGACAGTAATTAAGCCACATACATGACTCTCTTTACCATCTAATTCTTCCTTAAATTCCTGAAGTTCCAAATATACTGAAAAAATAAGTATCTTTGACCTTTATTACTGCATTTAAATTTTTCTTTTTAGAAATCTTTGTGTTGTCCCACTAAAACACAGAGAATAAGAACACCCTAGTCTATCAGGCATTTATTTTTTTTATTCATTCATTCATTATTCACTTTACATCCCAACCACAGCCACGTCCCTCCTCCCTTCCCGTTCCCACCCTCTCATCTTCTTCCACCTTTCTCCCCTCTCCTTATCCTCAGAAAAGAGGAGATTCCCCCAAATCCACCCCGGCACATCAAGTCACATCACGACTAAGAGCATCCTCTTCCACTGAGGCCAGACAGGCATTCCAGCTAGGGAGGAAAGATTCACAAGCAGGCAGTAGAGTCCATGCCAGAGATATACCCCTTTCCCCTTACTAGTGAACCTGCATGAAGACTAAGCTGCCCAATCACCTACATATGTGTAGGCAACCTAGGTCCTCCTGTGGTCCTTGGTAGGTGCTTCAGTCTCCATAAGCCCGCCTGAGCCCTGGTTAATTGGCTCTGTTCGCCTTCTTGTGGAGCTCCTGTTCCTCTCCGGGTCCTTCTATCCTTCCCCCAACTCTCCCAAAAGACTCCCCAAGCTCCACCAAATGTTTGGCTATGGGTCTCAGCATTTGCTTTTATCAGCTGCTGGGTGGAGCCTCTCAGAGGGCAGTTATGCTCGGCTGCTGTCTACAAGCATAGCAGAGTATCACTAATAGTGTCAGGGGTTGGCTCTCTCACATGGGTGGTTCTCAAATTGGGCCAGTCATTGGTTTGACATCTCAGAGACAAGCTGGAGACCTGCTAGAGGGTCATCTCCTAAGAGGATATGGAGGTGAATCTAGCTGAAACCCTTAGCAGTAGGGGACACGGAGATGGAAGTAGCCACTTCCTAGCCTGGCAAGACTCCCAGTGGAGGGAAGGGGACACCAACCCACTCACAAACTCTTCCACCCAAATTTACCCTGATTACAAGGTATATTTTCTTAATATGAAGTTAGCAAATTAGAAGTTTTTCTGCATTTCCAGTTCACTATCCCTTAGCATGATTTGTTTAAATAATCTTTAAGTTTTCTCAGTAATTCTATTCGTTCCACTTGAAGAAAACATTTCATGAGTCACTATACACACATCTTCTTAAATGAAAACTTAATTGAATGATTTCACATTAATCTATATTTTGCTGTTGTCACTATACACACATCTTCTTAAATGAAAACTTAATTGAATGATTTCACATTAATCTATATTTTGCTGTTACCATTAACATTGTTTAATTATATCCCTTATGTGATCTGTTAATAAAAATCTGCTTAAAATAAATAATTCATTATTTCAGATACTATGAAAAATTTGCTAACCTCTTTTGTTGACAGTTTTCCAGCAAAGGTACATTTTCATCATGAGACACTATTCAGTGTGGTCTCGAATCAATAAAGGTTGATCATTAATTCCTCAAATGCATATTTAGTATATGTTGTCTTTCAAGCACTGTTAGTTACTGAGATAATGTTTTTTTCTACTTTCATGCAGTCTGTAAGGAAATGCATACTATCAAATAAGCAATTTTAGAATTATAAGTCATGCAAAATACTATAAATAAAATTGCATGACATTATGAGGAAAGTGAAAGTAATGTGAGAGTCTCGATAGTATGGTCAGTTACCATTTGGTAATACTGATCTTCTCTACTGAACACAATTTCTAACCACTGTTGAATTACTCAGATTTTGCTAAACTATAAACAAACATCACAAAATCTAAGAATTATCAGATATGCTTCCTTTTAAAAGGATATTTTAATTTATTTTACTTTATATGTATGAATATTTTGCTTGCATATATATATATATATATATATATATATATATATATATATACATGTATATACGGATCCTCTGGATGGTTGTGAGCAATGATGTGGGTGATGGGAACCAATTCTGGGTGTTTTGCAAGAACAGCAAGTGTTCTTAACTGCTGAGCCATTTATCCAGCTCCACAACTGTGTTTCTTAATAAAGATTTTATGTCAGATGGAATTTTGCTTGACATTCACTATTTATATAGTATACAATTACAATATAATATATATTTATATCTGATAAATACATATATATGTACATACACACACACACACACACACACACACACACACACACACACACACATTCCTAAAAATATTGTGGGGTTTTTTTCCTCTCAGCCCTAAGCTCCAAGAATAAAGTCCTCTGAGACTCACAATATATTTACAAATACCTAGGCTATATAGATAGGCTCTTTTCTGACTACTTTATAATTTAAAACAGCCCATTTATACTAATCTAAATTCTACCACATGGCTAGTTACCTCTGCTCTGCTTCTACCTCTGACTCTACCTCATGCTTCTGTCCTCTTTACATCTTCCTGGATGAATCTCCTGCACCTGGCTCCATCCTAGAATCTTTCAGCTTGCCAGATCTCCTCCCTCCTATTTTCTGCCTCAGCTATAGGCCACTGGCTTTTTATTGATAGGTGATATTTCCATACAGACACAAGAGATTCATTCTACATAAAGACATAAATAAAATTTCCCAGTCTTATGATGCTATACACACACACACACACACACACACACACTTGTGGGAGAGTGCTGATTATTTGGTGCTGTATAGACAATTGGTGTGTACTTCTCTAGGAAAGACTATTTCTCCCTCTCAGCATTCCTTACCTGGCTGTAGTTCTTTGAATAGGAGTCCCCAACCACTTTCGCATGTTTATTGTTGTGGGTTTTTTTCAGCTCCTGTTCAGGCAGTTATATTGGTAAGACTTTATGGATGTGGGTTCTGACATTACTAGGAGACACAGACTCACAACAAATTTCCCTGAACCCTCTTCTGCAATGTTCTCTGAACTGTTTTTTAGGTGTATCCATTAAGAGTGGACTCCACAAATCTGCATTTTCTGTTGCTTGTGTTTTTTTGTTTGTTTGTTTGTTTGTTTGTTTGTTTTTGTGATAGTCTTTGTCTGTTGCAAAGAGAAGATTCATTAATGAAAGGTAAAGACTATAACTTTTTATATGTATAAGGATAGTGATTTAGAATATAGTTAGGGTTATTCTGACTTTAATTTTTCTTGAATTCAGCATAGTTTACCATCATATACCCAGTTTCTAGTGCCCTTAGTCTCATCAATGTCCAATGACTATTTAAAGGAATTAAGTGGATAAACTAGTGAATTGTCTATAAGCAAATTTGTCTTCAACCTTGTTCATTTTTCACAAAAAGTAAAAAACTAAAATAAAGCTTTGGTTGAGGCCAAATAAAGGGATAAAGTATACTAGCATGAGTATTAGAAAGCAATGATTCAATGGGTGGATTATTTTAAACACTTAACTTTTATGGTTGCAAATAATTTTGTAATTGTCTAACAACTATTAAGTTTCAATTTTCATGTATCAGGGAAAATGTTATCTTGAAAATTAATATTAAATTTGAGATAGTATTTTATACTTT
The DNA here is from genome assembly GCA_907169655.1 of Acomys percivali. NCBI lineage: Eukaryota > Metazoa > Chordata > Mammalia > Rodentia > Muridae > Acomys > Acomys percivali. Next base: position 103,482,898 of record OU015743.1, on the reverse strand, counting down.
CATAACTGTTGCTTTTTTATTTGAAACACTTTTCATTTCCAGTAGCACCAAACAATTGTTTGATATATAAAGGAAAATAAAATTTCATTTCTATTATTTGAAGTTTTTATCTGGATGAATAGATGGGGTTTGCACTAGATGCACCAATCTCCTGTGGCTTAGAATTCAATAAAATATAAAAGTATATAAGTTCAGAGAATAAAGAGAAACTACTACAAGAATAATTAGGAAAAAGCAAATGGAAAACACGGAATTTAACTGAACCCTTGTAAATGAGTATGATGTACATAGTTGAGTCAGATAGGGAATATTTCAAGGAGAAAAATATGATAAATAATAAGTAAATCATCTAGCAAGAGTACTGTAGCTTGGGTATGATTGCTTCTCAGATGCCATCTGAAATCATGGCTCCAAGGCTAGTGTAATAATAAGTAACAAATAGTTCACATGGGTAATAGAAGAAATGAGTACCTTCCTTAGGACATGAGTTAGGAGTCACAGAATTGGGTTGTTAAAATGCAAGGTCACCTCATATATTTGACTTTTCTGTATCCACCGCTTTCCATGCTCTCCCACTGGAAAAAAAATGCTATCCCCTTATGTTATGGTACAACATAAATCTTTACCACGTGTGGTCACCCATGGATACTTTAGTATCTAAAGCTTTAAAACAATAATCAACCTCTAACCTTTAAAGTGCAGTTTCAGTTATCTTGCTATAGCATCTCAAAATGAACTAAGAGTCAAAGCTATAGGTACATTAATAGCATAATACAACCTTGGAAGACACATAGGGAACATATTGTAGAAGATGACAAAAAGTATAAGCTCATCAATCTAAAATTGCCCTTGTAAACATGGTAGAGACATCAATGTTTTCCACTGGGAAATACCATGAACAAAGTGTTTTTCTTTGGGGGGGGGGCACAATCATATATAGACAATATACCCATGAAAATTACCATAAGTGCAATTTGTAATTTTTTCATTAAGAAGACATAAGATAACTCCATCTAAATGAAGATATGAAGAGATATAACAGTTCTCTATAGGGAAGCATATACTATGAAATCAAAAGGTGTGTAGAGTAGATACCCAGGGTTTTGCTTATGGCCTTAAAATTCAGGTGAGAGGTCACTGGAACCAGATAAAATAGTACTGGGTTAAGAATTTGAAAATGGTCTGGTGCTCTCCTGCAATTTCAATATTCAGCAGACTGAGACAGAAGAATCACCATGAGTCCAAGGCCAGACTAGACTATAGAATGAGACTATTCATAACACAAACAAAAGCCCGAAGACTTGGATTAATGAATAAATTTCTTGCCACCTGATTTTGAGGACTGGAGTCCATATTCACAATATTCTTGTAAAATGACACACAGATATGGCAGCTACCTATAAACCCAGTACTTAGGCGGTGGCAGAGGATCTCCAAGGCAAGCTGGCTAACTAGACCAGTTGGAATTTGCAACCTCTGGGTTTTGTAATAGATTTTGCCTCAATAGATAAATCTGTAGCATTCAAGGAAGACACCCAGTGTCCACTTCAGACCTCACATGCACACATATAAAAAGGAAAGCTAATAAATAGAAAGAAAATAAAGGGAAATATTTGAGTATGGCAGTCATGGTTCCTAACACATGAACACACCCAAGAGGTGCTGATTATCACAGTCATTAGTAAGAATCTAAGCTAGGCAGTCTATCCATTATGGGTTTAGAAGGAAGATGTAATAAATTTACTAATTAAATCTATTACAATGGCAGAGAATTTACTAAGCATATAAAATGAACCAGTGCTGACTCTTCAAATCAGAACCTAAAAGAAGACTTTTGCTTTAAAGATTATGTGTGATTTAAGTGTTTCCAAAAGCAGTGAAATGGTCACATTTGAACCATTCTCGTGGATGTGAGCATTAGTACCAGAAGCAGAAAGTCAGAAGATGGGAATGAACTTCAGTGAGAGAAGAAATGTGCATGGTCTTGGTTGACAGCTAATTCATGAACTTCTTTGTTTTGATATAATATTTTATTAATTCTTTGAAATTTTTATACAACATACTTTGATGATAATTGCCCCCCCCACCCCACTTCTCCCTCTGCTCCCAGATCCATCTCCATATCACTAGCTGCCTAACTTGGTGTCTTGTTTATACATAACTCATTGAGTCCAAATTGTGCCATCCATGGGTGTAGGATCATCCGCTGGAGGAGGGTTGACACATGAGTGGCCTCACCCTTAAAGAAACCTACTCTTCTTTTATCAGAATCAATCAATTGGCTATAGCTACTCAGTTAAGGGTTGGGTTTTGAACCAGCCTGATACTATACAAACCTTATACTCATAATCAGAGCCGGTGTGATTTATGAGTACAGTGATCATGTCATGCGTAGAAGACACTGGGTCCTCCAATTTTTCTGCCTCCTTTTCCACAATGGTTCCTGAGTGTGGAAGTGTGTGTAAGAGAAAAATGTGATACCGAATTCTCATTTGTGGCTTAGCAGTCCACTGAAACTTACTCTCTGATCTTTGACTAGTTGTGAGTTTCTGTACAATCCATTACACAAAGAAACTTCTGATGAGGTATAAAGGCCGCACTAGCCTATGCATAGAGATATCAATTTAGAGGATGTTTTTGATATTGTCTGCTTTTGCAAGAATAATAATAGAAGGGGGCTCATACCTGAAACCTGTGAACTCCTCAACAATGGGTTATTAGCCATATTTGGAGTGTCAAGCATGTGTTCCCTCTTGTGGAATTTACTTTAAATCTAATCATAAAGTGGTTGGTTACCCCCATAACAGACATGTCATTATTGCACTATTGGTAGTATCTTGCTATTCTGATGCTGAAAATGGTTGTAGTTTATAGGGTTCACAGCTGGGTATGATTGTTTATAGCAAACACTTCCTACAGCAGCCTACTAGCACCTTCCAGTTCCATGAAAGCTAACCAGAAGGAAGGAAGCTTATTGGTTAGTTCCAACTTACTTTTACAAGTCCTGTAACCAAAGTGTGTGATATCTTAAATAATAGGGTCTTACCATCAAGTTACAATAGATAATCAAGAGTAATGGCCTTAGCTTGTATTGTTTAGGCAAACTCTGGGACTCCTCTGGGTTGAGAGGTGACAGCCCTCATTCAGCAGTGGGATTTTTATTGGCAACCTACCTATGGCTTCTGGGAAGATCATTATCCTGCAACTCCATACAAACTCTTTCTTACGGACATACACACACACACACACACACACACACACACACACACACACACACACA